>JACBWW010000032.1:7006235-7228927 GCA_020086605.1 Lanius collurio | reverse complement strand
GGGGGTCCGCTGAGGGCGAGAGGGCGGGACGGGCGCGGGGGAGGAGGAGTTGGGGACCGGGCTGGGGGACGGAGAGGGCCGGGGTGCTGGGCCCTGGCCGGCGGCGGAGGGGAGCGGAGTGTCAGCGGGGTGTCAGCCGGGCTCGGTGTCGCCGCGCCCCCTCCCTTTGTCCCCGGGCGGGCGGGCGGCCGAGCTGGCCCGGCCCGGCCCCGCCGAGGGGACCCGCATGCGCGGGGCCGCACAATGCGGCTCCATGTGTGCGCTGCCACACTTAAAGGGAAACGAGCCGGCAGCGCTCCCTTCCTCCCTCCCCCACTCGCACATGTTCGCCGCATCCTCTGCCTCTTGGGCCGGCATACGGCGACCCCGGCATGGGTCCGCCCGGTACCTTGTGAGAATCGGGTCGCTTTTTTCGCCCCTTACGTAAAAACTGCTTCGTACGCAGACAAGGAAATGTGTGCCAGGTGTATCTAAACTCGGGCAATTTCAGCGCTGGCTGGAGTTGGCCGACTAGCAATACAAAGGGACAGGGTCACTGAGTGGAACTGGAATTCCCGGAGGAGGATTTTGGCCCGAGACTTCAGTTAATGTCGTTGAAAGCCTACAGGTGGAAAGCAGCATTTTTAGCAGTAAGGAGATGAGGTTGCATAACCGGGCATAGCGAGCTGGATGGTGTGTTTGTGCATCTCCAGCACTGTTTTCTGAGTTTGGCTGATGATCAGTTTGAGAAACTTCAATATCGTTAACTACTAGCAGAGGGTGTTTTACCCCTTTAAGGTGAAGCTCTTTAAAAAAAAAAAAAGAAAAAAAAAAACACCAAAAAAACCTTGTACCGTGGCTAAAAATCTCATACTGTGGCCTTAGTCCTGAACATCGGCATGCACCTGTTAATGCCCTGGAACTGCTGAAGTTATTAGTGACCCTCAGTGAGGCGTCTGCGCATTCAGATAAGCTAATAACGCCTCGGTATGAGCTTACTGCAGGAGCTCCAGACTAGATGTGACGTGAAGCTTCTCTCTCCTACATATGATCCCTTAAGGGGAACAATAGTGTAGAATAGTTTCTCTCTCCCTTGATAAAAACAAGCATGTGGTAATCCAGAATAGTTGTTCAGCTGTCTGAAATGTCTCTTTTAATCTACTAGTTGTGCTCTGCAAAAGAAAGTTGAACATTTAACTGAAGTCTCTTTACAGTAAGTATTCAGCTTCTGTGGTGTTGTTTGTGTTTTGGTTTTTTTATTTTTGTTTTTTTATTTTTTTTTTTTTGTCTTGTGAGGTCTTAAGACGTTGTCTGAGCACAGACTGGTTGGATATGTAAGTAGATTTGTAGACTTCTATCTAGATCTAGGTGTTAACTTCTATTTAACTTTCTGCTCACTCTTTTCTGAAGGTTTCTCATGTGCTGATAAAAACTGGTGAGCTTTTCCAGTTGCCCCTATTACTGATTCAGCTGTACTGACTGCAGCTTTAACCATGCAGCTATTGTGGGGTGATGGTGTTTTAAGTAATATCAATCCCTTTGGTATCCCTTTACATGTACTAAAATAAATTGAAACGGTATTAAAAGTGACTTTGAGCATGCATGAAGTGTGGTGAGCATTGAAGACGAGTCTTAAACTCTTCAAAAATCCTATGAGGAATAACTGACCTGAGACAGTTACACAGATAATAGTTTCTTCCATATGTGATGGCATCTGAACTGAGCTGGCATTGGACTGACACTGGTTTTTCTGGTGTCAGGCTACTTGAAGTCACAGTGCAGAGACTGAGCTTCATGATCTTCCTTCCCTACTGCTGTCTTCTTCTGAGTCTCAGCTGCTCCAGTGTGTCCCTTTGTTTATACCCAGACTGGTTTTTTCTATCTCAAACCAAGAGCCACCACTGGTATTTGCCCTGGTGGGACTGATACTCAGTGTCTCTGCTCCCTGCAGTTTTTGCTTATATCAAATGTGATGAGTCATGGGGTTGTACCTGGTGGTTGGGTTTTGGAGAACACTACACATGAGTTATGTGATCTAAGCTAGTTTAAATTGCTTTAGATCATTCACTTGTGCTTCAGTAATGACGAGATCTGAAGCTAAAGCAAGACATCCAGAAATGGAGGGAAGTTGAAGCAAGAATCTGAAAACTGTATAGTGGTGGAGCAGTTGAGGAGTGTAAAAATTCTTTAATGGTGAGACCCTGGATATCTCTTTTTGATGCTGAGAAGAAAAAACAATGGCAGGAGGAGGGAGGAATGTTAAACAGTAGTTCTCAGAGTGGCTACCTGTTTGGTCCTCCATATGTTTTGGTTCTTAATTATGGGGAAAGAAGGTGTCTGACACAGAACACTTTAATGAGCTGTTTTAAAAGTATAGGTCAACTGATGAGGCTGCTGGGTGTCAGTGAGATGTAAAACAATGGGTCTTATCAAACAGAGCAAAACTTCAGAACATAACCTGAAGTCAGTTTCTCCAATAAGTGTATGAAGACAGGCTCCTATTAATTTTTTTTTTCTAAAGCAAGCTGGCTTGTAACTTGAGCAGGGAGCCAGTACCACAGCACCATGTACAACATACTTGTGTGCTTCAGTGGCATGTTCTGGATGCTGATAGTGCTCTAAGAGAAGGGACATTCCATGACAGTCACAAAATACAACTTCAAGTTAGATATGGGTTGTTATTTTAATCTCCCAAATTCTATGTGGCTTCACAGTGCCTTGGCTAATGAAATACTGAGCTGGATCTGCCAGGACTTAGTGTAGTAGTTGTTTTTATATTGACATGTGCTTGCCCCCATTTAGGCACAAGAACAATTAGTGTTTGTAAGAACTTCAAGTCTAACTAGAGCTGGAGGATCAGGTATCTGTGGATATCTGTAAAACTAAATGCAGTTCCATCTCAAATCAACTTAAATGCAAGTTGTAGCAGCTTCTGGAAATATCTTAAAATTCAAACATTTGTTGGGTTTTTTTTTTTTTTTTTTTTTACTTAAGGAAAGGGGCACTTTGTGGCTTGGTAACAATGTGAAATAGAAACAGTGACCTCTCCATTTCTTCCAGGCAAGGATCAGGAAAAACTAAAAGAAAAAAAAAAGTGCCTCTGAACTTCAAAAAAAAATGTCTACAGCAAGTATGTAGATTGGTGTAGCACTAGGTTAGCAGAGTTCACCCCCCGGCGGAGCTGGTGGAGGATAAACTGTTCTTTTTACTTTATGTTCTTTAAAAGGAGATGGAGACAAAAGGGTGTAAAACTTCTCTTCCAGTTTTCAGAGCTGTCAAGCCCAAAGGTTTTACAGACTGAAGTATTTCTCTGAATACTTTTATTTCATCTTTCTGCCAAATTCTTGCTGACACAGAGACTTTAGGCAGACTTGTCTAGTTCAACCAGCAAAATCACATAGGGAGGATGCAGTTAAATCAGTAGTGCACAGTGGAACTAGAAGTGCAAGTTCTCTTTAACATAGACAGGGAGCGTTGGAAATGGGAATAACCATGCCTTTGTTGGCTGAAGTTGTGCTAGGTTGTAAATAATCTCCAATTTAGGATACAGAAAAAGCCACACTAATGCTTTTCTTAAACATGAGAAACATGGCATTATTTCATTTTAAAGTGTATATGGCTTCTATTTCAAAGCAGAAATGTCTAGTTAAAATTAACAAGTTGGAAAACTGTATTAAATACTTAATATTACAGTAGAACAGTTTTTACTTTTTTCTGTGGAGGAATCTTGCTGTGTAATGTTGAGCTAGTTGAATTTTTGGCAATTAGATAGGACTTTTTGAAAAAAATCTGTTTGAGTAGTGAATGGAGAGGGAATTGTGGAGTGAAGATAGCTTTATATATAAAAGCTGAGATTCATATTTCTGGGTGGCTGGTGTATAAGAAACCTTTGTTTACAGTTGAGCACTGGCTTACAGTAAGTTTGTCTATAAGACAGTCATTGGAGTGGCACTAATGTGAAGTATTAATTTGGTACTAGATTGCCTGTTACTTCCATTGTGAAAGTCTATTCATATGGACAGTAATATTCTGTATTATCCCCAACAATTAAGACTCCAAGGCCCTGCACATGTCGAACGTAGCATTTTAAGTGGTCCTGAAATTAAAAGCAGCTCTGCATATTTTTTTTAGAAGACTCTTTCATGTTTTTAGATAACAATCAGTTTTTTGGTCTGATGCTTTTTGGGGTACTTAGGTACAGCATGTGTGTAGCACTTGCCTTAATCCCCTGGCAGTGTAGGGCCCTGTTACAGCAAATGAGATAATCCCATTTCTTGTGAGGTTGTGCTGACAGAATTATCAAAGCTCCCTTGCTCAAGCTGGCTTTATAGACAATATCACTATTAAAACACAGACCTTGCTCAGACTCCAGTCACTACAACAGCACAAGCAGCCTGAATTTCTGTTGCACTGTAAATAACATGATAAATGCAACTAATGGCAAACTTTGCCTGCTGTGTGTTAGTTTTCCATATGCTTCTCTTGCAGAAATAATCTGAATTTTGCATCTTCAAAGAAAAGAATACTTATACCAGTAGCCACCAGCAAAATTTCAGGGATGCTGGCAGTTTAGGAAAGTGAGGTTTAGCTAAACCTCAGAATGGAAGGGCTTGATGACTCAGCCAGTTGCTTGAACGGGATGAAGCAATAACCTGCTTCATAAACTTACTAGAGCTGCCTCATCAAGGAGCCACTGCCTTGGCTCTGCCTAGGTGAGCTTACTGATCTTTCAGGGAAAGAATTACTATGAACTCTGAGTTATTTTCCTTCTCTACTTGCCCCAAACAAGGCATTGTAAGTTACACCAAAATAAGGGCATATCTGGATCTGGCAGTAGAGTTATTTATTCCTGTTTTGTTGGAGAATAGTGGAATGGGAAAATGTTGCTGGAGATACTCTGAAAGGAGCAAAATTAATACCATTTGAGAAAATTCATCAGAAGAATTCCTGCTTTGCTGCTAAGAGCTTCATTTGGAGGTGTTAAATCATGCAAAACCAACTAAAATATCTTGCCTTGTGTGATTGATACTAATTCCAACTTCAATATTGGAGTTATTTGCTGCGAAACTGCAAACTAAGGATTTGTTGATTTGCTATATATATATATTTTTCATTTAAGATAAACTCATGTAGAGTGAATGGTCTTCAGATGAAACCACGTGTAATTATAACTGATTTTGCCTTGACTTTTCTTTATATTATTGAGATTTCTTTTAATGCAGGACAGGCTTGGAACAATAGGTGCATATTCAACTAATAGAGGATTACTTGGTCCCTTCTGTGGTTGGTACAAGTTGGTTTTTAGTTCCCTCAAAGCCCTATGTTAAACAGTTTGAAAATAAATTACCTTTGTAGATGAAACCTGTTTGCCTCAAATAGGCATTCTGCTAAATTCTCTTCCTGTAGTGTGTTTAATCAAGCTCTGCTTTGATCTAAAATACAACAAACAGTTTGTTCCCAGCATAAAGATGCTGTTCTAATGAAGTGGAACTGAGCTGAAAGATGGCTGCTGTTCTGAAATCGAGAACTAACCAAATACTAAAATGAGTGTGCAGACTTGGGTGCCTGGCAGAAGGAGAGCAGGTGGCTTCCGTGAGGAAGAGGACAAGTGACTCCTGAAACTTTCCTGTCCACTTTTTGTTCCAGTGCATGGGAAGGGAATCAGGGCAACACTTCACGTGCAGGCCTTTGCTCTCACCAGCTGCACCTGCTCTGTGCTTCAGTTTTGGGTGGTGTGTGGATATCTGTCAGTGTCTGGTCTTGATGAGATCTTTCACTTACAGTCTCTAGCAGGCTTCTGCTTTAGGCCACCGTGCAAGTGTAAATGTTCATATTTACTTTTCTTTCTTACTCTCAAGTCCAAGGCATGTCAGCTGGAGCAGAGATCAGATATCCAGACCTTGTAAGAACACTAAGTATAGCAATCTAATTGAAATAGGGTTGCATAAAAATAACTACTCTTCTGGACAGAAATGTTAGCAGTTTTTGCCCAGGTATAGAATAGTAGTAAAGACTTTTGATAGAAACCTTCTGTCAAGGTTTTTACATACAGTCTCTCTGTGTGTGGATTGTTAAGGAAAACCTATTTCTGTGCTGTCATCACACACCTCATAGGTCAAGCTGGCTGTTTTTTTAGCTGCCTGGCATTTGGTGCTGATCCAGAAGATGGTGCTGTCAAGAGTCATTTAAAGGAATGTCTTACAACAATTCTGAATAACAATGTGGCTCAAGTTAGGATATGCAAACTTGTTATTCATGTTATAAGCAGGAGAGAAAACAAGCTGAAAAATTGTCCTTGACTTGCACAACAACTTATGCTTATGACAGGGAAAGCTACTGATGAGCTCCTCAGATGTTAACATCTCCCCGTGGCATAGGCATGCCATAGAGACTTTTCAGTGGATTTCTAATGGTATTCTGTTCTTGTCTGTGGACCATACACTTCCTAGAATCCTTGGCTCTATGCAGCAGTGCTGTTTCATGACTAATGTGTATATGACTGCTCAGAAGATACTTGGATGGAATTTTTTTTCTTAGCTTTAGTCTATTGGTAATTTGCAAATAGCTTTCAAGAAGTTAATAAACTTTTCCTGTCCATGGTAAACTCAGCTACATTAATGGTGCCTAGAATGGCACAATTTGGTCTTCCCAAATTCCAGCAGTTGTGTGCAGTAGGCATCTGAAACTTGTAGGTGAGAGAAATAAGTGTGTGTAGAGTGTGATTCATCTGACCTGTTTTTGACATCTGCTTTGGAATGAGATAATTATGGTGTCTCAGAAACTACTTACCCTGGTAAGAGGTCTTGAATGCTGCTGAGGGTGCCCATCTCAAGTACAGACAGATGCAGATAGCCACTGAATACTTGTCTGACTCTTAAAAGTGGAAACTGGCATCAAACACGGAGGCCAAAGCAGAGGTGGCATTTCTGTTACAGTGAGTGTGAGAGATGAATGTGGCCCTGTGCTGCAGCTGACTCTCTGGGCAAAGCACTGAGTATTCCCTGGTCACATAATTGCTTCCTTTTACATGTGGGTTTCAGAATCGGGGTTCTTCCAATTATTTTTACAATCCTTGTTTTTCCCTTCCTTGTAACACTTCCCCTCAAAATTCAGAACTTAAAGGGGAATGGGTTTATTGTGGTCTTTTAGCAGACCTTATTCAACCTCCACTTTAACCTGGGTGGTATAACTGTGCTGGATTCTGGTCTGATGGGATACACAGCATGCTCCTAGCAGTCTAGTCAAAGAAGGCTCTTCAGGAATAATTTTATCTCGATTTCTACCAAAATCACATGACTGATAGTGATTTGAACATACATCCTGAACTTACTGCTGAGAACCCTAATTCTGGAAGCATAACTTTCAAAACTTCAAACAATGCTATGACACTTAAAGGTTTTCATCAGATGAGTATGTTTTGTATTTCCAGTGATTTGGACAGGAAAGTAATTTGAACACCATGTTTGTTTACAAAGAAAATATTTGTGGGCTTAGTAGGCACAATGTGGTCTACAGTAACTTAAGTTACTGAGTTTAGATATTTTCTTAATGGCAAATGCTTTGAGATGGGGAAACAGACCTTCCTTCTGTAGTGTGGGATGTTGGTTTGAGTGTGTGTACACAGAAGGGTCCATGTATGAAGAATGCTGCAGAAAGGAAATGCCTCAAAATAGGTTGTGACTGTTCTTGCCTGTCTTTAGGACTCTCAGGTGAAATGGTGCACGGTAACAGACCGTGGGCTGGGTAAACAGGGTTGCCAGGTTAGATCAGTTGCTGGTAATCTGTGCTCTAGTTGAGACTGTCTAAGAGCTGGTTTTGAGACCCATGAGAGAGAAATCTAAAGGAGCATTGACAGTGTCTACTGGTGTCCACCTCCATGGGTTTAGGGGATTACAGGGAACTCCTTAAGAACCAAGTCAGTACCAAAGACCTGCAAGCTCCTGATTGGTGTGTTAAAACTCAGTTTCCCACCGAATAATTGTCTGTCTCCAGGTGTGCTATGACTCCTATGACTGTGGAGCTACAGAATATACCGAATCAAGAAACTCATTTTTTAGCTTAATTCTAGAATAAAGTGACACCTTACTCGTAAAAGAATTCCAATCTCTATTTATTCAAGTTTCTTTGGTACCTTAATCCTCGTACCTATTGTGTCAGTTTTAGGAACTTTGGGCTAGTGCTGCTCTCTACTTGTTTGCAAAGCTGAACTGTGGCCATGGCTAGGAATTTCACTGGGAATAAAACCAAAAATCAAACAGGAAACCTCCAACCTTGTCCTCTGTCCTTTCAAAATCTGCTTCACTGTGCAAATCTACTGCCCAGGTATAGCTGAGGAGATGGCAATTGGAGCAGTACACGAAGGTGCGTAGCACTGCACTGAGATGCAACTTGCCTGTTAATGCTAGTTGTGCAACCTTTCTTACAAATTTTCTGAGCTCAGAATTTAATTTGTGGAAGTCTGAAATGCTGCCCTTACTAAGAGGGAGTGATTTGTGGAGCACTGGAAATCAGTTAGTTGCCAGGCTAAAGTCAAATCTAAAGCTGCTACTGAAATGGTTGGTAAAATCTCTGCTTAAGGCAGGTTTGTCTTTACCACTTTAGTCTCCCTTCAAAATAATTTCAATGTCCTTCAGAGACTTAACCTGTTCTGTCTTAAATGTTGCCTATTTGTTACTCCCACATGGCTATCAGGAGTGTGTGCATATTTTGTGCTACATTTTGTCTTAACTTCTTGGATGAGCTTGTGAGCAAGACAGAACATGATAAAAGCAGATGATGTGGAGAGCTTGGGAAATGCATCTCCACATAGAGATCCATGTTACTTTATCATAAGCTCAGACAGTTCTCTAGAATGTGAGATTCTACAGCGGGATGTGCAGGCAACAAAGTTTTGGAAATTGTAACTGGCCTTAGTGAAGTAATAGAACTATATGGAAGTCTCAGGGTGGGGTGCAGAAAGAAGAGTCTAAAATGAGGATTTTCAGTGTGAGCAGTTGTTAAAAGCTCCTGGACTAGTTCTGAGCCTCACAAACAGCAATGAAGACAACATGAGCTTAAGGTGCAGCAGATATAAAGTGCTGGTATGGCTGCCTTGCTCTGAGAGCTCTGTAAGCCAGCTCTGAGAGCTCTGTAAGCCAGCTAGATGGTTTATCCACAAGCCTTAGCCAGGACTTGGACTCCCTAGTCTCTGTTTTTGTGCTGTACTCTATCCACTGGCTGCACAAAACTCAAACACTGTGTAACTTACTGAAGAGGCTGCAGTTAAAAAATACTGGAGTTCATATTTTTGAAAGCTTTACACTGTAATGTAGCTTAAAATACTTGAAGAGTTCCTATGCAGTAGTAGCTGGCTGAGTGAGACGTCAGGCTGAAAAGTTTGGATGCCGTACATAGCTGTTCCATGGAGCTATGGGGCTCATTCTGCTTAGTCATTTTTGTTGATGCTGTTTTGCTTTGGGATTGGTGAAGTCTCTTGGCTTATATAAAGGCAGTTTCAGTGAGTGTGGGAACATCAGTAGCTTGATGTAAACTAAACACTGAAACTGGAAGTGCAGCCTATGGTACTGTGTTGGCTCAAGTTTAAGCCAGTGGTAATTTAGTTCTGCTGTAGTGAGCGCTAAAGGGACAGACAGTGTGGCAGATAATGTGGAAAGAGAGCCATGGGGCTTTAAAGTCTGTTCTGGATTTAAACAACTCCATTAGATTATGGGCCTTTAGTCTTCCTCACCTCCCAAATCAGGTATTGGATTTAATCCCAGGTTCAGGACTGGGATTAAAGGAACTGAATGTCTAATTTATAAGCAGACACTGGTTCTGTTCCAAGTATGTTGCTGCCTGGCAGCTGTCCAGGTGTGTGCTGCTTTGGCTGTCAGCTGCTGCTTGGTTTGCAGAGGGCTCTACCTGAAACTGGTTCTAGACTGAGTGTAAGAATGTTAGGGGTTTTTTTTCTTCTACTGGGTAGAAAAATGCCAATTATATTAAATAATCAGAAATGCAAAAAATATTGTCAAAAATACTAAACCACAGACTGTAATATATAGTAGTTGCAAGTAAGTGGTGTTTAGTTAGGCATGGACATGATGGAAATATGTTAATGTACTCATTTATGTTTAAAAAATACAGCATATCTTTAGCTGAACAAGAAATCTCGAGTAAAGCTGTTGGAAAAATAAATGTGGAAGGATCCAGTTCTTCATAGGTGTATGGCTTGTCTGCTTTTCCAGGACTTGTGGGGCAGTTCTTCAGCAGGGCTTTGTAGGGGACCTGCACTAAAAGCTTGTTCCCTTCCCCCTGCCTGGAGAAGGGAACTGAATCCTTTGCTTTATCCACATGTTTGTCTAGGGAAGCTCCTGTTCAGGCTGCAAGCTGTTGGGTGCTGTGGTTGGTGGGGCTGACAGGCACAGGGAGCAGGTGTCCCCTGCTCTGGGTACAGTGTCGGAGGGCAGTGACACCAGCCTGGCACCAGCCTGGTGGGTGGGTATGTGTTCCTTTTTTGCCCTGCCTGCATCACTGTTCCTCTGGGATTTGGGTGCATGGATTTCACTACTGTGTGAGGCTCAACCCGTGAAGAGAGGGAAGAGACAGGTGGTATTTATTACCAGTTAACTTTCCTGATACACAGCACTGACTATATCTAGGGAAAAAAACAAAGCCAAACAAACCTTGGGCCTCTTTGTTGGCAAGTTTTAATGAGTAGCAGCTATTGGCTATCCATGGTAAAGCAGCCAAGGATGATACTTCTCATGTCTCAGTGCAGAACTATCCTGAGACTTCCTTTTTTGTCTGCCTACCAGCCATGTTGTTTAGTTTAGCATAAATAATCTCGATGGAAAAGTTCATTTTAAAGTTGTTGTTGGTAATTCTGCATACCTCTCGTGGAGGTGGTGTATGAGATTATATTCATTGTTTTTCCTCAGAGTATTTCTGCAATCGGCAGCTGTTTCAGCTGTACTTCAATATTTTCCTTCATGGAAGGAAAATAACCTTTTCACAAGCAGAGACTGATGCCACCTCCTGTAAAAGAAGTAGTGTGCGTGTTTCCTTTATAGGCAACATCCACTAAGCAAACTTCTTTAACGGTTTTAACTGAATATATTTTTAAATGATTATCCCTTTCATACAGTTTACAGATGTTCTGCATTAAAGGAGTTGGCATCCAGGAATTCTACTCCTTCTCACAAATTCTCTTGCAATATAATGGTACACGGTCCTAGGTGTGAGTCGGAGTGTAAGAGCTGTCTTTCTTTGGGAATAAATACACGAAAAATGTTTTGAACTACTTAGAGGTAAAGTTGTTTGATGCTGAGACAGATGTAGAAAGAAATTGAAACAGCACACATTAAGAAATAGAGAAGAAAATGTATATATTGACTTTGGAAATAGTGTGGCATATTTAAATAGAGAGAAACATTATGAATTTTTTTCAGTCTTAGGTTCTGGCAGTCTTCAAAGTCTTATCAGTGAGCAGTGATAACTTGCAAACAGTAAAGAAGCTAAATGTGAGCAGTTTGAGTTACAGCAGTTCACACAGAACTCAGACAAATCCTTTTTTCTCAATGGAAATGCAGAAGTGATGGGACTTGTGTTCCACAGGCTTAAATTCATGTTGGAAAGTCTTAGGTGAGTTACTCAAACCTAGTATTTGCATTCTGACTTCTGTAGTTACTATGGTGGATATTAATTTTTAAAATGAAATCCTGTGTGAAAAAGCAGGTTATATTCATCTACTGATGTGGTGGAACCTTTAATAGACCATGCTGAAGAAATGTTTGTAATAAGGAGGTAAGGGTGAAGCTCTCTCTTAAGGTGAGATGCTCACCAAGCTGTCTGTCCTTTCAGCTAAAATTAAATAGTTACTCTGGCTTGTGCAGCTGTTTCCACAAAGTTTCATAGATGCCAGAGTGTGAAAACTGATTTGCTTAGAGGAGGTATGGCCATGCTGTAGCTTTTGGGTTTGAAGTTGGCATCTTGGTTAGAGAGCCTGTGACATTGCCTTTTCTTTCAGGCATTGTCAGGAAAAACACAGTTGGGCTCAATACCCAAATCTTTGTCCTGCACCTTTGGGACTGGGACTGGCTGACCTCACCTCCTGATTATACCCCTCTGAGTAGCTCCTAGGAAAACCCCTTCCAATGTATGTTCCTTGGGATTTTACAATTGAGTCATCTTTGTGGATAAGTTTGACTAAATTAGCAATGACCAAAGTTGATGTTCCTGCTATCCCCCTCTTCAGGACCTTGGTCTTTAATGTGAACTGAGCACTTTGTTTTCCCTCTGTGGACTTAGACTCCTCTGTGTAGGGTTTGAATTGATTCTTCTTGCCTTTTTCAACCACACTTTAAATAGTTCAGAACTTAACTAGCCACCAGTGATTGCAAGCTTATGGGCAAATCAGTTTGGACTTACTGGCAGCTTTTTCTCAAGAAAGATATAAGGTTCTCACTTGAAGTTCTGCTGCATGTACCTGAGGGCCCTCTGAACTTAAGTCTGTGTAATGCTGAGAAAACAACACAAAATACAGCTTTTGGGATTACAAAATGGGAATAAGTAGACAAACTGCTGTGGAAGAGAGCAGTGAGGGCTGCATGGTGTCTGACAGGTTGTAAAATAAGTAAGGGGTTTTTTTCACAATAACAACCATTCTTAATTTAATCTGGAAATTACTGATTAATTGAAAGAATAACTTTTTTCCCCCTTCCCATACCCTAAGTACCCAAGATCTATCTGGGTTTTGTCTGTACTGTTGAAAATGCTGTATAAAGAATTTGAATTTGACATAAATATGGCATTTAATATAATTTCTGACCTGAAGCTGTCAGTTAACAGATGTTCTTGCCTTCCTACCCTCACCACTGGATAATAGGCAAAACACATTTGAAGTGTTTAATTCCAAATCTTACAGGTTTTTTTCCTGGAGCAGGCTGAAAACAGAAGTTCAGTGGAGTCTAGCCCTAGCTGTGACTTGTGTGTAGCTATTTCCAGAGAAGCCTCTATCTGGTAGTAACTGTATGAAGTAGCCTATACACTTAGAATGCTATATTGCTTATCACTGGTAGAAAAAACTGTGAAGCAAAAGGAAGAAATAAAAACACACAACCCCATACCTGAACAGCATAGCAGCTTATCTTCTATGTTCTCTTCTACTAGTTCAAAATATAGTAAACCATTATCTCCAGAATTTACTGGCACAGGTCTCAAATACTTTCAGAAAAAAAGAAATCATTTAAATGAAGTAGAATGTTACTTTTTATTTAAAAACATAGTGTGACTTTGGTCTTCTGTTAACTTTTTCTAGAGTTAAAGACAGACTCTAGTTTAAGCTGACTCCTTGGGGTTCTTGTAAAGCTTTTTTATTATTAGAAAGCCTGTTTCCTGACTTGAACACTCATTGGTATCTAGTTTAGGAGACCATGTCCCATAGTTGTGTGTTGTTCTGGCCCTTCTGGTTGTGGTGTACTCAGAGTTTTAGGGTCAGACAGGGTCTGGGCTCTGGCTGAAGTGTTTGTGCTGGGGGAGCTGAGGGTACTCACCTGGGCCGTAAGTTCATAAGCAAGCACCAAATGTCACGGGGTTTTTTGGCCATGTATGGACACATGGGCAAAACCAGCAAATGTATATTATAAACACTTAAAGTTACTCTTAAATTTTTTTTCCCTACGCAGAGCTCAACAAAAATCCAGTGGAAGGCTTTTCAGCGGGCTTAATAGATGACAATGATCTTTATCGATGGGAAGTCCTTATTATTGGTCCTCCAGATACACTATAGTAAGTACTGATACTTATACAGAAACTTAAGTGAACTCTGATTTACTGGTTCTAGTTTGCTCCTAGTGAATAAAGCTAACCAAAACCTTTGTGCTAAATTAGGTAATGCTTTTCTGTTGTTAGCAGAATATGTGTAAATAGCTGGATTTGCTATGTAGAAGTTCTAAACTGCTTTACTCCCCTGGGAAAAGGCAACACTGATCTCTTTGTACTTGTATGAAAAAGAAAGAGAATAGGTACACTTAGAGGCAGCTTCTGTTTTCTTTCACATGTAAGTAAGGTAGAATCCACTATTTGCTGTTGCTACTGGGAGGCTGTAGTTCATTTCATAGTGCCATGTTGAACCCTTACAACTTTGTGATGGTAGGAAAATATTCAACTCAAGTGGGATGTAGTTGGAGGAAGCCACTGCATTGGTCCGTAGAATTGGCTTCAAATCTAGTTTGAGATGGGAGAACTTCCAAGTGTGACCTGGAGTACTTTGGGGGTGGTACCTACTCCAGTTTCTGGGAAAAGGTTCTATGCCCAGGAGAGATCAGTTTAAAGTACTCCTGAAGATGAACTCTGTTCTCTTCTTTAAGATGTTGCAGTGGTAAATTACTGATACAAAAGCCTAGTGACATTTACCTGAGGTCAGTTTTGGTTGCAGCATGAAGTTGTGTACGTCTGTCAGCAGACTTTGAATAAGTACTTAAACCCAGTGATCAAATTGCTTGGCTTTTCCTCAAGCTCACTACACTGTGGTTCTCATGCCTTGCATGAGATGTTTTCTCCAGCTTCTTTTGACCTTTTCTGAACAGTCTTGTGGTTCTGTTCTATTCTCATGGCTATTTTATAAATACTGTCAGCAAAGAAATGCTGCTTCTAATTTTTCATCATCTTAGGTGATAAAAGTTGCAGTAGTGCTTTTTTTCCCTCCACTTTTATAGGGTCCTGAGCTTTTTTTGAGGCTTTTTAGCTAAGTTCAGTCCCCAGCTAGTTCCAGTCCCCAGTTGCTGTTTTTTCAGGGTAGTATTACACTGAATCCTTCTTTCCTGGGCTGTTTGATAAGGATGGTCTTACATAATAGTTAAACTTAACTGGTCCCACTTCATTTATTCTGAGTTTACTTGAAAATTCTTTAGACATAGTGCATTACTCTACTGAGAGAAACTTTTATCAGGAATATTGCTAAAAATGGCATTGATCTCCCATAATTGACTGCTGTATTTCATTAACTGATTTCTAATGTATATCCAGTTTAAAAGTTTTATTTATATGCAGTTGATATGGGGTAACCAGGGGTGCCCTTCAGCCTAGTAGCTTTAGGATCTGCTTCTTTAAAAAGGGAAAGAAGGAGTTTCCTCAGTTACAGAGAAAAGGGTTTGACCAGTTTGGCACTCTCAACAAATGCAGTCTAGCTCTCCTTTGTCTTGACATTATGGGTGTTAAAATTTTGGACTTCTTACCTTTCCTGGGATGGAGGATTTCTTGGAAACTGCCTGCCTTTTCTAAAACTTGTGAAAAATGAATGCCATGAGTTCAGATCCCCTCAGCTGCTTCAAAGAGCCAAGTTACTTAAATGCAGTGCTTTTTGAGGTTGGTTTTTTGTTTGTTTTGGGGGGGGGGGGGGGTTGAGACAGTTGTGGGAACTGCATGCCTTTGGATAGTGATGGTAAAACATGTTATTTTCTCAGTAGCTGGTGCACTTTAGAGATTCCTACTCCTTTACAAATATAGGAAAAAAATTGCACTGTGCTGTTTTCTACAGCAATTCTTGTGTCTGTGTGGCTGCTGAGGAGTAGTTTGTCACACTGCACAACTCATGCCATTTTCTTTGGAGGTTTATGTTCCTCTTTTTGTTCTGCCTTTGCAATTCCAAATTTTGTTACAACCTTCAGTTAGAAGAAATGGCAGTAGCAGGACAAATGTTATATTATTGACATTAGCAAAGTATTCCATCTGTAAACCTTCACATTTTTCAAAAGGGACTATTCCTGGCCTATAACTCCACATAAAACCTGGATGTCTCTTGTTTATTGTTGTTTTCCAGTTGAGTGGATAACTAATGCAGAACACCTCACTGTCATCCATGCCTGAGTCCCTTTAGTGTTGAAAAGGTAGCATTGGAAGTCTTTTTACATTTAATGCTGTAGACACAGCCAAAGCTTTCTGCAGTTTTTGCCTGGGGCTCACTGCTGCAGACTGAGACCACAAAATTAGGATTGAGGTCTCTTAACAGAGTAAAATGGGTGTCTTCTGGGCTGGACATGAGAAAGGCAGTTATTGGCAATACTGTTTTTTTTCCTGTTAATAAATGTACTGGGAGGGAAAAAATGTGAGTTGTGATTCCAGATGGGAAATTCCTGGGCAGTTTTTTGTTTTTAATTTTTTTTTCCCCCCTCTGATTTTTTCCCCTCTGGAACATCATCCTAGTGCTAAAAAAGATCATGTTGGGAAACTGGCAGTGTCTTGTGAAAGGATCTTTACATTGCATATGGAAGTGTTGGTGCTGTTAATTACCAACATGATGTTGTGTGAGGCGTAAACTTAGAGCTTTTGATACATCAATAAGTTCTGATCTTCAGCTTAAGCTTACAAGAAACTCTACTAAGATATTTTTGATTCCCCAGTGAAGGTGGTGTTTTCAAGGCTCATCTTACTTTTCCAAAAGACTACCCACTGAGGCCGCCAAAAATGAAATTCATCACAGAAATCTGGCATCCGAATGGTAAGAAATGTCAAACTTTCAATTTCTTTTTCAAGTTCAGAACTAAAATGCAGTGAAGACAAATAGATAAATTTCTGTTTGTGTTAGAAATATAAAACCCTGCTTTTACTTTGCCATCCTCACTTAATAGAGAACTAGTAACAATGGCAGAGTTTTTAATAGTGCTGCTGGGAGAGCATAAAATACTCTTAAAGTATTTTCAGAAGCTGATATTCAGAGTAGGTTCTTGCACTGTTGATAATTGTTAAGGTTTTTTTTCTTAATTTTTTTTCCTAAGTGAAAAATTCTAGTCTGAGGAGAAACTTGACTTCTATAGCTGCCTTTTGTTATACCTTCAAATATTTTATCTTGCTGTTACTGACTTGGCAGTTCAGTATAGAAGGCCCAAGGTTGTCATCATCCAGTGAAGCATGAAAAGAAATCTTTCAGCCCCTCCAAAGGAGACTTCTCCTAATGTCTCATTTACTTATAGGCTGTTGGAGATTAGGTGGGAAGGTAAAATAAAATGGGAGATGGTTTTACTGTGAGAGAGAAATGCTCTTCAGCTTCAGAAACTGTAGATGTTGAAAGGTGGGAGGAGACAGTACTCCCATCAAAAGGACAGGGAATATTTTAATGCTGTGTCAGTTTCAGCTCTGGAAATATCTGAGTACTTGTCAGGCACTTTCTAATTCCAGCAGTTTAAATCATATTTCAATATGTTCCAGTAATTTCCAGCTGATGCTGTTGCTGTGGAAAAAGTCACTCTCTAGTTTGCTGAACTTAACAGAAAAAGCTGTAGTGGAAGCCTGTCTAAATAAATAGTCTTGAGAGTTGCAGCATGATGTTAGACTGAGTCCTTGCTCCCCATGTGCCCTCTCTGTCAGGAGTTCAGGCACATTCAGACTTCCACCAAGCCCCTTTTATCACAGTTTAAGTTCTGCAATAGTTAATTACTTTCCTTCTTTATAAAGTGTTTTCAATAACGTGTTTCAGACTAGCTGGAATGAAGATGAACAGTTCCATGACTGTTCTGAAGAAATGCCAGCATGTTATTCATGACTGAAATATGCCTTGTTCTATTTTGTAGTTGACAAGAATGGCGATGTCTGCATTTCAATTCTTCATGAGCCTGGAGAAGACAAATATGGCTATGAAAAACCTGAGGAACGCTGGCTTCCCATTCACACAGTGGAAACTATAATGATTAGTGTTATTTCTATGCTGGCAGATCCCAATGGTGATTCTCCTGCTAATGTTGACGCAGCGGTAAGACTTTCCTTGGTCTGCCAATTGTCTTCAATGTAGAAACCTTGCAATGGAGTTCTGTTTCTAGTTTAGCTGACAGTAACTTTGGGAAGAACCTTTTCTATCATAGGCTAAGGCCACCTTTTTGTTGGGAAAAGCAGTGATGTTGTCATACAGAACTACTAATTTCCCTTGGGAAATCTCTTTCCCCTCTCGAGAACAGTCTTCCTGTCCCATGGATTAGAGCAGTAGGTTTGACTGTGTAGGTCTGTGCTCTGAGAAGGTACTCAAAGCCTTCACTGGACATCTGGCCTTCCAACTCAGCAGGAAGGGTTGTCCCAGACTAGTCTGACTGGCTAAGGAGTGAGGAAAAATGGTCTGATTTACAAAGACCAGGGTGAATCTGCAGGCATAAGTGAGATGCAAGCATTTGATGCAGCACAGTGTTCTGGGCATGGCCTGTGCTGTTTGCATGTGTGAACACAGCTGTCAGCTCTCTTGAAGAGCTGTGTTTAGAGCAGAAAAACAGGCTGAGAACTGTTTGTGGGGGGAAGAGGAAAAAAGTCTCAGTTCTGGAAGGGCATAGGGGAACAGACTTCAGGCCCCGCTCATTGGACGTATGGTAATGTGCTCTGGAATTGCAGTTCAGCAGTGAGTGTTGTCCTCTCACAAGAGAAGTTCTAGCTCTTTTAACTGTGGGAGTGAGGAAAAAGGAGATGGGAATTGTGAGATGCAGAGGTCTGTAAAGGAATGTTAACCTGCTCTGTTAGCTGAGCTATGCCTTCCCAAAGTGGGTGGAAGTTTAGGAGTTTCCCGGAGCCTTTGATCTACTATGTTGTGGGTATTTCAAAGGTGTTTGAGTCCTGCTGAAAAATCATCATGGGAACAGACTCATGTGGAACAAATTTAATGGAAAGAAGACAAAAAAACAAATAAAAAGTTGTGGTGAACAATTTCCTCATTCAACCTTTCTAAGTGTTGGACCTCCCCTTTTTGTGTCATGTTACTGGTGGAAACAGACACCCAGGAAACATGGACATTTCCTGCTGGGAAACCTGAGAGCACCTAGAGGAGCAAGTTATTAATGAAATGCTAAAAGCGCAATTAGAATTCCTCAGTTCACAAACTCATGTATGTTGAATGTAGTTGGCCTAACCCTGGAGAAAGCACATGCTGTTAGCTGTGCCTGTCACCTTCCTGACATCAGACTTTTTGTATTGTGCCCCGCTCTGACACCAACTTCAGGAGTGGGGTTTTTTTTTTTTTGGTTTTTTCCTTAGAAAAGTTAGACACAAAATGAATTTGCCTTAGGGTAAAGGTCAAAAATGAAAACGACTTTTTCTAGCCCAGCATGAAAGAACAAGAAAATCCAAATTTGTCTGTGAAGATAGTAGTGAGTCATCACTTTGGATGCTAGAAGCTATATTTCTGACTGTGGCATTACATGTTTCAAGGAACTTTTAAAGTGCTGCTTGAGCAGTTGGCTTCTCCTACTGGATCAGTGACCTCTTCATATTAGCAAAAACATACTGATCAGGGTAATGAAGAATCCGCAGCTCCCGTGTTTATTACAGCAATAAAATTTGGCAGTAACTATAAGATACTTTGTCTGCTGTCATTAATTTCTGCTTTTAAGTGAGTCTAGTGAATAAGGTGTTACAGGCAGTTCACAGGATTATAGGAGGAGGGGATATACCTGCTTTCTGGAAAAATGAACTCTGCATGTTGGAGTACTGTCTCTTGGAGTGGGAGAAAAATGAGGACCAGGAACCTGAACATATATTTTGAAAAAGCAAATAGAACAGTTCATGACCTAAAATTACATATTTGGAGATTCAGCTGTCAAATTAGAAACTTTGCTTGCTATTCAAATCTGAACTACAAATATAAAAAGTAGAAACCAAAACTAAGACTCTGAAGCTCCGAGGGCACAAATTCAATGCTTTTCTTGGCCTTGAGCCATCTTGTGTAAGCTGTCCTGTGTCCCAATCCAAGGAACCAAATGTTTGCTGCATGAATTGCTGAAAAAGAAGAAATTAATTAGTAGCCTTATTTGTGCTTTCATAGGAGAGTTAAGACATGCTGGGCTCTCCAGTGTGCTGATTGTTTAAGTGATCTTGGAGGTGATGAATGTTAGGGTATGCCATTTATCACTCAAGTGTACTACAACTTCCATCCAAGTGGAGGTGAAAAGGTGTTGTATGCTAGGTTGCATCAGGTAAAGCAGTGTGGGGGTTTTTAACCCCTTCCCTCACCCCTGCAGTAGGAATATATTGCTTATATCAGAAACTAAGAACTTTAGAACTTCATAAAATAAGGAGTCTTTATATTTTCCCCACCACTTCTGACTGGAAGCCAGTACCCAGCATGTCAGTCTCAAACAAATGTAATGCTCCTGTGCTTTCATCTGAGCTCGTTGTGAGCCTGGCACAAAACAAACCTGGCTGCACCTTTTTCTGTAGGTTTTTCTGATACCTTGATGTGTGCATCTCTGGGTTCAGACTTCCCTCTTACCTATCTTCCTGCTTATCTTTTATCTTTGCTCTTCATCTCTGCAGTTCTGAAATCAGATCCCTGTCACAGAGACCAGCCCTGTAGGTGAGCTGAGTATTCTCCTAAGGTCTTTCTCACAGAGCTAATATCTTACAGCCATATCTAACTAGGAGGTGTTTGCTTTCAAAGGACACTGCTGTGCTTCTTCTGGATACTGTGACTTCTGTATTTCTGTCCTGGAGTGTCCTGGCTAGATTGAAGGGAACTAAAACTGTCCTAAACAAAAAAATCTCAGAGTAACTGTTGGCTCCACACCTGAGTACCTTTTTCACCACTGCAGTTAAAGACATTATCTCTAACACGTAACAACAGCTTGTGGAGTACAGGTTGAGTTTGCTGCTACTTTGCAGGCTGAAGCAAATAGATTTTAGCACAGTGTGAAATAATGGTACACCACCAGGCTGGTCCTGGAGTGTCCCTAAAATCGAGGGGAAAATTACATCTTCACTGTCTTGTGAGCAGCTGGCACAGAAACCCAGAGCAAACTTTCAAAAGTCCTGAATATCACAGGTTTTCAGTGAGTATCTCAATGATTGTCAGCAAATACAGATGTTGACTAGATGGCTAATGTCTGAAAACATAAACACCAAGAGTCTTCCTAGAGCTTGTACACTGTTGAAGGACTGACATCTGAAAGCTGTCTATTCAATTACAGAAAGAATGGAGAGAAGACAGAAATGGAGAATTTAAAAGAAAAGTTGCCCGCTGTGTAAGAAAAAGCCAAGAAACTGCTTTTGAGTGACACTTATTCAGCAGCTAGTAGCTTCACTTTTTTCAGGGTAAGTATCCTTCTCAAGACAAGTCAGTTACTTGAGTTGAGGATTTCTTGCTTAAGTGTTGCTGAACTATTTTTTTTGCCCCCCTCAAAAGCAAAAAGAAACACCCAAATCTTTCTTCTCAGCTGCATGATCTCAGTGGAGTTCTTTGGCTGTATGCAGTACTAAAGACTAAAAGAATTTTAGTGTACTAGGCAGCCCATTCTGTCAAAATTGGGGAACTTCTCTTGTATTCTTGCATTTTATGCTGTTCAGAAGTTGAACTTCTCTTTATCAGAATTCATCTTGCTTTATTAATGGCACTCAGAGGTTACTGGAACTGTGATAGAAGGGGGTGATAATTCTTTGAGATTCGTTATTTTGAGGAACACTTGTTAAAATCTTAAAAGCGTCTTAAAAGTCTTGTTATCTCAGGAGTTGGCAGATTATCTTGGAGATTTTGGTGGCATGTTGCACATAGGTATTAAATGAGATTTCAGTGAGGTTGTCAGGAATGACTGAGAAGGGTTTGCTTCAGGTATCTATGGGAGTTTTAATAGAAAGTCTCCTGGCACAGCAGGAAGTATCAAGTTAAGATACTACCTGTCAGTAATCTCAAGAAATCTCTTAAGCAGCTCAAAAAAACATTTGTAGTGGGAAGGTTTGGGAGTAGCATCATAAAAACACCTGTGTTCTGCTTGGAATCTGAACTGTGGCATATCTGAGAGCTTGGACAGGTTTTGACCTGAGAGTGGCTGAGGGTGATATTTGCATTTTATGCCACCTTGTCAAAGAGCTTCTGACTCAAGATACTTAACTAATTGTCTTGGGGTGACTTAAACCACGACACTAATTTACACAATCCCATCTCAGTTCTAATGGGACCTTTTTTTTTTTTTAATAACCTCTCATAGAAAGCTCTGTATTAAAGCATAGCCTTTAAATCTCTGGCCTTTGGTCACTTTATCTTGGGTATGCCAAAGGAAAACTTCTTCCATGAGCTAATAATTTCCCACTCCTGCTTTCAAAGCAAAACAGAGCTTCATGTTGAAGCTGCCTTTTCTTAATGGTTGGTTTGGCAAATAAGCTGCTCTGACCCATTTGGCTAGAAAACTCAAAATCCATATTTACTGGTTATCTACAGCATGCATAATTGACAGGGACAGAAATATGGCACTGTATGTAGTTCAGAGGGGTTGCACTGACTGAACCAGAGCAGCATACTCCATTCTTCTACTAGGTAGTTTTTTTCATCACAGTTGCACAGGAGAGAGTTCCTTTCTTACCCTTTTGTTATTACCAGGGGGGTTGGGGGAAGGCTCCATCTGTGACAAATTCATTCTGCAGTCTCTCTTTGCAGAAATGCTTTGATTGAAAGGAACTTTCTCCAGTACAGATTAAGCATGAAAAATGCTTAATATTGATCAAAAGACTAAGCAGAGGAACAGAAAGTCTTGTACAACTGCCTATAACTGGAGTGCAAGAATTGTTAATGCAGCTGACTTTTTTTTTTTTTCCTATCTTGAAGAAAGGGAGTAACTGTGAGTAACACTCCAGAGTATCCTTAACTAACCTCAGCTCTGTTGCCATGTTGAACTTAGCTGTAGTGAAACAATGCTCTTGACAAATATTTTAAGTAATTGGCTGTGTTGCTTTTTTGGAAGGCAAAAGCTTTTTTAAGTCCTGGTGACTCTTCCCAAGTGAGCGATGGGCAGGGAACTGGATGAGAAGGGGCCACAGCTGGTTTCAAACCAGCCCAGTGTGACTGGGAGCTGTGGTGTCAGTGCTTGCTGAGCACTGCTGTGCCATTTGTACCTACCATTCACAGTAAGTAATGCACAGACTTTTCAGTGATAAATCTGCAGTGTTTAGCCCTATGTGTGAATAATCAGTTTTACACACTATGCACTCCACAAGCAACAGGAATAATAGGAGCCAGAAAATCTGGTAACTGAGCTTGAGTACACGGTGTGCTGAACTAACTCCAGTCTTTCTCAGGTGATGAGTTTGGATTTATCCATCTTCTCTGTTCAGAGGTATGTGAATAAGTAATAGTTACTTCTTGAGCTTGAAAAACTAATTAACATCTTGAAAATAATTGAAGGTGAGGAGGGGTTTTATTTTTAATACCTGTGATTTCTTTGCAGGTCTCCAATTGAGAAACATGGCACTGTTTTTTTTCCTGCACTCTACCCACCTATTGCTGGACTTCTGTTGTTACAAGTTGGCAAACACTGGCTGGAACTGGGCTGCAATAAAACATGCCAGTTATCAATGCTGACAAGAGCCTAACAAGTGCCAACACAAGATGATTACGCATTTTGAAATCTAATGAACTGCTTTAACCTTCAGGAAGAATTGTAAAGATGTGTACATAGCACAACATGATCCGGATAATATATATACTGTTCATGTACATCCACAAATACACATTGTACCAAATAATGCTGTCTGTAGTTAGGGATAGAATTGTGTAAATTCTAAAGATTTTAGCAGGTTTTTTCTCTCCCTATTCATTGTTTCCTGAGTTTAAAAAAACCCAACAGTTTGTGAAGCATGTCAAAACCAATTAGGATACTAAGTTGGTTTTTTGGTTTTGGTTTTTTTCCCTCCCAGTTTAATTTTCCTTTGACCTACTGAGGCTTAATTAAAATTTCTTGCTTATTAAAGTTTAGTATCTCTTTTTTTGGTTTTTGGATATGTGCTCCCTTTTATTTCCCCCCTCAAAACTTAAAATTTTCCTAATTAAACCCTGAAAGGATTTGCTATCAATTACTTGTGTCTTCTTTTATGATGACCTTTGTAGTCTCAAAGGTGCTTTTTACCCCTCCCACCCCTTTTTTAAACCCAATTACTCATCCTTCTTGAATTGGGTATAGCAATAAAACTGGCCATGGAGCACCCTTGAGCAGCCTGATGGATTTTTAACTTCCAATGACTTGAGTGCTTTCACTTGGAAGTTTGGTTGACTAAGTTAGTCCAAGATAGGAATGAGCTGCTTTTTATGGGTGAATTTTTTGGTTTGTCTTTTTCATTGCCTGTTTGTGGGGTGGGGTGTGTGTGGGGGAGGCTTGTTTTTTCTCAAGGTTGAGTTCAAGCATGCACATCTGTAGGCTTTCAAATGACTAACTTCTGGGTTTGGTATCAAAAATAGTTTCTCTCCTTTACTCTCTTCTATGGCCCTTCATCTGCTTTGCCTTCTACTTCAGAGTTTTCCTCACCTAATGTACAAAGAAAATCGCGATGTATATTTTCGTGTAATTTGATTTTTGGAATTCTGTCACCTTCTGTAGTGAGTTCTTCCAAAATATAATTTTTTCCAATAATAATGTGTCAAACTGGGTGTCTTGAGTATCACAATAGGAAGGGTATCTGTAGTTGGAGCACAGCTTAGCTCATCAACAACACAACACCAGCAAACACTTGAGGAATTGGAAATGCTGTGCTTCATCTTGAATAATCAAAGAGCAAACACAACACACAACTTTCTCCCTATTGTAACCATCTTTGGCCCTCTAGTGAGCAAATACAAATCTCAGGAGTATCTGCTTGCAAGAGGTATCAAACCTTTGACCAAAGAAACTTTATAGAAAAAAGCTACTGGACTCTTTTTCACAGCACAGCATAACCCACTAATAAATCAAGAGTTCCGGTGTAAAAAGAGTCAGCTTTTAAGAAGCCTTCAGTCCTGATTTGCTGGCTGGACTTCATGTTGCTGTGCAGCGTGCATGTGCTGAAAGACACGTATTGAGGTTTTGTGAGGGGGCTGGGGTGGAAGGAGGTGACAGTTGTTAGAGGCAAGGCAGCCCTTGGGGACAAAAAGGCATTTGGGATAAGAGGACTTACAAGGAAAGGTACTACTTCCTCCTACCAGTGCTTTAGATGAACAGATATGTTTGATATCTGTATTTATGCATTTGGACATGAATTATTTTGTGAAATCATTAGTTAAATTTGCTTTTAAGTGCCTAGGCTGCTCCTGCAGCCAGGCAGGTGGGTGCAGTACTTCGATGCCCAGACACCAGAGCTGATTTGAGTTCCTGTTGGAGCACTTGTCCAAAATGTCTTTAGAACAGGTTTCTGTCCCACCAGCTGACTCTCCTTTTCCACTTAAAAGTTGGTACTGTGCAGAATTTCAGTGGCATGGTGTCATTCTCTAACAGTGGGAAAAGGCTGTTCTTCCTCAACCTAGCAATGGGCTTACTCCCCCACAGGCTGCCCTTCCTTTTCGATTTCCTCAAGTGTATCTAGAACTGAAGAAATTCAAGGTACTTGCTGCTTTCAGCAAGTTCAACAGTGGTCTCTGTTTTGTCCTCCTAAGTAACACACACAGTTCACCACAGACTCACCTGTAACTCACAAAATAGTTTAAAGTTTTATTTCTCTGCTCTCCAGAAATGCTGCTTGTTTTTCTTTAGGGGAGTAGGCCTGGAAATGTTTGTCTTGCCTCAGTGCTATGGAAGAACTGGGAGTTCCTCAGCACTACTTATTCCCCTCTTTGTAAATTCAAATACATATTTGGCTTCCCCAAGATGGTTTGTGATCCCATCTGACCCAGATATTCCCCAGGGAGGACCATTACTGTGGGATACTGTTAAGATCAAGCTGCAGGTATGCTAATGCCCAGTGACTGAATGAAAGGCAGCTCAGGGTCTGGTGCCAAGTGGCCAGGTTGTAGGAATCCTCTGGTGGGCAAGGAAATGGCCTATTTCACTTTCTGTGATTACAGCTGGCTTTCTGTTTGTTCCTGCCCCACACTGAAAGGGGCACTGGTGGAAAGCTGTTACTGATGCAATCAGATGGGAACACCACTGAGGAGCTGCAGTATTGACAAGTAGTATGAGGATTCTTGGTGAACAAGGAAGTAAACTAGCATTCCTCAGTTTTCCTTGTAGCAAGACCTTGTATCTGGTTTGGTTTGTGCAGGCTGTTGGCGTCCTGGATGCTCAGTTAATACTGTAGGTTCTCCAGGGGCTTGTTACCCTGGCTGAGGGTCTGAGCTGATTTTTGCCCCAACACGGTTTGCCCTGCATTCCAGATATCACTGCATCACTGGGGGAAAAGGAAAAGCATCAAATATGAATGTTATGTCTAACTAGTGTGGCCATCTTAATTCATTTTTTCTATTTCTCCATGCTGTACCAGAGAAGATCCCTAAAACTCAGAAAGGCTGTCAGCTGTCACTCTAAAATTCCTTCTGCTGCAATGCCTGAAAATACTTACTGGAACTAGATGATCAATAAGCAGAGCACATAAATTCCAAAGTGATTAGAAGTGTATTTTGGGCTGTGGTAGGCTGATGGGGGGTGGACTCCACTGCGCCTGCACCATCTGGTGCACTGCTCTTGGTGCAGTGCCATCATTGCACACAGAGCAGCAACACAAGGCCCTCCAGAAGCAGCACGAGTGATTCTAAACCAAATCAGAAGCTGGTTGGGCTTTAGAGAGACAGTCATACAACAGCTTCCTGCCCAGGCAAATCCTCAGAGGAGATTACAATTCCCTTGATACAAAACATAGCAGTAGTTTGAAATCTGATCTCTGTTGTTAGTGAGAAATTAAATCTGGTCAGGGAGCAGTAACTGTTTCCTCACAGTTCCTCAAGAGAATCAATAGCACCATGAGCAGTGGGGATATTTGCAAAGTCATACACCGCTGTCATCAAGCTGTGCAAAATGAGACAGATTGTTTCATGGTATGTCTAGAAAACTACAGTCTGTGGCTCTCCTGGGCCTAGCTCTGTATTTGCTGTTCTATCCAATACCAAAATAAATATGATGCAGAGCAACTTTTCAAATGTCACTTCATGGCATAGTCCGGAAAAAATTATGTCTGTAAAACAATACTGTGCATAAAGTCTTCAAACGTTTAATTGAAAAAGTTGCTCCTTAAAGCAAGTAGAACATTTGGTTTTGGACCAGCATCGAGAATTTGGCATTTCTGTTGCATCTAAGCAGGAGCGATGATGAGCAACGACCACAGCCGAGGGGGCAGTTGTATACATGGCTGGGAAAACGATCCTGTTTTTGGTACTTGGTCATTGCCTGTCGACTCGCAACCATTTGTCACCCACCGGGCACCAATGCAGTGTCCGGGGGCACAGATCCAGTGTCCAGAATTGTTGGCTCTGAAACAACAGCAGGAACTGAAGTAACGATGCTACAGTGAGCACAGGGCGCAGAGGAGCGCCCATGCCCCCGACCCCTGGCTGTGGTTCCTGCAGCCGTGCGGGCACTGCTTGGGCAGAAGGTGCGTTCCGGGCTCAGAGCGGCGCGGGACGGCGGTCCTGGGGCAGGTGAACGGAGGTGATGCACAGCTGCGTTTCCCCCGGCGCTGGGCGGGTTTTTTCCAGCGTTCCCCAGCCGTGCCAGTCGGCGCCTTGCTGTTCACCGCCAGCCAGCGCTCGGGCGGGCATCACCGGGAGAGTCCTACACGAGGGAAGCGCATCCCAGGGGCGGCTACGCCCGGCTCCCACTGCCTCCCGCCGCTGCCGGGGGAGCGGGGCTGTGCTGTGCCGCCAGCCGGCTGCCGGTTCCAGCGGAGAGGCGGCAAGGAGCCCCGGGATAACGCGGGAGAAGGCGGGATAACGCGGGAGAAGGCGGGATGAAGCGGGATAAAGCGGGAGAAGGCGGGATAACGCGGGAGAAGGCGGGATAAAGCGGGAGAAGGCGGGATAACGCGGGAGAAGGCGGGATAACGCGGGAGAAGGCGGGATAACGCAGGATAACACAGCGTGAGCGGGGCCGTCCCAGCCGCGCGGCCGGTACGAGCGCTACCGCGCTGCTCTCGCGAGAGCCGCCGCCCGCCCCAGCGCTAGAGCGCCGCGATCTCGCGAGAGCTGCGGTGCCGGAGCCAACATGGCGGAAGGTGAGGGGGGGAGCCCGGGTGAGGGGCCGGGCGGGGCCGGGGGTCTCCGCTGCTCCTCCGTGCGGGATGGGCTCGGCCCTGCCCGCGGTGGGTGGGGCAGGTCGCTCCTGAGGTGAGCGGGAGATGGCGGGGGCCGCGGGCCGATACCCCCGGGCGGGGCCGGCCTGGCTTGGGCGGCTTTGCCCCTCAGGAGGGGGCTTGGGGTTTCTGTGGGCGGTGGGAGCCGGCCCGGACGTCCCGCCGCCCGCTCCCCGCAGGCCTTGGGTCAGGCGGGGCCGCAGGGGGGGCTCATCCCGGCGCCGTCCGGGGCTCATCCCGGCGCGCCCTGCCCGAATCGCCGCGGGCGGCGGCATTCCCTGGAGCAGGGCGGGGAGCCTGTGCTGCAGCCTCCCGGTCACTTGTGCCGAGTCCTTCGGTCAGGCTCGGGTGAGATGTGCAGAGCTCCTGGAGTGCTGCTGTGTTGCTTGAAGACTGTCAGTGACAGCATTCACATTGATTTAACCTAATGCGATTTGAAAAGACGCTTGGATTTTTACAGTTCTATTCGTTTCTGCAAGACAAGCTTCCTCTTTTTCTCTTCGGAGAAAACTGAGTCGGCAAACGGAGCTAAAATGCTCCAAGTTACAAAGGAAATAAAGTTAAGAGTTGCGAAAGCCCAGTCTTCAACTGTTGAAGTGCAGCTCTTGGACAGGGTTGAAATTTTAGGAACACTTGTAGAATGTTGACTTAAGATGCAGCAGATACTGATGGACTGGCATGCATCAGCTCAGAGGATGCTGCAGTCAGGCTGGATTGCTAAATCCCTAGAGCACTGCCTAACTTCTTGTGTGCTGAAATACCACTGCTTCATATTTAGCTGGCCTGCCTCTTATGCTTGGTTTTAAGCCTTGGTGACCCGGTTCTGGAGGGCTTTAGATGTCCAGGTTGGCTTCAGGCAGTGAAACTTTCCCCAATCAGACCCTTAAGGATGTGATGCTCTGGCTCAGGGTCCTCCTCTGCAGAATTAACCAGCAGTTAATACAAGCCCTCTTTCAGGCAATCTGTACTTCTCAGAGATTCTTCCCTGATTTAAGTAATTCTCTGATCTTTTGGCTGAAGAAAGCACATGACCAGTGAATGATCCTGTGTGTACAGGAATAACAAGCTGGAGTTGTCACCCTTCATGGTTCCTTAGGATATCTTGGGAGAGGGGCTCATTTTGTCCCTGCAAACAAGGTACCTGTACCTGCAGCCTCACTTTTCTAGTTAAGAGCTACAGTTGGGTCAGCTGAAAAGTGAAGGCCTATTAAGGAAGGGATTGTGGTTATTTGCTCAGAAACCAAGTGCTTTTTCTCATAAGGAAGTGTTGCCTCTTCTACAAAAATCCTGAATCAAATTTATTGCAATTGTTACCTGCGAATTGACTGAACAGCTTAGTAAGACAAGAGCCAAGTTGGCATTTCTAATTTCTGGGTTCTGTACCGCTGATACCAGAGGTTTACAAGCAGGCATGGGTAAGAATTGTTGGATCAATGCTTGAGTGTAAAGAAGCAGTAGCTGTAGAATTTTGGGGTGGTGGCAAAAAAAGTGTGCAAAAGTAAGGAGGAACAAGAAAGCAGTGACTTGTACAGCCTTGGGGAGATAAGGGTCATAGTGTGGAGCAGTGGAGGGGGTAAGGAAATAATTTGGTTTTCTGAAATATTTCACCCAGGTCCACTTCATAAGTAAACAGAGTTTGTCTGTGTGGTTTCTGGAACTGCTTTTGATGGGTGTGATGGGCTGTGTGATGGGTTTCACTAGACCCTCCCTCTAGTTTTTGATATGTGTTATCTGTCTCTCATTGCCTGTTGCCTGCCTACTTGCATTCAGCTATCTATTTTCCTCGAGTACTTCTGTGCCTTCTCCTATAAGAAAATGGCAGTAATCTTTCCTGAAATCCACTTCAAAGTCTTTGATATGGAACGTAAACTTCTGCCAGTTTGTGAGATGCTGATTGATCTGCCAGAAAGCTGTTAACAAACACTGCTCTTATTTACCTGGACTGTGGCTTAGAAGGAGAGGCATTTTGTGTTTTCCTCTCTGCTGGACCCGGGCATCCTCTTCATCAATCCTCTGAGGCATTTGGATTGATGTTTAGCCAGAGACTTACTGGTATCTTACTAGGCCTGTACTTTCAGTGTAGGCTTGAGGCAAGGATGGTCATTAAGTGTGTGTGTGTGTGCCTGCAGTAATTGTGCATTTTATTTGTTCACTCTTTAAGTGAGCACTTTACAGGGAAAACTCAAGCTTTGGTCTTGTGCTGTAAATGTTTATTAACTGGACATTGAGAACTCTCTTGAATGTGCATTTGAAGTGTGCTATAAGATACCAACCCAAATACTGTCCTCAAGTGTAGCTGCTACAAATCATCTCTGCAGGTTGTTATGTAGAATAAGAGAAACTTTTTCTTTTACAATTCTTGTAACTGGTACAGTAACCAAATACCCATCAGTCCTTCTCACTGAATTTGCTGGAAGCATAGGGTGTCAATCTGAAAACAAGAGTTCTCAAAGTTCTGGTTCCTTGAGGTACTTTCACTGCTGGTGGGATTGTCTGGGATTGCCCTGAAAGCAACAGTAACAATCTGGATGGTGGGTCATACACAAAGTTTCAGCTACTGCTGTTTGGGGATTTAAAGTAGTTCTGCATTGTATCCTAGTGATTTCAGGCTAATTTGGAGCCAGTGAGCTGACTTTGGTAAAATGACAGTATTTACTATAGTACCTCTGGTACGGATTCTTTATTCCCACCTTCACACTCCCCTGGTTTGACTGGAAGATGCAGTATTTCTGTAAGGTGGTGCATGCAATGAGGTTTGTTAGGCAGCCTCTTATTCCTAGCATTTGAATTTGTATGGCCTCTAAAAGTCTCACTGGATGAATAGTGGTGCTGTCCATACACTAATTTTTGGTGCAGTTCTCAGTGTCTTTCACTCTGGGCTCCTGTCAGATTCCTGCTCTCCCTGCTGTAACAGTAGGATTTGCTTTGTGCCCTCTGAACAATTTCCTCATGGAGAAGTGAGGAAGGAGTAGTTGTTCAAGTTCTAGTTCTGGGAACACCAAAATTGCATTCATTCTCAGGCAGAGAGACTGACCACAGCAGGATTTCAAACCCTCCTTGAGGCTTGCTGTGGTGCTGATGGCATAATTCTGAAATCAGAGTATATTTCAGTAGAAAAAGGAAGGTATCCCAAAGGAGAGGATATCTATGAAATTTTAAAGGATGAAGCTAATGACAAGGATGTTGAAGGAAGTACCTGCCAAATGTGCTTAAGTAGTAATAACTGAAAAATAAAATGGGATTTGTTGCCTTTTGTTTATCCATTACAATAGTTGTTAAGTTAAAAGAGTTATGAGGAAGCATTTGCTGCCAGATCTGTAGAAGACAGGCTAAACAAGGTGTTCTGTCTGCAGCAGAGCAAGAAACTGATGCTCTGCCCTGGGACGTGTGTCAGAGCAAAGCCAAGGTCAGCTGTGCTGTTGAACTTCCTACAGAAGCAAGAAGAAAACACTGATCAACAGAGCTGAGTTTCTCATTGTTTGTACTAGTGATGTTTAGTAAATATTTGAGAAAAGTCATTGAAGTATGAATTCCTGGCTAGTAGGGAGTAATCTTGTAGGAACTTTCCCACCTAAAATCACTGGTTAGCTTCCAAATTCGTCCTCCCTGCCCCCTCTTATTTTAGGACTGGTTTGGGATTTGGCCTTACTTGAAAAATCAACTTAGTGATGGGGGAAAATGATTAAGAACCGTGATTAATAGCAAACATATAGTTTTTGCAAATAATCCATAAATAAGGACTTGTAAGTTGGATTGGTTTTAAACAGCTATACAGATATTTCCTTTCAGCAGTGAAGTGTAGAGGTTTTTCTTAGAGGTGGCCTGAGTTGAGTTCAGTGAACAACTTACCCCAGCATGTTGTGGAGTAACCAGTTAAGTGTGGTGGAAAAGTGGATTCTGTAAAGGGATGGAAGTACCCGTTCAATGTTCAGATTCCCAGGTGCTGTTGCTTTGCTGCTTCTGAACTGAAATAGCCACCATGGACTTGACTCCATATGTGATGCCTTGTCAGTGGAGGATCTCCAACAGAGGAGTGTGTGTGCCAGCAGGAAGTAGTTTTATATATTTTTGACTGGCCTTTAGCATGTAGATTCTGGGGACAATCAGTTTCCCACTGTGGCCATTTTTTGGAGAGTTTCTTAGCTGACAGGTTGAGGAGTTCTAAACAGTCAGTTAAATACTCAGATGTAGATATGGTACATCAGCAACTGTTCTAGTGCTCATTTGTAGTTTAAGTATCAGCTGTCAAGTCAAACAGCATCTTAACTAGGCTGAAAAAATGGGTAAGAACTAGAGATTTAGTCGTCTGCCCCACCACAATTTCCACAGAAATGGACTCCCATGGCTTTAGGAGCTTTACAGCATTCCTCACCAAACAGAATTCAGAACTTTCTTTGTAAGTGGCTTCTGTGACTGTGTTATGATTTTCAGTGTGTTTATGAAAATGATATAAAATAGAAGGTTTAATACTGGGGGTGAGATGCTCTAGTATGTGGGAGAGGAGAAGCTTTCTTTGGAGTGTTGTGTAATTAAACTACATGTGTAATCTGGGGGTTTAAGTTACCTTCAGATGCCAGACAAAGATGTGCACATCTCAACCTTGTAGTAACACTGTGTGCCTTGCAGAGGAGGTGGCCAAGCTGGAAAAGCACCTGATGCTCCTCCGCCAGGAGTATGTGAAGCTGCAGAAGAAACTTGTTGATACAGAAAGGAGGTGCAACCTTCTGGCTGTCGAGTCCAACCAGGGTAATGCCAGTGACACCTTCATCAGTCGGCTTCTCGCCATTGTAGCTGAGCTCTATCAGCAGGAGCAGTACAGGTAAGGAATCCCCCTCTGGGGAAAGGGGAATTACAGGAACCTTTGATTTTATTGACTGCACTAGGTCCTAGTCTTAGACAAGGAGAATTCTTCGCTGCCTGGTTTGAATAGTGTCCTGAGTTGCAGCTGTAGGTGGAAGATCATGCTAAAATCAAGTGGCATACTGAATCCAGTTCTTGATTTAAGAGCTTTGAGCACAAGTTTGTCGTTCAGAGAAAACTGACAATGGTCACTGTCAGCAGCAAAGCTCCCTTTGAACAGAAGGAGTTTTGAACTGGACCATACTTAGTTGGTGGATGAATTACACAATGTATCTGAAAAACTGTTCTTTTCTTGAAAGGCTTTGTCCTTAAAACATTTTCTGTTCTGTATTCCTGTTATGTGTGTAGGAGCCTGATTAATTTGGCTTGTCTGGTTGTATTGGTGATGTATGTGATTTAGTGATGCACTGTATTTTTGAATCTCAACACAAAGTTATGGTTAATGTTTTCTTTTCCATAGGCATACTAAGGATCCCTTCCATATTCTAGATCCCTGTGCTGATTCAGTTCTGAGACTCTTGTGATATTTTATTTGCTGTTACTGAAAGAAATGCCAATATAGTAAAGAAGTTTAGTCATATAAGGGAAAATCTATTTTAGTTAAAATTTCCTTGCACCAGCATCTCTTCATGAGCCTCCTTGAGAAAAGGCTCTGTGCCTGCAAGAATTTACTGTAGCCTGCTGGGTAAAAGATTTGATAGGTAGCATATGTCAGAAGAGTTGCAGCACTTTATTTCTGTTCAGCTTCATAGCTTTAAAGGCATAGAATAGTTGTCTAAAAGAGCCTACACATCTCAAAATGAGAAAGGTAGCAGGTCCCAGTGCAGGTTTCATTAAGTAACATCTCTGTGTTGTGCTGTAGTTTATAGCAGTACTTTGATTTGGAAAATGGTCTGGAAGGCACTCCTACACAGTCAGAACATTTGCAAGCCATAGGACTTCAAAATGAGCAGGGCAGGTATTTTCTAACTGCACTGGATAACCTGGTATAAAGGGTCAGGATGAAACGGATGTTCTTGACAGCTGGTCTCCTGGGAACTGGGGATTCTGCCTTGCACTCAGACTGCTGTCAAACAGTGTTGTTCTCTTGCTGGTCTTGCCTGAAAGCATTGGTGCTTAGCTGACAGTATTAGTATGGACACTGTGACATAAATATTTAACTTCAAGATTGGTGGCTTTTCCTAACTTCCACAATAATTCTCTTGCTGTTTATTCTGAAATGGTAAAAAAACTCAAACCTAACCAAGCACTTGAAATATTAATGACTCATTGCATTTCTCCGTAGAAAAATATAAATTGTCATTTGACAACATGTTCTACTTGACCAATTGTGTTTTAACGTCTCAAACAACTTGAACCTAAATGTGGATATCATGACATAGATACTGTGGAGATGCTGAATCTATACATACCTAAGTGCAGGAGAAGTCTGCATAATTCGTGTTTGTGCTTTTTTCTCCTATCAGTGATCTGAAGATAAAGGTTAGGGACAAGCACATCAGTGCTCACAAATTTGTCTTGGCGGCACGCAGTGATACATGGAGTCTTGCCAACCTTGCCTCAACAGAGGAGCTGGATCTGTCAGGTCAGTCCATGCTGAGTAATGTGATGCCTCATTGTCTTTAGGGTGACTTGTGAAAGGGCCTGTTGGGAGAGAAGGTTACTTAAGTGCCTTTCAGTCTAGTGCTGTCCACTCAAAGTGGTGCTTAATCTGTTGATTATGGAGCTCTCGATCTGAAAAGTGGTGGTGAGCTTGTGAACTGGGTGCTAGGGGTAGTTAAATCAATAACCTGCCTTCTTTCTCTTTAACAGACAGGGGTTGAGATTGGTGGCCTGTTTGTCTTTTCTAGAGTCAACTAAACGTAATGAAAAACAAATCTATATGGAGGAGCTTGACTTCTTCCTTTGTGAGGAAGGACAGGGCTTTTTGAGGTAGTGTGCATAATTTCTCTGAAGTGTGTCATGGAAATACCTTGCTGCTTGTTAACATAGTGTGTGTGGGAAGTGAATACAAGTACTGATGTGTTACTGAAATTGTTTGCTTTGGCACTTTGACACCTTTGTAAAACAGGTGAGGAAGAGAAGTTTTCGAAAACCATCTTCTACATGAGCATTTTGTTTTGCTGTAGCTGTTTCTTGCATGTACTTACACTGAGCAGTGTTTCTGCAGATTGAACTCTCAACAGGCTTTTCTGTACTTAACAGTGCAGGACAACCTTATACAATTAATTTGTGAGCAATAAAACCAGGTATTAAATTAAGCAGGCTGGCATGTTGAATATTAAGCATTGGCTTCACTTTCTGCACTTAATCTTATCATGAATTCTAAGTACAAACAAACTGGAAAACAGCAAGTGACAGCAAGCTGGTTTTATGAGACAACGTGGGCTTCCATGCAACATGATTTGTGGATCTTTCTGCAGGCACAAAAAAACAGATGCCAAGGAGTTTTGAAACTGAGTGATATGCTAACAAATGCTATTACTAAAAAGCTCTTACATTACTCGTAGTGTCATTACAAGAGGCAATCCAAAGCATTTCTAGCTCCACATCTAAGCTAGTCTGAGAATCTCAAATGTAACTGCTGTCTTACATGTTTAACAATGCAAACACTACTTGAATGTGTGCTAGTAAATGACACTTTCCACTGTAAAATTGAATTACTGATTTTTTCATAAATTTGATAAATGGCACAAGGTTTAGCTTATGAAGTAGCTGGAGCAAGCAACAAGCTATTCCCTGGAAATGGTTTTCTTAAGAACTTGCTAGCTAAGATTGCCTGAATCTTATCTCCAGAATGCAGGCAGTACTTGAGTGTTTTTAGAGTTCATGTAATCTGTAGAATTTTGTAATCTTTAAAAGAGGTGAAAGAGATGAACACATGTTCTCTTACTGAGAGGGAGAAAATGCACTCTTACCTCTGCCAAGGCAGAGCTGATAGTACATCTCAAGTAGGTTTTCTGATTGTTTCAAGTTTGGCAAAAAATGCTTGTCATACTAAAACCTTGTGATTCCTGGGAGGCAGTCTGCATGCCAAGTACTGCTGCTACTCTGCAGATAATCTGGGCCAACCCCTCATCTAAAGGAGATGTTTTAGAATGGGTATTTTGGTGTCTTTAAGGTTTTTAATTTATTTTTTTTTAAATAAAACAGCTTAAAGGACTAAGGTTAATTTTTTAAATGAAGGGTATTTCTGTTGTAGTTGATCTGATCTTCTGAAGTTATTCTTATCTACATCCTTGTAAGATGGATTGTCATTTTAATTGTGTGTAGGTGACAGAGGTCCTTGGCCACTGGGCTTGTGTAGCATCCCGTGGTGTGATTTCCTGTTTTCCCCACAGTATAAAAGCATCAGTTTGTGATCAGTCTTGTAAACACCTGAAATATAACCAGCTTCTTCAACTGGCTCTTCTACACTTTTCCTAGAAGTGGCTACCAGCAGTTTGAAGTGCTTTGTAGTCACTACCAGAATGTAACAAGGTGTTAAGTACCTTTGTTGGAATGCAGCAGTTCATAACATATGGCTGTTATATCAAAAAGGCAGTTTGTTCTTGTCAGATGTGGATGTGCATTTGGCCATATGTGAGGGACCAAGGAGCATAAGGGGCATCACTGGCCCCTAAATATGCAACATTGGTGTAGAGCTCCCTGCATTCTGCAGTGTCTCAGTGTAAGAAGGTTTTCCTGCTTGGTGCCAACATAGTTAATCATTTCAACTTCTGGCTAGTTTCTACATTTTGAACCAAAACCAGTTTCAAAACAACACTATCTTTTTGTGGTAGCTGTGACTTTCAGAAGTCAAAGGAAGAGCAACTACTAGGATAGGTGATTGTTTTAGGTATTTTATTAATCCTGTTGCTCCCTGTACCAGATGCTGACCCAGAGGTAACCATGGCAATGCTGCGGTGGATCTACACAGATGAACTTGAGCTAAGAGAAGATGATATCTTCTTGACAGAGCTCATGAAATTAGCTAATAAATTTCAGCTCCAGCTGCTTAGGGAAAGGTGAGTCTTAGTAAATATACTTGAACTCTTAAACCTTGTTTGAACAGAAATAAGATGATAGATGCTGGCAGTTGGATAAAATTATACTTTTTTCAAAGTCTTGAGCTTTTAATAATACAACATGACATTCAGTTTATCAGGGGAAATTAAGCATTGTTCCACAGTTAAACTGTAGCAGACTTCTCATAAATTTTATGTTTACTTTGCAGTTCTTCTACCAGCCAAAGCAATAACCCTAATCTGTTGTTGAGAGGAGACTGTAGAATAGCATCAGGTTCAGGAGAGTTGGAAGAAAGGAATCGTTAGAGAATGCTAGGAAGAGTCAATGGCAATTAGCTTGCAGTATTAAAGTAGCACAGGTAAAATTTTTGTAACTTCTGTGCATCTTGAACAACCTTTCTTCAGAAATAATGTCAATGTAATGGTACAATGCTTTCTCATTCTGAGACTGTGATTACACCATGGCATTAGGGCTAGGTTGTTATATTTAGAGTGTTCTAAACCATCTGGAGTTATTGAGAAGCCTGAATGTACAAATCGAAACCTCGTCAAGTTTTGTACAACTTCAAAGTGTTGAATTTAGTCAAAGTACCCTTTGAATAATCCTTTGCCCAAGGGGTATCTGTAGCAGTACATTCATAATCTATGATTTGTATGCCTTCAACATGAAGCAACTAAATTGCTTCAAGTGTTCTGACCAGAGAAGTTGAAATCTGAAAGGCCAGTGCTAAAACTGCTTCAAGCCTTGTGCCAGCCTAAAAGCTGCTCTCATTTTGTACTGTGAACTTAGCAGGTGGCTGGTCATGGTAGTCCAGTGACAGGTCCATGTGTAGGATGCCATTTATAATTATGAGATGTTTTTATAGGCACAGAATCACTGAATAATGGAATTGTTTAAGCTGGAGAAGACCACTGAGAGTGGTCAGCAGCCCAGCACTGGCAAGTCCATCATTAACCATGACCCCAGGTGACACCTGTTAAATCCCTGCAGAGATGGTGGCTCCACCACTGCCTGGGGCAGCCTGTGCCAGTGCCTAACCAGCCTTTCAGTGAAGCCTTTTTTCCTACTATCCAACCTCTACAACCCCTGCTTGTGGTCACTGTTGTACTTGTAGAGATGCACATCTTCCCTACTTCATAGTGGTGAATGAACTGCAGTTTGTGCCCTTGGCAGAACTGGGATGGATCTCTACTTGCAGACTCCTGCAGTGTGGTGTTATCATGGACCTTGGCTAGGTGGATTCTGATAGAATCTGCTCTTATGGAATCTGTCTTCTATGGCTTCTGTCAAAAGTGTGTTTATGCAGAATAGCCTTATAGTAAAGCAAGTCCATGCTATATTCCATTGGTATCTGTGGAAAGGAGTATTAGGACTCTATTGCAGCATGGGAGAGTGATTAAAGCTTTTTGATTATTGACACTGGCTTTCCTGTTTTGACAGATGTGAAAAAGGAGTTATGTCACTTGTTAATGTCAGGAACTGCATCCGTTTCTATCAGACTGCCGAGGAGCTCAGTGCCAGCACGCTCCTCAACTACTGTGCTGAGATTATTGCTAGCCACTGGGTGAGTTCTGGCACAAGGAGGCAAGACAAAAAATGTTTGCCCATTATAGGAACATAATAATAGAATTTTGCTTACCTTGCCACACTAACCTCAGTTAGTTGGTCAGTTGTCTTGAGAATGTCTTGGTAGGGGGGAGTAACTTGTTCTGTTCATTGGAAATACTTCACTGTACAAAGTGTCTTAGTTTCCTAAACATGACCCAAGTAGAAGGGACTGTGTTCTAATAAGCAGGAGGGTTGTTTATCAAATCTGGACTCTAAAGTGTTTAGAAGTTCATCCATAGTTGGTCTCTGTCTATACAGATCACAAATCCCAGGCCTGCTTTTACTTCTAAAAATAATTCATGGAAGCCAGGGAGATTTATCTTCTGTAATGGAGGGAGAGGCAGCCTGTCTTGCAACCAACTTGGAAGTTTCATTTGCTCTGATCTCTTATTTTGAATAAAGTTTGATTAACTGAGTAATGAATTAGCCTTTAGAATAAGACTCATCAACAGTAGACTGGGGGGGGGCTTCAGATTATTCTGAATCTAAAATGCATACTCTAGATGTGGATGTTTATTTATTTGACTAATGCTAAGGCAGAGGGAAGTGTTTTGATACGTTAATACATAAATAAAGATTATTATATCTGAACCTGTGGGTCAGCAGTTTTAACTCTTAACTTTCTCCTTGACTTCTAACTTTTGGTGCTTAGCTCTACATGGAAATGAAGTTGCTTCTGTTTAGTCAAATGAGCACTAACTGAGACCTAAAGCCTTATTCCTAAGATTCTGTTTACTTTTATTCATAATTTTATGAATCAGTCTTCAATAGTTGTGGCACTTTTTGGCAGAGTTAAGAATAAGTCAGTAGAGGATTATTTTAAAGACTAGATGTTAATAGTGTCTGGTAAAATGCTAGTTTTCCATGTCTGTGGACAAAAAGGAAGAAAAATTTCACTAACCTATCTTGAAATTAAAATGTAAGATATAAAGTTTCCTGACTGTTTCTTCCTAATCTTAAAAGACTATCTGGGATTTTTCCTGCCAAAATGTTGTCAAAATGAAACTTTTAACTGAACTTGTTTGGTGAACTTCAGAATTACGTTGTGCAATGCCTTGTCTATAAATAAAACAGGAGTATTGCTTACCCTTCTGTTTTTTTATTGCTTCTAGGATGACTTGCGTAAAGAAGACTTCAGCAGCATGAGTGCTCAGCTATTGTATAAAATGTTCAAGTCAAAGACAGAATATCCTTTGCATAAGGCCATTAAAGTTGAGAGAGAAGATGTAGTCTTTTTGTATCTCATTGAAATGGATTCACAGGTATAGTGAGACTGACTTGATCTATCTTTTAGAATTTGGTGTTTCAAGTAACTAGTTCCTAAGTATTAATCTGAACCTTGTTAGTGATTTTTGTCACTAATTCTTATTTGCATGTTTAGCATTGCCACAGCTACTTCTGTGTAGGTAATGGAGGTCTATCTAGCAGTAGCTCCATGAAGACATAATTTAAAAGTGATTCATAACACTTAAAATATCTTCATGCAACAGAATATATCTAATAAAATCCATTACCTGATATTGCTATGTACATTTAAAGCTGAATGGTTACAATAGCCAACTTTGCTGCTTTGTGGTAGTTCAGTAAGAATTATTTCCTTGAACAACTTTTCTGTTGAGAGCTGAAGTAGCAGGCATTTGTTCTGCTTGGATCAAAACTCTAAACAGCTAGCAAGTAAGTTGTCCCCCAAAAAGGGCAAAGAAGAAGTATTCAAGTACTTCTAATGTCAGTGGCTGTATTTGTGTTGTAGCTTCCTGGGAAGCTCAATGAATTGGATCACAATGGAGATCTTGCTCTGGATCTAGCCCTGGCCCAAAGATTGGAGAGTATTGCAACTACACTGGTCAACCACAAGGCTGATGTAGATAGGGCAGACAAGAGAGGCTGTAGTCTGCTCCATAAAGCCATCCAGAGAGGTAAGTAGATGTGATATGAAGCTTTGTTAACTTCCAGTTGTTCCCAGTGTGGAATACATATTTCAAAGTCTATTCCTGTGTCATGCTGTAGTTGACACTGCAGTTAAAAATTATAGTGAAGTATGAACTTTGTTGCGTTTCTTTTTTGTTTTTTTGAAGACATAAGAGCAGGCTATTATTTGAGATCTGAGAGCCAGTCTGCTGGCTGGGCAAACTTATGCTATGTGACATCCAGGTGCAATCTAGTAGAACATTGCCTGCTAAAGGAAGAAATCTAAGGAGACACTGGGAATATTCTCATCTGACAGTATTCTTTCTGACAAATAGTTGAATTGAGCATGACTATGTAAGGGTCACAAAGATGAAGTCTTTTTCTAGACTTGAGTTGAATGCAGTTTATGCTTCTTTGAGATATGGTTAACAGTAAGGGTCCTTGCCACTGCATAGCAGTTTCAGATGAGGAAAATATGACTGAAAGAAGATGAGGAGCAGGTGGAGGTACCTGTACTGTCCAGTCTGAATATTTTCAAAGCTCCAGGGCAGTTACCAGAGTGGAGTCTGAGTACAACTACATGATGATATTGAGCTGTTCCCCACCTTAGAGTGGAAAATGCATCTTACGAGAATTGGAGCACAGCAGGTTCTGGTTGCCATGGCCACAGTACTCTGAAGGCTTTGGATCAGCAGCATCTTGGCCTGTGGTCAAAGTGTGGTAAAAATCTGCAGCGAACACCTTGTGCTGCTTGTTATTTCTGCAATGTCTTTGGCAGCTCTTTTACAGAAAGCCCAGCATAAGTTTATTTTTAGCAGCAAACTGTCTTGGACCCCTAGAAGTAAAGGAAGTAGTTGGGAGCTGTATTTTAAGCTCACAAAATTTAATTTAATCTCCTAAACAGGATAATGCTGGCTTCTGATCCTGTGAATGAGACTTCAGCCGCAGGAGTAGGAGACACTGTAGGCATAGGTCAGTGTTGTGGTGGCTGCAGCCATATAAAACACTGGAAAAATTGCATACTTAATGCTGGCATTTGTCACTAGTTCTAATGTCTGCTTTCAGTCTGACCTAGAGCTCTGAGAATGAGCACTTGCTTTTCAGTAACCACAGCTTTAGTGAATTAATCACAGTTAACAATCACATGTTCTGGAAATGGAGCTAAGGCAAATTGTCTGCACTTGCCACATGATTCTTACTACTTGCAATCACTGAAAAGTGGGGGAATGTCTGATATGGAGATCAGAATGGGATTTTTGTTTTGTTGACAGAGATAATCCAGCAGTATGGATTTAAAACACTGTTCTTTGTTCTCCAGTCTTGCATTCAGGCCAAGCAAAATGTGAATATGTCTATACAAAGTAGCCTTTGAAGCAAGGGCAGCTAGTATTTTCCTGAAGTTTTTCTTTGCATATTGGTGTTTCAAGTTCAAGGTTTCATGTGTCAAAATAGATCTAAGTTCTGACTCCTGAGAAGCTCTCACAAAGGAGTTCTTAGGAATGCTGTGCATGCTGGGTCTGCACTGCTATAGCCCTTACCCTGTGTATGTATATATGAGGGCCTGAATTTCCAAGAGCAAAGGCTGTGTTATTTCTTGATTATGTAGTAAGACTCAACAGACTAACTTGAACTGGAAACTTTTGACTAATGCCTTGGAATAGTACCTTTTGTTCGAAAAATGCTTATATGTTTAGGATCACAATTTGTCCAATGTTTTATTAAAGCAGCAATGGGTTTATCTTGATGGAGGAATGAGCTAAGTCAGTATCACTGTAGCAATAAGCTGGTGTGAGAACTTGAGTCACAGGTAACCTGTGGGCAAAACACTTCTCAAAGGGCTTGCTGTGAAATATTTTAATCCTGACTTTGCAGTGAAGCATTGTTGAAGTTGCCTGTTGCTGAGGCATTCTAGGAGCAGACACTTCTGTTGGAATGAATGTATGGTATGGATTGAAGTCACCTGTGTCTGTTTCCTGGAGTATAAAATATATAGGGTGCATATATCCATTAATAACTTTATTTTGTTTCACAAAAGGAGATAAATTTGCTGCAAACTTTCTCATTAAAAATGGTGCCCGTGTGAATGCTGCTACACTGGGAGACCAGGACACTCCTCTGCACCTTGTGGCATCCTACAGCCCCAAGAAGCACTCGCCAGATGTCATGGCAGAGATGGCCCAGATCGCACAGTCCCTCCTGCAGGCAGGAGCCAATCCAAACATGCAGGACAGCAAAGGCAGGTAAATACTGTGGGATGTAAAGTCTGCTAGCAGTGTAACAGACAATGCTGTGGTGATCAGATGCAGCATCCTAAGAACCCATTCAGGTCTTTCAGCAAAGTACAGCTGATACTGGAAGCAGGAATTCATTTACCCCGTTTGGGACCGGTTTGTAGCACTCAAAGTAGAAAAGTTGTGCAGGCTGAATGGTACCCTGTCATGTCCAATTAAATGTAGCCTAGCTACAGAAAGCTGGGGTGAGTTGATAGTGTTAGAACACATGGTACACAGTTAAATTGCCTTCATTGAATCACTGAATGGTAAAAGCTAATTAAGATGACAAATAATATGCCTGAAGCTGTCAGGGAAACTAAAATGTTCTCAAAAATCGCCAGTTTCTGCAGTTAGTTTATCTGAAGTGTAGGGCCTGTAAGCTTTTTCACAGGTTAGGTTGGGCTGGCAAGCAAGTTCATAAAATAATATAGAAGTCTTGGAATATATCAGCTGCACAGTTCTGACAGGTGAGGCTATTGTGCTTCTTCCTTTAAAGTTACTTCTTACATTAATGAGTTCCTTACTACCAAATTAATTGGAATCATGTTCACTACAAGTTTAGATTTCTCTTTCTTTTAAGAAGTGTTTGTGCCTTTCTCCTTTAAGCAGAGATGAAAGTTAAGCCCATAGTTCCCTAGGGGCATGTTGGTGACTGGGGCCAAAGTCTGAAGTGCCTCGTTTATTCCTGCTGTAACTGTCCTTTGCTCCAATTGCAGGACCCCGTTACATGTGTCCATTGTGGTCAGGAACGAGCCTGTGTTCAGTCAGCTCCTGCAATGCAAGCAGTAAGTCTCACTTGAATGTAAAATACACTGAGGTTACCTGTACAGCAAAGGTATGAAAACTGGTTTAACAACTCTTCTGTGCCTTTTTGTCTTACAATAAGACCAGTAATAACTTGGGATGCAAAAGTGAAGATGCTAAAACCATGTCAGAAGCCACATAAGATTTTGCCCTACTGTAAAGAAGCAGCAAATTGCATCTCTGTGTTTTTCAAAGAGACTGAAATTATTTCAAAGGTGAAGTAATGTAGAAAGCTTGATTTGTAGCGGAGTTAAAAGGAGTAATAACACTCTTGAAATGTCTCAGTATGTTCTTGAGTTCAGCTTGGATTCTGCTTAAAGCTAACACAGGCGACTTCTTAGGGTGGTAAAGCAGAGCACTTCATTTGACTCGGTTTGATTGCAGCTGAATTTGCAGTTCTTGTGCACAGCTTACTCAAGGGGATTTGCCTCTTTGTTACACTTAGTGGGAGCCCAAATCTACCAGGGATTCTGCACTTCCCTAGGAGCAGTGAGCTTGAATCTAGTAGTCACTGAAAGGTGCTGTGCTTGTTTTGGAGTATTCACAAATTCTCTGAAGTAATTGGAGCTACAGTAGACTTCTTGGCAAGCAAAAGTTGCCAGAGATGTATGAGATGAACTAGTACAGCTGTTCAGACACTTGAAACTTAAGCTGTGTTGGGGAACCACTTTTTAAGGTATAAATTGGGGACTCTAACTCTTATTTTTAGACTAGACTTGGAGCTGAAGGATCATGAAGGAAGCACAGCTCTGTGGCTTGCAGTCCAGTATATCACTGTGTCGTCTGATCAGTCTGTGAACCCTTTTGAGGATGCCCCTGTTGTGAATGGAACCTCATTTGATGAGAACAGTTTTGCAGCAAGGTTGATCCAGCGAGGCAGCAATACAGATGCTCCAGACACAGTAACAGGTAAAACAGAGTATTTCTTTGTAGGTGGAAGGCTTGTAAGTTAATTGCTTGATGCTGACTGCACTTGGAGGAGCTGGATGAGGTTTCAGCAGCATTTTCTCCATAATAAATGGTAGGTGGTAGTTGTTTTACACAGAGCTGGCGCACTGACAGTCCCAAGCTGAGCTGGACTTGCAGGAAGTGACAGAACACATGGAGTCATTGCCAGATTTTAATATCCTCTTTACTGTTTCAAGATGTGTAATCACTAAATTGAAGTGCATGTGACAGTCCATTGTTGGAAGGGGACTGCTAGTACCTAGGGTTTTTCTTGTTGGCTTCCAAGTGTAATATTGTAAGGTAGTGGGGAAGGTGTTAGCAGACTTGTATGAAAGTGTGGTTGGAATAGCACTCTAACAGTGTTGTTCATGGTTTTTCTGTAGGAAACTGCTTACTTCAGAGAGCAGCTGGTGCAGGAAATGAAGCAGCTTCTCTCTTCCTAGCAACTCATGGAGCAAAAGTCAACCACCAAAACAAATGGGTAAAAGCAGACACTTAGTCTGAAAGTTTCCTTACTTCTCTTCAGAAATAAGATAGCAGAGATCTCTTATAGCTAAACCATAGCTTAAAGCAAGTTGGAGCACTTTGTGAACCTTTGCATATTTTCAGGTATTTACTAGTGACCATTTGCATTCTTGTGGCACTGTTCTTGCAGAATCACCAGTTGTTAACATGCTTTTAGCACTTACCACAGTGCCTGGTGTAATAAACTCCTTAGTAAAACCTAATTCATGTAGTTTGGAACTCCTAATGAGCTTCAGCTTCTAGGAGTGAAACTCTTCATACCACCTCTTGTAGTTTTAATAATTTAAAAGCTGCTTCTCTTCATGTCTCAAGCTGTTAACCCAGAACTCTGTTTATTAAAGGGAGAAACACCACTGCACACAGCCTGCAGGCATGGCCTGGCAAACCTGACAGCAGAACTCCTGCAGCAAGGAGCCAATCCCAACATCCAGACGGCAGAAGCAGTGCTTGGGCAGAAGGATGCATCTGCTCCTCCATCAGCAGAGAATGTTCATCTGCAAACCCCCCTTCACATGGCTATTGCTTACAATCACCCAGATGTGGTATCAGTCATCCTAGAACAAAAAGGTAGGTGTTTGCTGGGCCAGACTGTTGATGCTGCTGTGAATTGGTGTGTCAGGATGGCATTCAAGTTGTGTTTTGACAAACTACTGGGAAAGCATGTCTTCCTGTAAATGGTTTTTAAGTACAGCAATTGATAAGACTGGCTAACTAGTCTTAAACTCCAATCGCTTGTTAAAACTAGAAAATTATTTTGTCTGTCAGTGTTTGTAAATTCTCCACTGTAGATAATGGACTTGAACAGTTAGTCTCAGGTTCTATTCTAGCTGTACAACTGAGTTCTCTTCAAAGCATTTGCTTCAGGTGAGTGCTGGAATCAATTTGGGATAAAGGGATCTTTCTATGGTAAGACTTCTGCCTACCTCAACTCCTTAGTAAGTGGACTTACACAGAGCAATGCTGGTAATTAGAGTAGAGTTGAAACTTAAGTGCTCAAATATCAGTAGATGAGTTCATTAAATCCTACTAGGCAGCTTCTTTCTAGCAGCAGGAGGGGAGTTTGATAGCTGAAGCAGGGCCAATTTTGTCTTCTCCCATAAGTGGGATTTAGAAGGAATTAAGTGAACTGGGGTAAATATTGTCCATCTCAGGAAATGGAGAAGGAAGGATTCTGCTGCTATATTGTGGAGCCTCCAGTCTTCATTCTCAGAGCTTTGTATGTGCCACTCTGTTTGGAATTGTAGATAGAAAGGGACAGGTTAAGCCTCTTAGCTAGAAAATTGATTTTTTCTTAGTATATGTGTTAAGATTAGGCAGTAGTGGCAATATTGTCTGAATCCTAAGCAGTGTCACATCAGGGAAGCTGAAGGTACTTTGTTCAGATCTTACAAACTGACTGCTAAAGGAGCAACCTTCTACAAAATGTGACATTGATGCTGCAGCTTTCAGTGTGCAACTGCAGGTCAAGTACAGGAATGCCCTAATTTCTTATGCTTCCTTGTAGCTAATGCTCTTCATGCTACCAACAACTTGCAAATTATTCCTGACTTTAGTCTAAAGGACTCAAGAGACCAGACTGTGCTGGGATTGGCTCTTTGGACAGGTATGTGCCTTCAAGATGAGAATTCACAATCATAGTGAAGCTATGATGTGAACAAGATTTTCTTAAAGATAAAACAGCAGGTGTGTGTTTATGTTCTGGCTTGTGCTGCTGGGGAGGAGTTGTCAAGGAGAGCTTTAGATGGTTCTTCATCATTTAAAATTTAAAGTTAGTGCTCACATATGACTTAGTGAAAGATTTCTAGTCCTACAGCTTCTGCCCAAAACTGTACATTCAGTTCTGTGGAATTCTTCCTGTGTGAACTCCCTAGCAGTTTTCATACCAGATCACTATTGTCTGTGCAAGTTAACTCGGTTCTGTTAGTCTCAGTGTTTCCATTTAATAGAATGGAGGGTAAAATACTAATGAGCTTGAACTGTTCAGGCATGCACACAATAGCAGCTCAGCTGCTTGGATCTGGGGCATCCATCAATGACACCATGTCAGACGGACAGACGCTCCTACACATGGCAATCCAGAGGCAGGACAGTAAGAGTGCCCTCTTCCTGCTGGAACATCAGGCAGATATAAACGTCAGGTAAGATCCTAACTGATACAGCACTCACCTGCATGTGTATCTAGAAGCAGGTGGTGACTGCTTTCATATAATGGCTTGAGATTTGTTTCAGATCATGATTTACACAAGTTATATGTTTTGTGGCACTGGTTATGCCTGAGGGATTACATATGTTAACTTGGACCTTTGTATAGCTCCACTGTTGAGTACCTCCTCTTGGGGCTGCAGAAGGAGGTGCTACTTAATTCTAGGTAAAAAAGCATCCTCTGTAGGAGACTGAAGTCTGAGAGACAGGCCTAGAGGCACTGAACTTCTCTTGTCTCATCCATTTGCCAGCTTGTTAGAGATGCATGTTTGCTACTATCTAAAATAATTAGATACAGATCCAGCAACAGGAGTCTGATAAACTTGCCTCCTCAGTATCTCCTAGACAACTTGATATTAGACTTAACAGAACATTTGTCTGCTTACATGACTGACAGGCTGTCTGTTAAATTTGGCAAGCTGTACTGTAATGAATGTCATGGGTACAAACTGCCTAATGCTGCTGTGCTAACTTCAACTTTTTAACAGTTGGTATTTGACTGTTGCTTGAAGTGTTGCCACGTTGCAGACAAAGCTGTTTGCTTCTGTGGCAGCAGGCTGGCTTGGAAGGAACTCAGTGCAAATAATGGCTGCACTGAAGGAATTGAGTGTCTCTGAGCTAAGAACACTAACTTGTTTTTCCAACTTTAGAAATCAATCACTTGCTAAAAGTGAAGGGAGGAAGAAAGGTAGGCTACAGAGCTGTGATGAAATACATGGTGTGTTTGTGATGGTGTCACCACAGCAAAAATACATACAAGAGGAGATAATTTTTGACTTTTCTAATAAAGTGTTGTAGCTGAACTTCATAATGCCTCTGTAACACTTGCAAGTGTCCCTGCTGCAGGACCCAGGATGGAGAGACAGCCCTACAGCTGGCCATCCAAAACCAGCTCCCACTTGTGGTGGATGCCATTTGTACCAGGGGAGCAGACATGTCTGTGCCAGATGAGAAAGGAAATCCTCCCTTATGGCTCGCCTTGGAAAACAACCTGGAAGATATTGCATCAACTCTGGTAAGACTGTCAGTTGGCTTTAGTCTCACTTTTGTTTGTCTTGCTAGCAACAAAAGAATTCATCAGCAAAAACAAACTCAATGCATGAAGAGAACAGACTAGTCCAATATTACTAATTTTTGGAGGTCTTTTTCTTCACCACAAATTCCTCTTTACTGCAGGAATCTTACAAATACTGTAGTCTGCATAACCAAATATCTTGCAGCCACTTTAATAAAACTATAGAATATGCTATCTGGATTCTTGATCTGAAAGGAATAGGGATCTGCTTAGATTAGTCTGTAGCATACACGACTTGTGTAATGATCAGCTTTCTGAATAAAACTGAATACTCATTGTATGCTTTAGTGTATATGCTGCTTTTTATTGCCTCCTAAAGTTGAACCAAGAAGGCCTTTAATGGCTTATATTTACTTTAAAGACTGTTTACTTTCAGGCATGGGTGATACAGCAGGAGATTTCCTAGGAGACACAAGTAGACCTCCTTGTGTCTTTTTTTCATAAGGAAGTTACTTGAAAGCTTTGTCCAGTTGTCTGCTAGAGACAACTGTTTAAAAACTCTGCTAGTGACCTGAGAAATATACCTTGTAACTGTTCTTGACTGTGATGGTATTGGGTAAGAACATTTATGGAGTCAACACTCTTAACTACTCATGTTTAAACCTTGTAAATAGTTTGTAAAGTGGAGTGGAACAAGTCTTAAGTGCCACATTGCTCAAGTATGTAGTTCTCTAGCAGAAGAATACAAATATTAGCAGTACAATGCCTGGAAAAAAACTCTCTCTGTTTAGCTGATTGTGTAAGAAAGCAGGTAAATGGGTCAGACCTTCAAAGGGGATGTCTGCTGATGCTGCTTGATTTACTGTAGGTGCTTGTTATTGCTGAAAGTGAGGTAACTAGTCCATCCTGCTTAAGATCTGTCTATCAAAGTATATAGATGAATATTTGAATTGTTAATAAATACTGCCTAATTAAGGATTGCACAGTAAACCAATAAAGTATTGGTCTGGAAGACTTTAAAGTAGCTTCCTGAAATTCAGTGACTGTCACAGGAAAAGACAAGGCATCTCAAGTTTTACCTCTAGGGGATAATGTTCCAGAGGCATTAGTCAGGGACTGTAGTAGGAGGCTGTTGAAAAAAACCTTCACTGTGTCATTGTGCTTCTCCTTCCAGGTTAGGCATGGCTGTGATGCTACGTGTTGGGGGTCAGGACCAAGTGGCTGCTCACAAACCCTTCTCCACAGAGCTATTGATGAGAACAGTGAACAGATTGCTTGCTTCCTGATCCGCAGGTCAGACCCCTTCCAAATTACAAACCTTCTAACATGCATGTAGGGATGCCCCTGGCATAAATTAATGGAATGCTATCTTGAATCAATAACAACTCTGTGCTTCCTTAGGCTTTTGCTGGGTAGGTGACACTGGGGATTCTGACCAATCCTAAACACACATTCTGTTATCTCTAATAGCATCGTGTTCTTGATGACAAGAGTCAAACTATAACCAGGAGCTCGTTCTTTTGTAGAATGTGTCAGCAGTTTCTGGATCAGCTCTTGTAATCTTTTCTGTGAACTTTTTTCAAGCAGTTTAAATCTGGATTAAACATAATAAATTGACTGTACTCTGTTTGTTTAGTGGGTGTGATGTGAATAGTCCCAGACAGCCAGGCCCAAATGGAGAAGGAGAAGAGGAAGCCCATGATGGACAGACACCCCTACACTTGGCAGCCTGCTGGGGACTAGAGGAGGTGATCCAGTGCCTTCTGGAGTTTGGTGCAAATGTCAATGCTCAGGTGTGTGAACAAATCGTGCACAATTTTTTTTAAAGTAGATTCTTTGCCTCTAACTTAGTGAAAACAACTTTCCTCTCAGCTGTGTATTTTGCTTGATAGAGAAAAGAAAATCCTGGTCTTAGAGCTGAGCCAGTGCAATGACTGGCTGAAGCTCTGCTTTCTCTCCTGTCCCTTTTTACCAGACCTGGTGCTTATCTGCCCTTATGGTGGTTAATTCAGGAAGCCATGCTGAAGGAAAATAATGATACAGAAAACTTCTTGCAGTGTTAGTTTTCTCATGTAACAATGGGATTCAGTGTCTTCTGTCCCTAGAGCGAATTAAAGCCAGGAGCAGGGCTGTATTGTGCTGCAATTAATCATTAAATCAGCTACAGTGTAAAACTCCAGAGTACTCTACTTTGTTAGTATGTTTGGGAAATGTCTTCTGTTATTGAGTAAACTGAGGTGATGTAAGTATGGGTTACATTTTATTTTTGCTTACACAGTAATCCTTAAACAGAAGCTTTATAAATAACAACAAAAGAAATGAATGGATAACATTTCTAGGTCCTGGTGCTATTGCAAGTGACATTAAAACGAATCACAGAACACAGTCACAAAGCAGCCTTGGCTGTAAACTGCTGCTTGATGCAAACAAATGTTTAAACACATCAGCTGACTTTGCTATTAAATTTGAATGCTAATCTCTGCTCCCAGAATGACTGACTACATGGGAAACGTTATGGTGAGCTATTTAAAAGGCCATATAGCACAGGATTGAGGTCAGCCTGTTTGGATAAACAAATCTCAATTTTCTTTTCTTACCCTGTGGGTTTGAGCTCACCCTGCAGCTGTTTGGTGTCCATGCTGAAGGAAGCTGGGTAGGTCACAGGACTAAACTACTGAGTTGCCTTGACCCTTGAAAATTACAAAGGATTTGTGTGCTACTGAGTTTATATATAACAAACTTCCTGGTTTCTCTTTAGGATGCAGAAGGAAGAACTCCAATCCATGTTGCCATTAGCAACCAACATAATGTTATCATTCAGCTGATGATTTCACATCCAGATATTAAGCTAAATGTACGTGACAGGCAAGGAATGACTCCCTTTGCTTGTGCTATGACATATAAAAATAATAAAGCAGCTGAAGCAATTTTGAAGAGGGAACCTGGAGCTGCAGAACAGGTAAGCTGGGAGTGTTCAAACCATGCTGGTTTTGTTACTGCACTAGTTTGTGGTAACAGCTGTTCCACAAGCTGGTTCTGGTTTATCCTTTTGTGGCTTTACGTGGAATCCATTTGCCAGATGCCAATTCTCTTTAGCAGGATTTATTAGGAAACTGTGGGTGTGTTTGTGATATGTGTGAGTAAGAACATTAAGGGTTAGTGTCTTGTCAAATCTTCTTACCTTGTCAATACTAAACTGAGAAACAGGCATATGTGTGTATAAGGAAAAAATTCTAACTCTACTCATGTCTTGTGCTGAACTAGTACAGAAATAATCTATTACCCAGCTCTCCTAAAGCTGTCCAAAACAGAAAACTTGACCTAAAATAACTGAATAATAGATGCTATGCTGCCCTGCTGAACTATAAAACCTCCAACTGTATCTTCAGGCTTCTGGTGTGACACTTCAGGCAGCTGTTCAGGAGGTTCTTCCTATCCTGTGTAAGTTTAATTATTAGTAAAATATTTGAGTACTTAGTGAGCTCTTGTAATATAGCTAAAACATGGTTACAAATACAGCCAGTTTAAATATGCTTTAACATAAGGTGAACAACATGTACTTGGTATTAAGCAAAAAAAATTAATTCTCAGGTTGTCCAGAGAAGCTGTGGCTGCCCCATCCCTGGAAGTGTTTGAGCCCAGGTTGGACAGGAGTTGGAGCAACCTGGGATAGTGGAAGGTGTCCCTGCCCATGGCAGAGGGTGAACTGGATCACCTTGGAAGGTCCCTTCCAACCATTCTATGGTTCTGTGAATACACTTTGCATCAGCATGGCAGGATTCCATGTTGCTTCCTTCTCCTAGGTTAATTACCAGATAGACTCAAGCTTATGACATTTAACTGAGTTTATCATTAACTGCTGCTCAGTATTTAACTACAACAGCTGTTAACCTTTTTTCTGTCTAACAATACTCTCCAGTGTGTGTTCAAGAAATGACAAAATTATAATATAGACATAAAGTAGTGTGAGGCAGACTGGACTGAGCAGTTGCAGCACATAATTTCTTGGTTTGGTTATTTGATAGTCACATCTATCAGATAGGTCTCTAATGTCAACCGGGGAAAGGAACGAGATTCTACAGCTCAAGTAGAGGGAGCAAGTGTCACTTAGTGAAAACGTGTCCTACTACATAAAACCCCTTATTCTATAGGATTAATGGATTAATTTCACGTGCCCTTTCTGCCACAGGTTGATAATAAAGGTCGGAATTTCCTCCACGTGGCTGTTCAGAACTCGGACATCGAGAGCGTGCTGTTCCTGATCAGTGTGCAGGCCAATGTCAACTCTCGGGTCCAGGATGCCTCCAAACTGACCCCTCTGCACCTGGCAGTGCAGGCTGGCTCGGAGATCATTGTGCGCAATCTGGTGTGTGCTGGAGAGTCACCATTCCTCTGCTTAAAAATGTGCATTCTGCCTTACTGCACAGGGCTGCAGGCTGACAAATTCCATGCAAGTGACACCACTTTTTCTGAGACAGAAAGTTCCCATAGCCTGTACTGTTGGCTGAGCTGATGCAGTAGCCTTCACTTGAGCCTGGTGGGTTTGTGGCAATCACTAGGTAGTGTGGCTCAGTTTAAAGAATCTTTCCTTGTGCTTTCTGCACATTTCTACACAAACACAAGTTGTAGCAGCTCAGTAATGATACCATTTTATACACGCTGGAGGCCTAGAAGTATCTCTGCACACTAGAGTCTTGTGTGCTTCATTCACAGAAATAAGCTGTTGGCTAAAATAGCCCTGAAACCATCTTTGAACATATTCCTTCTTGTATCCTGACAGCTGCTTGCAGGTGCCCAGGTGAATGAACTGACCAAGCACCGTCAGACTGCTCTTCACTTAGCAGCCCAGCAAGACCTTCCCACCATTTGTTCAGTCCTTCTGGAGAATGGAGTAGACTTTGCAGCTGTAGATGAAAATGGAAATAATGGTAAACTTTAAGTTACACAAGTAAATGCAAAACAATTCAGTAGGTCTGTTAATGGTGTCTCCTAGTGGTAGAGAGCTCACTGTGAATGTGCTTGCTCTGCAAAGGTGAAAGAAGAAGTCTGGGAAATGAAAGCAGACAGAAGGAGTTGTTTGAGAAGGAGGGTTGGGAAAGTGGAAGGAGGGTGTTTCATTTAGTTATTAGGCTGTAATTATTGCTGATACTCAGAGTCTTGAACCTTCTTTTTTCTTTTTTTATTTTTACTGTTCAGCTCTGCATCTGGCAGTGATGCATGGCCGTCTGAACAATATCCGGGTCCTCCTCACCGAGTGCAATGTAGATGCAGAAGCCTTTAATATCAGGTAATTACTTATAGTCTTAACAGACTAAAAGAACCACTTTGTATTTTAAAGTGCGCTGATATGCTGCTTAAAAAATGTATTTGGCTTGTATTATGTTATTTATACACGAATTTGGAAGTGTGCAGATGATGCTGTGTCTAAATTCTGTGCAAATTATACATATGCACCAAGAAAGGAAAGTTAAAGTGGGGGGTTGTGTATAACATACTGAGTTACAGAGATGTAGCATTGTTCAAGTCTGAACCAAACTTAGTAGCAAGGAGAATTGGATGAGTAACTGCAGTAGCAAGCAGACTTTGATCAGGATGACAAACTCTTTTCCCCAGAGGCCAGTCACCAATGCATATTTTGGGACAATATGGGAAAGATAATGCAGCAGCCATCTGTGACCTCTTCTTGGAGTGTATGCCAGAATACCCTCTAGACAAACCTGATGCTGAAGGAAACACAGGTAGGTGAGACTCAATGACTATTAAATTTGAAAGCCACTCAAGTTGTCTTCAACATCACTTTTAAAGCTGGAATAATTGGCAGTAGTATGTTAACTACAGTAGGTGGCACACAATACATGGAAACTTAAAAACTAAAGATCCCTGTCTGGACTGAATATAACAATCTGCCACTCTGTTAGCAAGGAACTGTCTGGCTTTTATTTTTCAGTGCTCCTCTTGGCTTACATGAAAGGAAATGCAAACTTGTGTCGTGCAATAGTGAGAGCTGGGGCTCGCCTGGGAGTTAACAACAACCAAGGAGTCAATATCTTCAACTATCAAGTTGCTACAAAACAGCTTCTCTTCAGACTGCTGGGTAAGTACCTCTTGCTGCAGTGGGAAAGTGCTTCTAGCTTATGCTTCCAGGATACTCTGGAGGAAAGAACTCTGGACATCTGACCTAGATGACAGTAATTCCAGAGAGGTGGAACTTGTGAATTTTATACTACTATCAGTGAAGGGTAGAAATACTAGTTTTTCTTGGGATTAGCTCAAAAGTTGTAAAATGCAGATTGTCAGATACTAATTTTTGTGGAAGTATAGACATGGAAACTCTTGGCTGGTTGTGTAGTCCAATGTAGCTTAAAACACACACTGCTTTTTAACTGGTGCTGCAGTGTTGCTGTGGACAATGTGATTGAAAGCAACTACAGATTGCCTACAAACAAGACTCCAGCTCCTGCAAGAGTAGTTAAATCCATTATACTGGATGCAACCTAGAACTGGAAAAAACCTTCACCTTCAGTGTACTCAAGAGGTGTCTGAGCTCATTTTGCCTTCACATTTTTTACCTCTAACAGATATGCTGACAAAAGAACCTCCCTGGTGTGATGGCTCCAACTGCTACGAATGTGCTGCCAAATTTGGAGTCACGACAAGAAAGCATCACTGGTAATATAAGCCACCTTGTTGTGCTTACCAGGAAATGGATTCCTCCCCAAATGTAGCTAGGGTTGTTCCTTCCAGTAGTTTAGGAAACCTCTGTGTTAATGTAGGTATATAACCACTAATCCAGCTGAAACATTCCATCCTGTCTTAGATCAGAAACTTGTAGGGTGACTGAAATCATATCTTAAGCAGCTTGTGCACTTAATATTCTGATTGGTTGTAAATGAGGAATCATGTCCAAGTTCCAGTGAAACAGGATTTAAATACCCAGTTGTCAAGGAAAGAGAGTGACCCAGTTGTCAAGGAAAGAGAGTGATGCACTTCACAGAGGAGCAACAATAACAGACGTTTAATGGTAAATGTGGCAATGGTTTATCAGGACTTTATGGCAAAGGTGCACTTGATTATTTCCTGCATAGAGGATGGGGTCTGGGAGTGCCACTTGCATGAGGTTCAGAGGACAGCCACTGGGGCTGTGGCTTACCCAGCAAAGGCAGGAGGGAGCACACCACCACCACAGGGGTGGGATGACCTGCTCCAAAACAGGTAGCAGATTTGGGCAGGTGTTGACAGCTCAGGCTGGGGATGCTGTTTGTAGTGTGGAAATGGCTGAAGATGAACATGAGCTACTCTTGTGTAGATAGGAGTTGCCTTTTTTAACTAGTCTGAATTTGTACAAAACATGCTGGGTTGGAGGGGTGTTAAGCTAAGATTTTTCTTAGCTCAGTATGCCAGAGAAACTCCACCTGCATCAGCTGAAGCAGTACCAGGTGACTCACTAGTACAGAACCAGCATGTGCTGTTGGCATTAGTAAATTATTTCATGACACACATCAGAAGATAAAAGACAATTGTAGCATATCAATTGCTAGTGTGTATTTAATGATGCTATCATTGATAAAGAATGTCAAACAGTAACATCCTGGTGTTCACTAGGAGGAAATTCACTTTTCTCCCACTCCTCTTCTATCAACAGCCGACACTGTGGACGCCTGCTCTGCCATAAGTGCTCAACAAAGGAGATTCCTATCATAAAATTTGATCTGAACAAGCCAGTTCGAGTTTGCAACATCTGCTTTGATGTCCTGACTCTGGGAGGAGTCTCCTAGTATGCTCTGGAAGTAAAGGGATTCCCAGTCAGTGCTCCTGACAGCAGCTCTGCTTACAAGCCCTCGGGATAGGGAAGAGGAGGCCTATACATGTCTTCTGCAATAGACTGAACTAATTAAGGACCCTGTTATGATATACTCTGGTATAAATGATTTTGTATGACTGTAAATGTATTGGGCTGCGATAGACTTCACTAGGAATCAGAGTGGATTGTTGAAACCAAGTGACAAAAGAATTTAGACCCTCTTCTAGTTGCAGTGAGGTATGGAAGCTGAAATTTATACTGATTGAATTGGCATAAAACAGGTCTGTCCTCGACATGGTGCTTTGCACTGAGCAACTCTATTAAGTCCTGTGGCTTTCAGGCTGCTTAGTAGAGATGGCATTAAGTTTCAGGGTAACCAGGTATCTTTCTTTGCTTTGTCTTAAACGTTCCCCTTTTCTAGAGAAGACTTCTTGTGAAGCTAAACTGAGCTGTTGCAACCACTGTTCAAGAAACTCTTCAGACCCAGGGGTAGTTCTAAGTATAGCTTAAGAATTGTGGCCTTACAGTAACAGAAAGCTTTACAACATCTGATGCGAAGCGGTCAGAATTGCAGATCCACATCTTGATACCTCCTCAGCAAATGACTCATTAGCTTTAGCATGTTCAAGAGAACTGCAAGATTGTTTTAGGAAATACTCTTGCTCATACCTGCTGGAACCCTCAGTCTTCGTTGCACTTTCATATTTACTGTGTTGGTCCTTCCAGTTCATGGAACTTGTATAAATGAGCATGAGTTTGCTGAAAGACCTGAGCATGTGCTAAAGGAGAAACACTAAAACTGGTGAAGTCTAACTTACAGTACAGCAATAAATGCTGAAGTGTATTAGGAATCCCAGGAGGGAGAGTAGCACTTTGCTTGGGTTTAAGGAGCCTGAACTGCTGTGGGAGAGTCAGTAACCCTACCAGTGCAGAATGTGCTGCACCTCTAGACACTAAACTTGGGTCCATTTTCAGCAGCATTGCTAGTGAGTGGGAGTGTTACATGGAGGCTTCCTATTAGGAGTAAGCTGCAGTATTTTAATCTAGCCTGGTTGTGCTCTCTTAAACATGCTGAATCTGTAGAAATCTACCACCACATTGTCTAGGTAAACAGAAAAGTACTTGGCTGGTACACCAGCTTTGGTGGGCAAAGGCTTCAGTTAGAAAAAATGGGTACTTAAGCAAAACTACATGCCATGTTAAGGCTGTTTTTATTCCAAGAGATAAAGCTAGTATAGACTCAGTGCAGCATTCCTCATCTTTACTACATGAATTGGTGTGCATTTTTTAATGACTGTTACCTCCAGTGAACAGTATGGACAGGTGATGATGTGTTGCCCTGTTTGGAGCAGTGACTTGTTCATCTTAAAGAGTAAGATGAGATGATGAACCAGACTGCTGCTGCTATGGGAGACTTGCTCAGTTTTTCTCAAGCTTGTACAAGGAGAGGATAGGAGAGGGTGTAATTGCTGACATTTGCATGATTAATTTCACATCAAGTCTCACTTGATCTGCACTTTCATCTTCCACTATGCATATATTGTAACTGGAATCACCCCTGTACCACTAGGGAAGAACAATGGATGACAATACAAACTTGCCTCACTGTTTGATGTCTGCTGCTGTCATGTTCCAACAGAATGCTCTGGGTAACACAGCTGGTCTCTAACACAGTTACTAAAGCAAATTGTGACTCTCTGGCATAATATTGCAGGTGACTGAGGGAAAACAGTGGTGTTAGTTACAGTAATTAATGGTGTCAGTTAACTGCAGTCTACAGTTTGGGGGTTTTTGAGTGAAATAGATGATGGAAACATTGTACTTCTGGTCCATTGCCTTCTGGTATTTCAGGGTGTCACTGGTTGCACATCTCCAGCAGTGAAAGACAACAATGGAGAGAAGGTGCATTTGGTGAAAGAAGTCTTGACTGTAGTCCCATGATAACGTTTTTCCTTCTTGGTTTGGAGCTGCAGTGATGTAGAGGGGTAAGAGTGTGCTCAGACTGCTTGAAAGACAGTGCAGAGGAGGGGTTTTCCAAGGCCACAGCCTATGGGCTTCAAACTGATTGGAAAACTGCACAGCATGTAATTGCCAAAGCATGTAAACATCACTTTTTCAGTGGCTTCTCTGATGGAAGGGGCAAAGGAACAGGGAGCTTAGCTCTAACAAATTAAGCAAGCTTTTTAATGATGGAAAATGTGGATGTGGTGAAAATTCATCTTAACTGAGTGGCAAGTTTAAGGCTGGGTAGTTGGTCTTCTAAAAAACAGGATATTGATTATAACTGTAAAGCTCTGGGAAAGATCTGGGAACCCATCAGTAGTGCTCCCACTTTGCTGTTTACAGCCAGTACTGTCCCAGCTTTCTTCCTGAAGTCTGAAAGGAAAGTTAAGGTTATTGTTAAATGTACAGCCTGAGGTGTTCATTAAATTTAAAGCAACTAAATTCAGCAAATTTGATCCTTCTAAAGTGCCTTTGAGATAGTTTCCTTCCAGCCAACTCTAAGTAGCTTTCTGCCAGAGCTAAAGGGGAAAAGCTCACAACTTGAACCAAAACCCAAGTTAGTTCTTTTCTAGTTCAGCTGAGGAGTTGACCCTGCCAGACAACTGGGGTGACTCAATTCCTCACACACTCTGCATGGTGTTGGTCTGAATTCTCAGACCACTGAGATTTTTTGGGGGAGTTTTGCTGGCAATGCTCCACTACAGGGTACAAATGTGAATGAAGCACTTGGTAATGTAGTGGTGGTCAACACATTTCTAACTCTAAACAAACTGCTCTTCCCTTTTTGTAGCATAATACAGTTGTGACCAAACCCCCCACCCCTCTTACCCCTGTTGTCTTTTAGTGGTATCTACTAACTGAGATTCAAGTCTGCCAAGCATTGAACAAAAGGTTAGATGGAAAATCAGTTTGTGTCTCTGGAAGTGCTGCTGTCACACGAGGCTTCAGGCACTTCAGCAGTGCTGCATGGGAAGTTGGGTGGTTCACGCTGTAGCTTTTTGTTCTGAGACTGGATTCCTTTTGATTGCAGTCATCCAGCACTCTTACACAAGCAAATACCATGGTCCAGCAGTCTTACACAAGCACAAACTGTGGTCTGGCTGAAATTTTGTGTCTGTAAAAGGTGCAGTCACTGTTTCACACCACTGAGTGGAGTGAGAATGTTGCTGTTGAAGGTACTAACAGAGCAGAGTGAGTTGCTGGCTAAAAGCTGACAGATGCCTTAATGACTTCCCTTGCTGGAGATAACAGCTTGTCCAACTGCTCATGCAGTGCTTATAAACTAACATTTAACAGTATGGGAGGCCAACGCTGGATTGTTTTGTAGATCAAATGTTAATAGGCAAGTCCTCTTTTTTCTGTAACCAGCAGAGGTGGTCACTGCAGCAAACTTGTCTTTAGAAAAATCAAAGCTTGTATGAGTGACAGAAATAACTGATCCTTCTAATACCCTCTGTGAAATAGAAAAGGAAGTCTTAGAACAATGGCATTTTATCTGCAATGTTTGTCCGGAGTCATTGTACAAATGTATTTTTCCAATATGCATTACTTTGTTGTGTTATGATTCTACTTGTAATAAAATACAGAACTAGATGATGCATCGTGAGGTGAAACCTTGCTAAGGAAGTATCTGCTCCTGTAGAGACAGCTGCCCTTCTGCAAGCTATCCCTACAAACCACGAAGAAAACCAGGGATCCAACATCCAGTCGGACATAACAACTTTATTCTTTGTTCTGAAATGAGTCCAGGTATTCACTTTCATGTTGTGGAACTGCTATAACTGTTCTTTTGGCTGTCAAGGTCTGGTGTTCTAGTTTGTACCATGTAGTCATCTTGAATGCCTTATACTAGACTTACCTATAATCAGTCTTGTGAAACAAATCTGAGCTCCCCATGGGCCAGAGCTGGCTCATGGAGTTCATCAGTTCAAGTTATTAACACTTGGTGCACTCATTTGTGTTCTGGAGGCAGCTCAGCCCCCTGGGAGAGCAGAGAGCTGCTGCAGCTTCACTTGAGGAGAAGGAAAGTTTCAGTGCAATAGCAAACCCAGCCAAGACTTCTGGGTGAGATTGTGATGCATTAGTCTTTTGTTAATAAAACTTACTAAAGTACAGATGAATGGCAAGCTTCATTAGAGCAGTGTCTGTGGTGACTTGAGCCCTCTGTAGCTGTCACTGTTTTCTTCCCACCCTTTTCCACCTTGGGAGAATCCAGCTGAGCTGCTGAATTGGAGTTACAAGCACAATAGTGTTGGGGCACTTCAGGTCAGTGAGGGTGTCTCCTTGTTTGCTTTAATAGGTATCTCATTCCTAGTGCAAGACAAACTCTTCCCCCCCCCCCCCATATTTCCAAACACTAAACTGAGGAATATTTGTGGTTTTCAACCAACTTTAACTTAAACCAACACCTTCCTGCCTTGCCTTTTTGCAGCAGTTTATTTGATTTTTTGTGTAGCTCTTGGAATCAAAACCATCCCCTCAGCACTATTTGCATAGTGATTGAGTGTTGCAGCAAGATGAAACTTGCTTAGAAGGTGAAGCTGGTCCATCTTCATTAGAACTGGTTTGCCCTCACAAACTACTTCTAACTGCATTTAAAAGTCTGGAATTTGCTGCAACTTTTAAATAGCTTTTAAAAGCTCTTTTAAAGGCACTTGCCAATCATTTGGGGGGATGGTTTCATCACTTCAAATATAATTTCTTGTTAAAGTGGTGGTGGTTTTTTAAATGTGGCCAAGGCCAAACTTGTGGAAGCAGTTGAAATGCTGCTTTGTAGCTCTTCCCTGCACCTTTTACACAGCTTGATCTTCAGCATTGTTTGAAATGAGTTGCTCACTCCACCCCCAAAGATGGCTCAAGCCCAGGGATGAGGCTCAGTTCTGCCACACATCCTACTCTCCCTGAGAGTGGTAAGAGCTGGCACAGCAGGGCAGTGTCTGGAAGAGCTTCTCTTCAGGATGATGATTAGGTAAAAAACCCCAAAAATAAAAACATAACCCCCTGCAATGTTTCAACAAGCATGTGCAAGCATGTACATTTAAATTGCTGTATGCCTTCCTCCCTGGCAGCTGTAGCATCCTCTAAGCTTTTATCAGTGAGAAGGGCTGGAATGTGTCCTACTGCAAGGGAGTGAATGGTGCCTCCTCTAAACTTGCCAATTAACTAACTAATAGCTTAGATTCTGGGCCTCTCTTTAGAGGTGATGGTAGCTAAAAATTGGTTTATAAACACTTTCCAGCTGCTTATACATAGGTGACAGCTGCCTTAAGGAGAACTGACCACAGCTCAGCAGGGACCTGTGCCACCACTGCACCATGATCTGCATGTCTCTCTCAAAGCTCAGCTACACCTAAACTGATTTTAACAGCAGATTCCACTAAAACCAGCAACTGCTTCCCTGCAGCTTGAGGTTTGTAGTGCCTGAACCCTGTGCAGGTATTCCTTCCTCCCTTTTAGCCCCACCCAGAAATGGTAATAATCTGCACTGCATTTCTGGGAGTCACTCATATTGCTGAATTCTGCCAGCTGTGATACAGTAAATATGGATTTTAAGGGAGCTGGGTCTTGTGAGGTCACATCTAGCTCAGGTTATAGTCTGATAGGCACAGACCAGATGGCAGGAAGTCTTATACCAGAATGGAAACAGGAGCCAGATTACAATAGGATGGTTGTGTTGCCACCCAGGCAACAAAAAAAAGAGCAGCTTATTTAGAACTACTCATTCCTGATGAGAACAGTTTGAAAGTGGTGAATCACAGACCAGGAGGGTGAGGTTAATATGAAACAGCAATCCTCACAAGTGGCTTCAATATCTTGGCACAGTATCTAATGCAAACATTGAATGAGGAAATACAGCTCTGGCCTTTGCCTTCTCTACTCCAAGAATTTGATAAAGCTTGTGTATAACTACACTGCACAAGTTCTAAATACTGTGTACCTTAATTGTAGAAGAAATTCAGGTTTCTCCCTGCTACCTTTAAACTCTTTGGAGCAAGTCAGGTGCCTGGGAAGGAGCATCAGCACTGCTCTGCAGCAGGACCCAAGGACTGTGCATGAACTGTGGGCAGTGATGCTGCAGCAGCTCCTGTGCTCGCTGACCTCGCTGCCTTAAACCACAGCACACTGTCCCACCACTGTGCACACAAATATCCATTTCCTGACTGCACAAGAAAGCAGTTCTAAAATACAATTCAGCCTGTGCATCTTACAGTTTGCTGCTAGGTGTAAAAACACCATAGAAATAAAGAAAGCATCCTGTTACTTCAGTTTTTAGTCACTAACCTGGCTGAAGTGTTTCCCCGTTCTCTCAACTCCATACATTAAAAAGCATCACAAATAACATGAGATTGTTATTGCTCCCTTTGCAGGGACAGGTGGAAGGGATGGAGCTGGAGCTGTGCACCCAAAGTGCAACATTCCACCACAGGACTCTCCCTGCCCCGGAATGCAGCACCTGGAATCAGCCCATGAGGACACACTGCTGGGCCAGGGGATGGCAGCCCTCGTACTGCTCCAGGTGAGGGTTATCCAGGTCGCCTCTGTCACTGTGCTGGGAGGAGGCTGGCTGGCCCCAGGGGGCACCTGTGCTCCTCACACACACACAGCGACTCCCCTGCGAGCCAGGCTGGTACAGCTTCCGAGGGACTCCGGCCCAGTCTCTGTGCACTCCCCCACTAGGAATGGAAAATGGAAATAAATTACAATTCAAACACATGAAAATGCTTCCAGTCAATAGGGAATCCTTAAAAAAAACCCTAAGACAATCTGGGGAAACTAGAACTAACAATACACTGAGGTAGACTTTGCTCCCAGCAGCCACCATCCCACAGCTGATACCTTCTTATTGGCTGTGCTTCAGAAACCTGTGGCCTGACCCTGGTTTCAACACTGCTGCTTCAGGCTCTAGCATTCTGAGAGTGACCAACTTCTGCATTCCATGCATCCATTGCTGGAAAAGGAATCACAGCCTTCTGCAGCACAGCAAAATGCCTTTTCTGGAGGTACCTAGTTGCTCACAGATGATCACACATCTCCACAGAATCACAGTGGCTTGGGTTGGAAGGGATCTTAAAGATCATCCAGCCCATGCCATAGGCAGGGACACCTTCCCCTAGACTAGGCTCTTCTAGGCCTTCTGGGCCTTGACTAAACACAATGATTTTGAGAACTGAGGCAAAAGAAAAAGTACTTCCCCAGCTAATTCATCATGTCTCTTTATGTCTAAGTGTCTCTCTGTGGGCCAAACCCTGCCTGTTCCCCAACCACTGCAGCCTCTTACACAAGTCACTGCCACATGACACCCGGTCCCATGGCTGTCCCCAAGCTCAGTCACACAGACAAGCAGATCCCTGGGGTACACAGTGCTGCTGGTGAGCTGACATGAAGCCCAAGCATTTTGCAGCGTGGTCTGTGAAATTATTTCACCTTCAAACAAAATAGTCTCTAAGCTGAGACTTTACTTACAGGAAAGTAAGTAAGAAATGACTATTCAAAGCTTAACCTAATTTTTATGTGGTTTAAGTGAAAATGTTGTGGTATCAGGCTGTGAAACTGTCTGAAAAATGCAAGTTAATGCTTGCATTCGTGATAGGTGACAGAACCTGTTTGAATCCCAGTCCTACTGGGAATTCTGTCCAGTTCTGCTGAGAATCACATGCACACATGGCAAATTATTTGATTCCAGTGTTACAGAAGAGGTTCAGCCTGAAGAAAAAGGTTCAGGGTGGACCTTCTCACTCTACAACTCCACGACAGGAGTTTGGAACCAGGTGAAGGTCAAGCTCTGCTCCCAGGGAACAAAGGAGAAAGTAAGAGGAAACAGCCTCAAGCTGTGCCAGGGGAGGTTTAGGTTGGATATTGGGGAAAATGTCTTTATGGAAAGGGTGGTCAGGCACTGGCACAGCTGCCCAGGGCAGTGGTGGAGTCCCCATCCCTGCAGGGATTTAACAGGTGTGTGGATGTGGTACTTGGGGACACAGGTTAGTGCTGGCCTTGGCAGTGCTGGCAGAATGGTTGGACTTGGTGGTCTCTTCCCACCTGAACAACCTGAATTTAGACAGGGACAGAATCCATGCCTGGCATATTCCAGCCCTGGCAGCACCATGGCACACACAACCTGTCACAGACTTCAGCTACCTACAGAGTGCAGTGGCTGCAGGAGCCAGGACATCTTCCCACACCCCTCCTGCCAGGACAGGCAAGAACAAAGCACAGGGCAGCCAGAAAAGGACAGAAATGCTCTCCTCCAAAGGGTACAAGTTTACCTCTGTCTGGAGCACCAGAACCGGGTGCCTTTAGCAGAGCTCCATTCAGAGTTGCAGGGTGGGAACTGCTGCTTCTTCTGCTCACTTTCTGCTTGGAATTTGAGAGCTTCCTCAATGGCAGCCTCAACCTCCCTCAGGGCTTCTGTTGGTGCCCCATTTTCATCATAGAATCTGCCCACCAGCTTCCCTGGGAGAGGAGATCAATTAATACCACAGTGTTTCTAGGCAAGGAAAATGCATCGTTCTGGTGGGGTTTTATTTTTAATTTGTTATTTAAAGACAGAAATAAAAGGAGATGTCACCATGGCCCAATTTTAGAACCAAACTGAGCTTACATCCCTTCAACCCTGTGGAGCACACAGCAATTTACCCATATTAATAAATCCATGCACAATAAGCTTAAGCACAGACTCATTAAAGATCTGCAAACCAAACCCAGTTTCAGCTACACAACCCAGAAGCCTTTCCCACCCCTGCACCTCATTCCCCAAAATACTTTCCCTGCACTGCTGCTCCTCCTGTCTCCCAAGTCCTGGTGATTTCTGGCTGGCTCCATGCTTTTTGCTCGGCACAGACAATCAAAGCAGGGCACCAGCCAGCTAGGAAAACTATTAAACTTTCCCTTGGAGAGAAGCAGACCTCGAGATGTGGTGTGGCTGCAGCTCCAGCTGGTCCCCGCAGGGTTCAGGACACTGGGCACAGTTAGAAGACCCTTACCATGGTGGCACCCTGTAGGTGAAACCTGCCCTCGACCTCCCACCATCCACCTGCGTGTCCCTTGTGTGAGCCCACCCCGTGACACCCACCCATCGCGACACCCACCCATCGCGACACCCACCCATCGCGACACCCACCCACGGGGTCGTAGTTGTCGCTGTAGAAGCTCAACCAGCTGTGGATGGAGAGCAGCTCCGAGGGCGACAGTCCTGACACGTTGTCCACCAGCCCCGCCGGGGTGAAGTCTCCGCTGGCAAACGCTCTGGTGGCATCTCTGCCTGCGGGGCAGGGGGGGGTGAGACCCCCAGCCACAGAGTGAGTTCCACAGCCAGGGGATGAACCCACCCCGCCACGGAACGAGCCCCCAGGCATGGAGTGGATCCCGCAGCCAGGGGTGACCCGATCACACACACAGACACACAGCCACCCCCCCCAGCCCGGGGATGATCCCCTCCCCAGCCAGCCCAGACCCACACCCAGCCCCTCCTCCCCCCGCCACCGGAGGTACCTGCGAGCCTGCTGTAGGCGCCGCCGGGCCCATAGTGCTTGCGGCCCCGCTCCACATCGAAGACCCTTCCCAGCAGGGCGAGGTAGAGCCCGGGCTCGCCAGGCGCCCCCCGGTAGCGGCGCAGCTCGGCGGCGCTGAGCAGGCGGGCGCGGGGCTCGAACCCGCGGCGCAGGAGGCAGGCGGCGGCCAGGCACAGCAGCCCCGCGGCCGCGCCCCGCCACATCGCGCCGCGACACCACGGCGCTTGCACGACAGTTTTCTCGCCGCACGGCAGTGCGGCGGCCAACCACGGCCAGCGCCGTGCGCGTAGGACGGCCCGCCCGAGGGCGCACTTTACGGCAGTGTGGCAGCAGTCATGGAACGGTTTGGGTCGGAAAGGACCATCAAGCTCATCTTCCACCCCCTGCCACGGACAGGGACACCTGCCACTGTCCCGGGTTGCGCCAAGCCCCGTCCAACCGCGCCTCGAACACTTCCAGGGATGGGGCAGCCACAGCTTCTCTGGGCAACCTGTGCCAGGGCCGGAGAAGTTTCTTCTTAATGATGTTATTCATAAAGACATTCTCAGAATCACAGAATCTTTAGGAGTTGTTGGTGCCCTCTGGAAATCACCCAGTCGAAAACCCTGCCAAGGCAGGGTCACCTGGAGCAGGCGACACGGGAAGGTCCAGGTGGGTTTGGAATTTCTCCAAAGAGGGAGACTCCCATGCCCTCCCTGGGCAAGTCGGTCCCTGTGCTCTGCCACACTCACGTAAGGAAGTTTTTCTCATGTTGAGGTGAAATTTGTTCATGGCCATTACTCTTTGTCCTGTCACTGGGCACCACTGAAGAGGGTTTGGCACCGCCCTCTCGGCACGCCTTGGAAATATTTCTAAAAAATAATGAGACACACCCCTCCTCCCCCCCTTAGTCTTGTCCCCACTAACCAGGCCAAGCTCCCGCAGTCTCTCCTCACGAGGGAGCTGCCCCAGCCCCTCCGCCCCCGCTGTTCTCCGCCGGCTCCTCTCCCGCAGCTCCTCCGCTTCCATCGGTTCTCACGGCGCCGGCGGCGCGGGGCTTTGCGGCAGCGCTGTGACGCTTTGCGGCGGTGTGGCGCTTTGCGGCAGTGTGGCGCGGGCGCCGCTTTACGGCGGTGTGGCGGCCCCGCGCTGACAGGTGCGGCGGGCGGGAAGTTGCTGACTAAGGCGGGCCGGGCCGGGCGGGGACCGGCGGGAGCGGCGGCACCGGCACCGGCTGCGAGGGGCTCCCGAGCGGCTCCCGAGCGGCTCATGGGGACGGCGGTGAGCCACAGCAGCGAGGAGGAGGAGGAGGGTGCCGAAGAGGGCATGGAGGGGGCGGCCGGCGCGCCCCAACCCGGCGCGGCCGTGCCGGCGCTGCCGCCGGCCGAGGTGCTGCTGGAGCAGGCCCGGCTGCGGGAGGCCACGGCGCGGCTGCGGGAAGCGGCCCTGCCCGAGCCGCTCGTGTCGCGGCACCACAGCGCGCTGGTGCGATGGCTGGAGGAGCGGCTGAGCCGCGGCGACGAGGCCGTGAGCCTGGAGCAGTTCTGCGAGGTGCTGGAGAGCGTGTCCCGGCTGGCGGCCGGGTCCCGCGGGGAGAGCGAGGAGGTGAGAGCCGGCAGGAAGCGCCGTTCGCGGGGATCATGGAATAGCTTGGGCAGGGAGGGACCTTGAAGACTTATCTCCTTCCACCCTCTGCCTCGGGCAGGGACACGTTCCAGCAGACCGGGCTGCTCAGAGCGCAGTCCAGCCTGGCTGGACACTTCCAGGGAAGGGACTCCCCTACAGGGATCCGCCTGTGCGGGCCGGGAGGGCGGTCGGGAGCGGGGGGAGGGAAGCGCTGGGGTGCTGCTGGGGGTCGGTCTCCCCGAACCCTCGATGTGGGCGGTGGCACCGGGTCCGTGGCTGTCCACACGACTCTGGAGACCCCTTCCTGGTACCTGGGGAGAGGCCAGGCCAGAGGGTTCTGCACAAGGTTGGAAGAGCGGCTGCTGCTGTTGATACACAGCCTGTCAGCTTCCAGATATCCCTTTTAAATAAAAGTTATGTCACTTAGCAGTAATCATGCTCAGCAGCCACTTATGAATAAAATGGGTATTTACAGCAGTATTTCTGTTGTTGCTACTGCTGAGGCAGCTGAGAGCACAGGTGTGGTGAGAACACAGGTAGGAAATTTTGCCTGAGTAATTCCTTTTGATACTGACTAGCATTATCAGCAAGTCAAAGTTTACCACGCTTAATTTAGTAGAGCTTTTTAAAACCAGCAGTGAAATTGTCAACTATCTTTTTTATTGTAAAGTAGAACTTTTGGAAAACTTGCAAAAAAGTAGTGTAAAGAGATCCCCTTCCACAGGCAGGAGGTGTTAAGGATAGCTTTTAATGGGTAGAAGAGAGTGGTTTCCTTTCCACTGGAATTTCCAGTTTTCCCCTTCTGTGGGAAAGGATATGGAGAATTTAATATCTAGAACACTTAAGCTTTAGCTTTGCTCTATAGCGGTCCAAAATGCAGCAGAATACCCTGTTGGGAATTCCACACTCACTTGAGAAAGTGGCTGTGTCTGAATTCCTTAGTGCAAGCAGTTCCTGAGGCTCAGCAGTCACTTCCTGCTGTCTTTGTTTTGTTCCCGAGTAGCAGAATGACTGTGTAAACTGTTAAATCACACACACACGCCTCAAATCAGTGCTGACAGGTGAACAAGGCTCCTGGAAACTGGGAGGAGATTCATTTTCCTGTACAGATAGGTGTGTTTTTACCAGACTGGTTTAAGTAGCTTGGTAAACTGCTGCCTCCACTTCCAGTCCTTTACAAGAAGAGCCAGTAACAAACACATCTTCATTTGTAACAACAGCAAGGGTGGAATTAGTCCTTTGGGGTTCTTTCTGTTGGCACAAACAGCTGAGTTTGTGGGCTGCAAGAAATATTTTGAGGGTTGTCTGTATGTCACGTCCTCCTCTGCATGAAGAATCTATTTGTTTTGGTTTCATTTCCTGCTCTAAGGAGTGGGGAAAAAGCTTGTCACAGGCTTTACCATGGCGCGGATATGTGGTCACATCTGGTGTGTCCCACGAAGTCGGGATGTTGAGAGTTCTGTGGAAAACCTTGATGTCATCGTTTCTGTAGCTGGCACTAACCCATGACCTGTGGTATTTGAGCTTTCCTGGGTGTGTTTTACACTGATAAGAAGTCAGTTTGGGGATGGCAGGTCAATAGGTTTCACTTTTTAATGTTTGTAGAGTCCTCTCTGGCACAGCCCAGGATTTGATCTGCCCTTTCAGTTTCTCTGAGTGCTGGGCATTGAGCACAGGCTTCAAATGCTTTATGAGCAATGTTTAAATGCAAAATCTGTTTTCCAGATAAACTGAACCTTTGAATCCTTCTGAGTACTGTTTCAGCAGTTGTCATGTCGTGTATCCAGCTTTGGCTGGCAACATTAATGCTGCAGTTCTACTGAGAGCAGAGGGTGAAATATGAAGTTCTCCCAAGTCACCTTTCAGATAGCTTGTTGTGCCATCCAGCTCCTGAGCTGTGAGATGAGGGGCTGATGTTTCCATGTGCCCTATTTCCAAGCAATCCTGTTACCCATCATTTCCTAAGAAAGATGTTTCTTACATGCTTCTTCATGTTCAGGGTTGAACTGTGTGGAGTTACAGCTTTTATTTAGGAGTAGGATGACCTGGGTTGTGTAAAGCTGCTGCTGAATTTGTGTCATGTCCCATTCCTGCACACAACTCAAAAATTCTTTGAGTACAGGTTGACGCTCCAGTTTTTCCTCCCACTTTCTTTTTTTTTTTTCCCCATTACACAGGACAGCAGGGGAAATAGTGTATGTTTTTTGTCAAACACAGAGTTTAAATTGTACTGAACAGTCAAAAAATAATTTTAGAGTTCTAGGTTTGGTGCAATCTCCTGAGATCATAGGAAGAGTTTAAAAATAAAATAACAAAATACTGCATTAAGATGTGAAGAAAAGCATATATGTAATAATCCCTCCTTACGTGAGAGCATAAAAAATTGGTTTAAAGTAGGTGTCAGCATATCCAGCCTTGTTGCCTTGTGTTTTATTGTCACCAGTAACATCACAGAACTTGTTCAATTTGTAGTTTAGTAATTGTGCAGTTTGACTTCATATCTGAGGAAAAACTGTGAGAATGGTGTGGTGTAAAACTGTACATTGAATTGTTTTGACAATTGAGATATGTCTGTTAGAGTTAATTCCCTCTGGCTTGTTGTCCTCAAGCAGAGGTGTTGGTTTTTTGTTTCGGGATCAGCCCAGTGTCTGGGCTGGACTGGCTGTGGTGCCTGCTGAATGCTCAGCACCAATTTTGCCACTCAAAATAATTTTTTAAGGGTGATCATTATTAGCTTGGGTTCAGCTGTGTGTATAAGACTTTATAAAGCTTCCAAGCTAAAATTCAGCTCTGTGCCACAGAAGTGCCATGAGAACTTTAGTCAGCTAAAACACTGCGTTTCAATTCTGTTGTCTTCTGAGGACTTTGCTCTCGTTTTACTGGTGTAATTATGTCATGGTTAATTGGCAGGTTATTTTGAGCTAATCATTTCAGGTTACTGCTCTTTAGGATAGCACTGTCAATGGTACATCAAGTTTGATAATCAGGTAACAAACCAAGAGATGGAAGCAGGAGCTTCCTCCTGAGCAGCAGAGATCCCTTGACTCAGACACTTGTGAGATCATCTGTTCTTAGAGACCAAATTTACTTGGCTTGTGTGGCTGAACTTGAAATACGAAGGTCAGGGCTGTGAGACTCAAGTCTTGCTTGTAAAGAAATATCTTTTGTAAGTGCATTCCTAATTTATATGAAAAAGATGGATGCTCCTGAAATATTGCATTTCTCTTTTGGAACAAGTTCCATTTTTTTAGCAATTAAACAAAAGTTTGTTTCAAAATTAAATCTGATTATGAAAATATAGCCAGATTTTTAATAGTAGTGTGTCACTGAATCATGAGTTCTCTGCATTGGCTAGTTAAAGTAAGTTACATTTATGAGCTTAGTTCTGTTTTATAGTCTCAGATGAATAAAAATACCTTGTACATCTGTTAGTTCCAAGTTTGAAATGCTGTGTGAGTTACTTTTTGTACATGCTCAACACAACTTTTTATATTAAAAATTTTATTAAGGTCAAAGTTAATAAAGCTGCCAGTGGTTCTCTTCAATAAAAAAAATTCTAACTCTCTCCACTGTTTTCACAGATACTTAGACAAACTATATTAAACTGGTATTTTGTGTAGGAGGACAGTTTATGGAAAGAAAAATCAATTGAAAAAATATTACTGTTCTTAGGACAATTTCTTAAATAAAGAATATATGTAAACCCTGAAGGAATTTGAGTGGATGCAGTGAGAGAGGGATGCAGCAGTGATGAGTAATCGAAGGTGTGGCTTCTGGAACCAAACCAGGCTTAAACTGAGGAGTGTTTTGGTGTTTTGTGAGCACCTTCCTCACAGTCCCAGCTGTCAGTGGATGGATCCTGCTGATTCACTGGTGTATATGATGGGCTGTCTCCACCTAAGCATGACTCCAGTTGACTTTTATAGGAAGGCAGTGCAAATACCTTCAAACTTGCTAAACATTGCAGATTTCCAGCCAGGCTGCTTCCTGTTACCATGAATTCAGTACTTTGGAAAGTGGAGTCTTTTGATTTTAATAGCATTACAATGTTTATTGCTATGATTTCTATGAAATACCTTGCATTTCTGCTGTAAGGAAATATGCTGAAATAGATTTGCTTTTTTGTTGCTCTTCAGGCCTTTGCACAATTTGATGCTGAAGGAGATGGCACCGTAGATGTGGAGAATATGCTGGAGGCTCTCAAGAATTCTAGTGGAGCAAATCTTCAGGGGGAGCTGAGCCATGTAATCAGGCAACTGCAAGCTTGTTCACTGGTGCCAGGTATGAGGGCAGAGTGATGGAAGAAAGGATTTCCCAAGCCCTGTCCTATAGAAGGGGTGCTGCTTCAATAATTTGCTTTAATAGTATTGCTTGTCCTAATCTTATCAAAACCATCCTCCAGAAGGTTCTTGGTTCTCTGGTGTCAAGCAAGTGGAGTGGCTATAAATTAAAAATTTCCCAAAATTACATGCAGAACTTCTTTCACAAATAACCTCTGTTTCTTTCTCTGTGTGATTGGGGGAGTGTCTTATCCCTGTTTGGTTTATCTCACAGACAGAGAAGTGTTCCTTGCAGAATTTTGCTGAGTGCCCAGCTAATGCACTTGGTAACTGGAGGAATAAATCCTCCATGGAGTCTGTTCCAGGGGATGAGTCACGTATTGTAGTATTATTATTATTCAGCATTTGAAATCCTGATAAAACATAATTCAGGTTTTATGGTTTATAGTTCAGAAAGTGTCAGTTTGCAGAATTTGATTTCTGGGATAAGTATCAGTTACTGGCCTTCCTTCCAAGCTTTTGATGATAAGTGGCTAAGGGGGATTTGCCTTAAAGGATCAGACAAGAAACACTAGAATTGGCTACAGATAAGTCAGAGGAGAGGACTTAGAGGGTACTCTTCTATGCATGTAAATGCACTGGGATTCAGAGTACCACTGTGTGGGAAGCTGACATTTCTTACCAGGTTGATGGAAAGCATTAAGCACCTCTTTGGGAATAATCCACAATGCCAAAGGAGCTCAGTGTAGCTCAGGGTGAGGGTCAGGTACCTGAGCTTGTTAACCAAGTAGCATCTGCTTCACTTAGATTTTGAAGGTAAGGGTTTGGGGCAGCAAAATAAAGATAAGATTTTTGGTAATTGTTTTCAACTCCTTCAGGCATGTGAAGTCACTGGCAACAATATTTGCCTGCACTTTTCCCTGCTGTAGAGGTTGCAGACTTGAGCTACACTCTCTAATGGTTTTATATCCTTCTTACCTCGTGGTCCCTGAGGAAATAATGTCTCTTTGTAGGGTTTATTGATATATTTTCTGAATCGAAAGAGCGCCTGGGCCTTCATGCCTCAATGATCCTGAGATTCTTGCACCGGAACCGCATTTCCAGCACTGCCATCCCCTACCCAGTGCTGGAGTACTTCAACAACATCTGCACCATGCGCTCCTCTGTGCTGAGGGATTCTTTGGAGCGGCTTCTCCTCAAAGAGAGAGGTAGGCAATGTCTTCCCTTGTTTTTCAGGAGGGTAGTGTAACCATGGCTTTGAAAAAGAGATCAGAGCTAAAAAGCTTCTTTACTATGTCACCTCTAACAGGCTTGAGGTTTTATGAAGTTGATCTGTATGCTTCTGTGGATATTTGTTGGTTTTTTGAAACACATAAATTAATTTCTGAACTACCCAGAAATCTGAGTAACACTCTGGAATGTTCTTACCTTTTGCCTGGCCTTTCTCAGAATCGATGGTTGCTCATTTGTGATATTCTTTATTCAGTCAAATATCTCCACTAGTTGCTACAACTCCCCTTCCATGTGAAGGGGAATGTTTTCTGAGGTTGACTGCTCAGTATTAAAAGATACTTTATCATTTTGGACTGGAGGTGGTGATCTTTTACTGTATCTCTGATGGGACTGGTCTGGTCCCATCAACGAGGGTTCCCTTTCTTCACAGCTTGACTAGATATTTTCAGATTTCTGCACTTCTATTGAAATAGATCAAGTTACTTGGGAAAGAGACTGCTTTGTCCCTTCCCTAGAATACATGAATTGAAATTTTCTCCATCATAATTTACTTTTCCCTTTCATTTGTTTGTATTTGGGTACAAAAATAATAAAGCACTGGTGAGGCCAGTAATGAAAGGGATAGATAAAGGCTATTGAACTTGAGGAAATGGAGGTGTTTTCATACTGAGAGTGATAGATGGAGATTATTGCAGTTCCATCTGAAATGAAACTTTGCTATCTCCTGGTTTCTGTCAGAAGCAGTCCTTCAGGGGCTGTGTTCTGTGCCAACAAGTTAATTTGTGTGAGATAGTTCTTACAAAGGTATAACAATTCTCAAAACAGGCCAAAGAAGAATGTTCTGAGTGATTTCTTTGCAGAATACCCCAGTGATCTGAATGGTAATCAGGAGTCAGACAAGCTGAAATCTGTCACAAAGTGCTACACACACATTGAAACCTCCTCCAATTCCGCCGATATCGACAAGATGACAAATGGAGAAACTTCCTCCTTCTGGCAGTCGGACGGGAGTGCTCGATCCCACTGGATCCGGTGAGCTTAGGGCTGGGAGTCCTTAGACTGACAGCCACTGGGGGGTTGGGGTGCATTGATCCTGGCTGGGTGCCAGGTGTCCCAAAGGCTGCTCCGTGACTCCCCTCCTCAGATGGGCAGGGGAGAGAAAATGTGGCGAGAGGCTCTTGGGTCAATGGCAGGGAGAGCTCTCTCACCAGCTCCATCCCAGGCAAAACAGACTGGACCTGGGGAATTTTTAGTAAAACAGAGTGGAGTAAGGAGAAACAAAACCAAATCTTTCCCCCTCCCCCCCCTTTCTTCCCAGGCTTAGAGAAAAACGGAAGAGAAGTTATCTCCTCCCCTCCAGAAGCACAGGGGGATGGGGAATGTGGGCTGCAGTCTGTTCATCACATGCCAGCTCTGCCACTCCTTCCTCCTCAGGGGCAGGACTCCTCACACCCTTCCCCTGCACTAGTGTAGGGTCCCTTCCACGGGAGACATCCCCCCTCAAACTGCTCCAGTGTGGGCCCTTCCCATGGGGTGCAGTTACAGAAACACAGAATATTCTGAGCTGGAAGGCACCCCCAAGGATCGTCAAGTCCAGACCTTAAGTGAATGGCCCCTGAGGGGATCAGTCCTTTTGGAAGAGGCTGCTCCAGCACAGAGGCAGGATTTGTGATCCCATCCTCCATGGGATCACAAATCCTGCCAGGAGACCTCCTGCAGTGCAGGCTGCTCTGCAGATCCAGCCTCCAGCAGCTTCTCACACCCTGTAGCCCCCCACTGCTCAAACCTTGTCCCACAAACCCTGTACAGGTGTAATTGAAAACAACTGGAATTGATGAGTGAAAGATGAATACAGGTAAAAGCAGAAGTCATTAATCTCTGCATAAAATTTAAAAGCCTGACCACCAAATAAAAGATCTCCTGTAAAATGCCTGTATCTGCTGTGGTGACACACAGCCTTGTGGTGTGGTGAAGCTTTCCAAGCTGTAATAGAGATGCAGTTGTTGGTACTTGAATAGAAACACTTTGCCACTGTCCAGGAAGATCCATGAAACGGAAATGTTTAGTGGGGTGTTTTTTCAGTGGTAGATTTTAGAATATGTGCTTCAAAAAAAAAAAAATCTCATTTTGGCCATTATTGATGCTGCATTTTTATTCCTGAGGAACAAATTCTCAGTTGAAAATATAAATAGAAAATTCTACAGTCTCTCAGAGGCAACTAACTGTTCTCTAAATCAGAATTTTTTAGCTTGTTCACCATGGTATGGGGTTAACCTGTGAAGCATTAAGTAAATTTCAGAGGATTTATTTGTGTTTGTAGGGGTGGAAAATGAGTGAATAATAATATAATATCTATTATATATACATTTGTATAACATTATATAATAATAAAAGCACAGTGCTTGACTTACCTTCTCTTTGCAAGAACTGTTTTATCCTCTTTGCTTTGCAGTTTAAAGATGAAACCAGATGTGGTTTTGAGACACCTGTCCATTGCAGTGGCAGCTAATGACCAGAGTTACATGCCACAGCAAGTCACAGTGGCAGTGGGAAGGAATGCCAGCAGTCTCCAGGAGGTCCGAGATGTTCACATTCCAAGCAATATCACTGGCTACGTAACACTGTTGGAAAACGCTAACATTAGTCAGATGTGTGAGTCAATAAAGATACCATTGGGATACTGGTTTGGTGCTTTTTGGAAGGTGAAAGCTTGGGTAGATGATGGATAGATGTGCTGCAGTGTCAGTCACCAGGGGTGATACTTTGGACCTTGTCCTTGGGTCTGAGAAATTGTTTTCATTCTGGTTTAATTTCCAGAGTGTGAGAGAGTCTTCCGAGCCTTTCTCATGGCCTCTGTAATGTGGGCTAAGGGTTGAAGAGAAAAATAACTAAAGACACAGATTTAGCCTCTCACTGTGAAGACACAGGGCAGTTTTAAAATATCCTTGCTTGCAGAGTGAAAGCATATGTTGGCTGATAGTATCTAGCAAGAAATCTGCTTTTTTTGGTACTGAAACGCTGAAGTTGGTCCAATGTAAGGCAGGTTTTATGCTTTTAAATAGGGTTATTTTTGAGTCTGGTAGCTCTGTGGGTGCTACATTGGAATCAATCAAGAAAAGCTGCTCCTTCCTAAGATGGTTTCTGCAGCTTCAGGAATTTTGTCCCTTCAGTTCCAAAAGATGCTTTTCTCTAAGAGGAGGTTTCACTGCCACAGAAGTGAGCAGGAAGGATGTTGTTCCTTAAAAGTAATCAGGGCAATGCCATCTGTGCAAAATGGTCTAGAACTTGTGTGAAAAATTTTATGTAACTTTAAACTTTGCTTTTAGGCTTGCCTCCTTTTCCCTATTATGTCCTCAGCCATTTGCTTCCAAGGCATTTCCTATGTAGGTAGGTAGGAAGGTACTGGTCAAATAACCTACAATATATTTTCCACTTTGAGGATATTTTATTACCATTTTTCCTAGTTTCTAGCCATAGCATCTGCAATGGATCCACAGGCTATTTATGCAAAGGCTAAATTTTCCAGATCAGAGGGTGCACAACGTGTGTGGTTTGTCTGTATCAGGCAGTGCTGTTCCATATCTGCCATTACTTTTCTAAGAGGTCTTGCACCAATTTAATATTTGGAATATCTGGATTCTTCTAGCTCTAATCTAGCAGAAGAATTGGGAAAAAAAATTCTATGTTGTGTTTTGCCAGATGTACAGATAAACATCAAGCGTTGCCTTAGCGATGGATGTGACACCAGAATCCACGGGCTCCGGGCTCTGGGGTACCAGAGAGTGAAGAAGGTGGGAGTCTCTGTGTGTGATGCCTCAGCCATCTGGTACTGGTCCCTGCTGACCTCTCTGGTGACAGCTTCCATGGAAACAAACCCAGCATTTGTTCACACCATTTTACAAAATACTCAGTAAGTACCAAACTTACATGGGGTGTGATTTTATCTACTTCTTAATTTTTTTAAAAAAGCACTTCTGGCTTTAGTAGGCAGTCTGCTGTATGTAACTTGTTTCCACTCTCTCCATTAAGGTGTTTAAACATCTTCTATCTCATTGTTCAGATTTTTGATGTTTTTTTTTCTCTCCATTTGCATGTGTGAGGACAAGTGTAATTCTCCTGCCTGTTTCATCTAATCTAGTTGTTAAACCACGACTGAATGGACACTGGAAAATAGATTTTTCACCTATCCATGTACTTGAATGACTTTGAGCATTAATTAAATAATTAATTAATTAATTTTTCTTGTCCAGTATTAATAACTAATAAAATTAACATCTTCCCCTCAGGACTGAAGCTTAATTTAGCTTAATTTCCAGCAGAGTTCTGCTTGTGTGATGTCTTGTCATGCATTATATAGTTGAGTATATGCACCATCTCCATGCAAATGTTTGCTTGTGGTGATGGACCATTTTCTGTGCAACGTTTCCTTGTTTGATTGCCAAACACTTCTGCTCAATGACTTGAAGGATTGGAATCCTAATAAAACCTCTCCACACCCACATCAGCTTTTATAGAGCTCACTTAGCACGATGTCACCACACTGAAGAGCAGGGCTGTCATTAGGTTGATGAATCCTGTAGGCCAAAGTCCACTAAGCCTGTCTTTTAATTTATGTCATCTGTGAAATCTCTTTAAAGTTTAGGTAACTTCATACATGCTCATGCCTGAGACAGGCCCACAGTTGCAGGCTTTACTGAAACTGAGGACCTTCAGTTTTGGTAAAGTTTACATATTTTTTAGAAATATAAAATGAACACTCAGCTAAGAAAACATTAAAAAATTATGACGGAGAAATCCTGACTAAAATCAAGCTTTCAGGAATTAGACTCAGTGTTTAGAATTATAAAGCAAAAATCCCAAACTTTAGTACTGGATGGGATAACTTTAGTGTTGGATAGAATAACTTTGGTGAAACTGCTTAAGAATTCCTAATTTCAGGGATTATCACGTTATCATTGGAAATTCAGAAAAATTCTGAAGTGTCTCTCTTAGTTTCTCTAATTCTTCGGAGGGAATTTGAAATCAATTTTCCCTTTATTCATAGGCTCTTGCTCAATTCTAGACCAAATAAATGAAGCAGTGCTTGGACACTAAGCTATTTCTAATGCTGTCACAGATTTGATTCAAAACTCCTTGATATGTTTGTCTCATTAAATCTGTGACTGAGATTAGATTCAAGATTACCCAGCAGTCACTAAACTTTCCCTGCCTAGAATGCAATACTGTTGTTCCCCTTTGAAGAGATTCTCTGTGTAAATGGATTTTGAGCACTCTGAAGCAATTTGCAGAGACCTGCCCACACAAAGTGTGAAGATTCAAACATTAATTCACTTTAGGAAGGTGTTTTCTCCAATTCTGCCTGGTTGCCTGACATTATGTTTCATTTTTCCCTAGGAAAGCACTGCAGCACATGCCACCTCTATCCCTAACACCAGGTTCCACAGATTTTTCAAGCTTCTTATCACCAAATGTTTTGGAAGAAGTAGATAGCTTCCTTATCAGAATAACAAGGTGAGTTTATGTGGTTGATGCAGTGGGAAGTGGTTTAGAAGAGTCTGTAAATCAAACTTTTACATCTTTACCCACATGCTTGTTTTTAAGTATCTTGAAAAATACAAATACTTCAAGAAACAGGCCCCTGAGAGATTCTGTGGCAGCTTGTCTCTACTGAAAAACAAAATGTCCCCAATTTTCTTCTGTTGTTGTTTTCCCTCCCAGTTGTTGTACTTCTCCAGAGGTGGAGCTGACACTCCTGGCCTTTGCCTTAGCCCGGGGGAGTGTTGCCAAAGTGCTGAGTTCCCTTTGTGCCATCACTGACCACCTGGACACTCCATACAAGGCTTCCTCACTTATCTCTTCCATGGCAGCAGTCAGACAGAACCTGCTCTATAAATACGGTAATGGAACAGCCTTGGGTCCTTAAGAAAATACAACTTTGAGTTGTTCCACTTGTTGGGGTTTAGAATGATCCAAATCTAAATTAAAAACTGTCACTGAAATCACGAGCTAGCAGCTGAACTGCCCAAAAAGCTGGGATTGATCAGCTTTCTGTGATCAAAGAGTTAAACCAAGTGGGATCTTCTCAAGAGAATAAACATGAACTTTGTAGATCATGGCCCCTGGATCAGGATGGGGATGATGGTGTTTGTGTTGCTTAAAAAGCAAATGACAGCAAATATTTTTATTCTTCCAGTAAGACATTTGTTTGTGTGAGTGAGCCTCAGTGTGTGCTCTCTCCTGCAGGCATGTACAAATTTAAGATGCATTTTAATGTCAATGTAATGTAATGTCAATGTCAATGTCAATGTCAATGTAATGTCAATGTCAATGTAATGTCAATAGCATCTCTTTATGGTTCCTTTTTTCACTTTTATAAGATGAGTTAAAATTAAGTTTTTATAACCTGAGAATGTTATGAGTGTAGAGCTGTTCGTGGTCTGGCACCAGGTGGTGGTTTTGCTGTATTGGCTGTACTTGTTTGATAAATCTGTATTTTCTCAGGTATCAACTCCTGAGATTCTCATTAGTCTCTCATGAAGCATTTTACCCTTTATTTGCCTTTTAGTATGTTTTGTCAGTACTTTTTGTCTTATGTCAAAGAACACGTGAATTACTTTATAATTATCAGTGTTTACTTTTGAAAGTTTTGAATATTAGTTCATTTTCCCCAGAGTAGCTAATGCCTTTTGTAAGACAAGTGGTATTTCATGGATTAGGAATTCCAAAGTGTGGCAACAGTTGAAGGAACATGAATTGTCATGATTTTCATTGTCTATTTGTCTGCATCTAGAACTATAACTACTTTAGATTAATCTCTCATATTCCAGTTTCCTTCCCTTTTTTTGCCTCTGACAGTGGTAAAAAATCTCTAGTATTGTAATTTTTTGCATTTTTTTTCCTGTATGAAGAACTTTGGAATATATATTTTACCATTTTAAATGACTTTGATAAAACTGTTGATTTTTTTACTTAGGAAAACCTTTACGACTCACTCTGCAAGCATGTGATGTAAAGGGAAAAGAAGATAAATCAGGGCCTGAAAACCTCCTTGTAGAGCCATGGACTGGGGATGGTAAGAACCTGGACTTAAAATCCATAGTATTAGAATCATCATTTCAGTTAGATGATTCCACCAAACATAATGATTGTTAAAAATGCCATGGTGCTGTTCTGTATTTACTTAGTTTGGTTTTTTATAGTTTTATGCTATGGAAGATCTGTAATTGAAAAAAGGCAAACTAACAAACAAAACCAAAACAATATATAAATTCGATTTTGCAGCACTCTGGATTTCTCATAAACCAGTTTATTGTCGAAACAAGCTAACCAAACAAAAAGATTGGCTTTTGGAGAGAATTATTGATATTCTCTGTGGAAGTCAGAGTATTCTGCTAGAGCACACTTTGTGGGCTGAAGTCATGAATCACTGTTAGTTTCCCAAATATTGTTGGGGAGAGAGTTTGTAGAAATCATTGAAATTCTCACTGCACATGCCTATTAATGCTCCCTTAAAGCCTCTCTTTGTTAATGCAATGCTTTTATGTACTGGAAACAACCTATACAAAGAGGTTCATGTTTCTTGACCTCTTTTTTTAAGTGAAATGCCACCTAATCTTTTTTTGTTAAATGGTTTATTGTCTTGTACAGTGCTAGTGGTAAATGAAAGCCATTGTGACAGAAAATCAGGCACATTCTAAATGCTTATTTTACCCCTCTCTTTGTTCATGTGTATTATTTGAGTTTAGTTATTTTGTGACTTGTCTTCTGTTGTTTTGTGGGTCATGGTTTGGGGGACTAGTCACTGAGTTCAGTGAATAGACCCACAAGCCAAAGCAATATTTGGGAATTACTAATAAACTTTAATGAGAAAATATTCTTGAAACTGGTGCAGGTATTGCAGTGCCCAGAGAGGCACTGCCTGGAGAGTTCTGTGTATATACTGGTAAAATACAATCTTTTTAAGTTGTCCCTTTTATTTGGGAACATTTGCTAATGAGCATTTCACTGGAAAAGCTTTGTGGTTTTGTTTCCTCCCTTCAGCCCACAATCCTAATATTCTCTTTCAAACACCTTGCACTAGCACTCATTCCAGCCTCATTCTATTCCCACTCCTACTTTAGGTTTTCTTACTGAAACTGGGAAAACCAGAGCAAGTATCATTCTTTCTACTGGAACTGAATCTTCATTTCAAGTGACACAAATTAGAATAAAGGTATGTAGTTCCTGTGAGCTTTTGAAGTAGAAGACTTACTTTTTTTTCCTAGTGGTGAATTGAATTGGGATATTTTTAAAATTACTGAAATTTAAATTCATTATGAATTATTGTTACTTTAGAATTGTTCTTCAGTGTAAGTCAGGGAACTTCAGGAAAAGGAGGCCCTTAATTGTTCCAGGGAGCCACAAGCATGTAGTAAAGACATTTATTTTATATTTATTTTATCTATATCTTGCAGTATATATCTCAAGCCAGAGACTCTGTGGTTTATGGTTTTTCTCTAAAGTGTGTAGGTTTATATGCAAGATGTTTTATCTTGTGTTTAAAATAACTTTATGAATCTGTTTCAAGACACTAAGCATGTGAGTTCAGATTAAATGAAGCTATTTGAAATTCTATTTAGAGACACCAGTGTCATTTGAACATTTGATGTGACTTTTATCTGGCTTCAAAGGAAGGTCTTGTGATATAAGTCTCATAGCCAAGACGAAACTTCAGTGAAGTTTCTGCAGCTGAATTGATTTATTTACTTAAGGCAAAGCAATAGTTTAATTCCCAGAGCACCAATGCATTTATTTATGTCAGAGACTTAAACATGAATGAACTTTTGGCAAGTAAATTCTGACTGGAGCTGGTGAGGCAGGTGAGTTGTTTTGCAGTGTAGTGATATTAATAAGGAGACATGATTTTGTTTTGTTAATTTTTTTGAATATAAAAAGACTACAAAATTACAATGGGAATTAATATGTGGAATTCTAGTTAATGTTAGGGTGATGGCAGGGTGATAAATACAGTAAGTAATAACATTATCTCAGTTCAGTGGGTTACAGAAGTTTTCATAACGTTACTCTGGATGTGTTTCATTTTCCCATGCAGTTCCAGAGACCAGGATTGTCAGGATTTGGTTGCTTTCCATAACTTTTTTTTTTCTGACTGTGTTGCTGTGGATTTGCCCCTGCAGGTCAGGAGAGGTGCCATTGGGGCACAGTGTGGGCTGGTGTTTGCTTACAATGCTTCCTCAGAAAAGTTCCATGCTGAGGAACACTTCAAAAGGTTTGAGAGCTATGACAAATGGAAGCTGAAGGAATTCAAACAATTTTTAAAAACCAGGTATAAATGGACTTTTTGTAATGCATACATGGAAAATAAATGTTAGATTTGATCTTTTTGCAGTGCTGCTGGAACTACTGAGAGTTATTCCAAGTGTCTTAAAAATGGTGCATCATTTATTTGTTACTTGTTTGATTTTAATGAATATCAATTTGATGTGTTGGAGGAAATATGTATATAGCTGTTGTTTTCAGCTTCTCAATTTAAAGGCCTTTTATAAAAGTGATGTAGCAAAACAAACCTTTTACTTGGGGTGCAGATCAGTGATAACAGAAGTTTTTAAACTAAGTTTTATTAAATCAGTTTTCAGAACTGTTGCTTAGGAGTAAGGGGAGCTTAAGGGGCCATGACTAAAAAGATTTTCGTGATTTTTTTTTTACCTTGCATGGGATAGAGTTTTGGGAATGTGAAACTTTTCTCATCTTTATACCCATAACATGCTTTAAGTGTTTTAGTAGGATATCAACAGCTTTGCAATGTCTCTAAACTATTTCTTTACAAAGTTTCTTACATTCTTTTATACACAGAAGCAGTTGCTCATGTGATGATTTGGGGGATGATGATCCTATTGGCTGGTTTGAAGTAGAAGAAGAATGGGATGAAGTTGATGTCAAAATGCAACAATGCAGAGTTTCCCAAGTAAGAACCCACAAAAACCCCTTGGCCCTGTCAAAATGAGCAGGGGCTCTTCTCTGTGCCAACTGAAATAAACCTAATTCTATTTTGTGAGGGAGAGCTCTGCTGGATAGAAAAAAGAAATTATCAGGCTTTTACTTAAGTGAATGATTCAGCTTTTGTCCTCTGAATTTTGTTCTTTTTCTCTGTATGCACATCTGTCTGTCTATCTATCTATCTATCTATCTATCTATCTATCTATCTATCTATCTCTATCTGAAGTTAAGTGGTGCTTCATGATCAAATTTAATTCAAAGTTATGTGATAATGTGCAGATTACTGGTGTTAATATGATTATTGCTTTACTCTACTATCTAGACCATTTAACTACTGTGTAGTCATAGCATTTATTCTTTCAGAGCCAGGTTCTTCAATCCATGTTTTAGTGGGCAGACAACTACTAAGAATTTCTATCAGTTAGGCTGCTGTCCCTGGGGAATGGAGGCTCTTTCATTTCAAGAATGGCAGAAGATGGTTTTGATTTGTAGTGCTTAGTGCATTTGTAGGGAATGTTGCATTTCAGGTCCTCATTCTGGAATCAGCTGTTGTAGTTCCCCAGTCTGTTGGCACTGTGGGAATTAAGAGAATTGGTGGCCTTGTTGTATCAACTGGGATTTTTTCTAACTTGTTGCTGCTTGCTAAGTCACTGCTGCTGCAGAGTAACTGAGTACATGTGGATGGCAGGACTTGCTGTTCCTTCAGTTTTGTGTTCTGGGCCTCGCTGAGAGCAGACTGATCAAAGTATGTTTTAAATATTACATATTGATCCTGTGCTTGCTTTTAAATGCAGCTAATAATTCTGTAACCTGCAAGAGTACTGTGACTGTAGAAGTGAGGAACAGTGTGGGCAGAATGAATGCACTGATAATGAATTAACAGATTTTGCAGGCGCCTGTAGAGGTCTTAGAACTGTCCCTGTGACTTTTTGGAAGTGGGGAGAGATCAAACTTAGCCTCAGTATTTTAAACCTCTGGAGGTGATAGATGAGGGACTAAGGCTTCCCCCCTCAACCCCAGCTGCAGTCTCCTCACTACATCACTTGTGCCTTTTAGAGGGCCAGCTTTTAAATCCAAATCTTGTGCTGTTTTTCTGTCCTTGCAGTACTTGATGGTGAAGTTCTTGTGCACGAGACAGGACTCAGCAGAACGGCTCGGGGTGCAAGGGCTGAGTGTGCTGGGCTATCTGCGGCCCCTGCGAGACGAGCCCTGCAGGGCCATGAGCTGCCTGCAGTGCAGGAAAACTGAGGATGACACAGTTTGTGGCACAACTCTGCTCCTGAAGACACTTCATTTCATCCAGCAGCTGGCACAGGACCTGGTATTTTTACTTCTTAGGGTTTTTTAAGCCTCTGTTTTCCAGGCTAAGAGGAATAAGACGTGCAAACAGCAATTGTGAGTGGGCAAAGAAAAGTTGGGGTACTTTTAACAAAGGTTAAAAACTGTGTTGTGGAGAAAAAAAAATTATTTCTGAAAAATGGAGTTTTGTGTAGGTTTGCTGTCGGTTTATTACTTTCAATCAAATTAGATGGGGAGGTAGAGGTTATGAAGTCTTCTGGTAATGGAGAAGAAGAGGCACAGGATCCTAGAAATCTGGAAAGAGGGGAGAGCTCTGTGTAGGAGAAGGTTTCAGCATGAACTGTCATATTTAGACACCAGAATATCCATGAAAGAAACTGGAATTCATGTTAGCTGCAGATTTGTAGGAAAGCTGGCTGTGCTTTCCTTTAAGCCCAGTGCTCAGGGATCTAGGTTTTATAAATGTGTTCTGTATAGAGTTAATTTTCTTTGTCTTTTTAAGGTTCAGCAGAAGGAGAGTGGATTAAAATACAAGTCATTTTTAGATTTCACAGGCCTTGATTTGCAGCTGTTCTGGAATTTTTACAATAAACTGCACCAAAAGTAAGTTACTTCTTTCGTGTCTGCTAAAGCACTAATCAGTGTGTGTGTATAAATAAAATATGCCTTGTTTAGTTACAGCAGTTTCTTCTTCCTAAACTACATCATTTACATAAATAACATTTCCATACTGCTGCCATATGGACTTTTAACTATAAAGCTGTGTAGAAGCTTGAGCTGTAGATTAATTTAGCTGATAGCTACACTTCCTCTGGCTGTGTCTCTCCACTCAGTGGTTTTTATCTATCTGAAATGATGACTTTCATAGCAATATTTATTTAGTGCAAAAGAGCTGCTTTTCTAGTTTTTGCTTCTATTTGTTATATGTCTCGTTACAGCCCAAGGGAAGAATGTATCTTTGCTCAAACACTGCTGTTGCAGCTTCTCCAGAGCTGCTTCTCTGTCCTTACTGGAGATAATAAAACTGCTAAACCTCAAGAAACTCCTCAGAGCAAAACAGGTGGTCACACAGAAGCTGCAGAGGAGCTTTATAGACATTTGTGTGAAGGTAATTTTTATTCAATGTATATTGACTGTTTTGTCAAAGTTTGGGAAAAGATATTCATCCCTAGAGGCCAAGTCAGCTCCTGTTCCTTTGTTTCTCCTCAGGTCAGTGTGTGCCAATTAGTCCATCAGTAAAAACTTTCCTTGGCCCAAAGAAAGGTTTTAGAGACTTTCTGACAGTGTGGTCTGGAAACAGCAACAGTGGAAAACTTTTGACCATGTCACCTGCCTGTACCATCAGGGAATGTGACCCTTTGACTTACAACATTGCTGGGGTTCATTTATTTCTGATACTGCTTATCAGTATAAATGAGCTCATGAGTAGACTGTGAGGTTTACAGGAAAACAGGGAAGATTCTGGAGCCAGTGAAGGGAATGGGAATTACACATTAGACTTCTTTGGAAGTAGGGTGGCACACTCTCTATTCAAGTGTAATTTGAAGAGTCTCCTGCAAAGCGAGCTAGAGAGAAAACCCTTTATATAGAATCTGTCACATCTTGAAAATTTTATTAGCTTTGTTGGGTGTCAAGTTATGATCTTGCTAGAATTCATTTACTTGGTGAATTAATATATTCTTTCTTAATATAAATCTTTCTTGCTATAAGTTAAAAAGTTTTCCCTCATTTTCTGTGTGTATAATGGGATTGCAAGGGCTTGAAGCTGTGCAGACTAACATTTAATTCAGTTATGCCTCTAACATAGTAGATGGGGTATTAATTAGAACTTGTAATTTTGTTTCCTTTTTGTATGAGCAGTAGTGGATATGGGGGACAGTAACTTCATGCCAATGAAAATGCTGAAAGAGGAAGTTAAGAACACCTTACTCAGTGGAGCAGCAGTTTTTTTCCCAGATAGACAGACCAGGCGACACCAGCTCTTCACCATGATGGTAAACATTACATGAGAAATTGTTTGTTTAGTACCTGCTTTCTTTATGCAGAAAAGAGGACAAATCTGAGTTGTTATTCTCAAATAATACATTCTTTGTCCCATTCAAGTAAAAACCTTTTTTTTTTCTTTGCCTCTTTTTACCTTTCCCCTTTTCTCTCTGCAGCTTATCCATAGAAAGAGGAACTAACCATGCCTTTCTTACCAAAAATGAATAATAGAGCACAGAAATTAGAATTCTTTGTCACAGAGGAGGAAAACAGCATGTGTCATAAAAATAAATCTTTTTCCTTTTCTAGAAAAACATCACAGAGCAAGAGCATAAGCAATCTGTACATCTTGCCTTCAGATCCTTGTGTACCCACTTCAGGTAAGGGGTCCTGAAATTGAAAATGTTTGTCTGATACCCCACATTTGTTAATAAGCATGTATTTAATATTTTTTTAGAAATGTTATTCCCCTAAACAGTAATTCTCTGAAGTGATCAACTAATGTTGTTTAGAAAGGACATACTGCTACTCAATATTTTTATTAACTGAATAGCTCTATAAAGCTCTGGACAAGGTTGGTGCTGAAATCACAGTGTATTGCTCTTAGGCTTCTCCTAGGCTGTCTTCCAATTTTTTAAGTAATTGTTTGTCAATGCTGATGGTTGGTACTGATTTAATTAGTCTGGAGTCATCAGAACACAAACTTTTGATTTTTGTAGTAATTATACAGTAGGATCTCTGCAGATTTGACACAAAAATTACTAAATTTCCTGTTGGGAACTGTTTGGAACTTGTTGTTGGTTAATAAGAATATCTTTATTTTGTAGTGATCAAGATCCAGGTGGACTCTTACTATTACCAGAGAAAGGAGTTTCTGCAAATTTTGACATAAGTGAAGTATTATCAGTCATGGACACCCTTCTGCTTGTGGCAGCAAGAGAGGTAACTGGCTTTGCACTGCTCCTGCTTCTTTGTCATGAGTTTTGTAGGCACTCAAGTACAAGCTGCTTGCCTGCCATGCATGCTAAGGAACCAGCTTCCCTGTCCTTCTGGATACAGTTGCTCATGGCTGTGTGAGTCAGTAGGATTAGTTTTTCCAACTAGTGGAGTGTTTTCCTTTAAGCATTAACATTTCATAATAGTAGAGTAGAAAATGAATAATATTTTTCCAGTAGGAAATGTGTAAGATGTGGTGTTTTTCCATAGCATTGAAAAGACTCTATGGAGAGACACTGGGCTACAGAAGGAATCATTCCATTTTGAGAGGATAGGATTGGGCATGTCACTAAGGGAGATGGAAATGGAGGAGGGTTATTTACATATGCAGAAAAGCTCTGCTGAGAGCATCAAGTGACTCATCTGTAGCTGTTCCTATTTAAAATTGTGATCTATCAAAACCAAGCACATCACTTGCTACATGCTGCTTGTCATTTGCATTCCATCTTTTTCTGGGCTGAGTGGGCTGATTGTGTCCATCCCAGTTTGCTTGGTGCATACTGTGTGTCATGCTGCAGCACAAGAGGCTCCATTACATTCATAAGTGTTCCTTATTTTTCAGTGTGAAATGATGATGCTGGATGTTGCACAGCAAGAGAGTGGCACAGTCTTGTCTTCCTTATTCTGGTCTGTTCAGGGCAGCCTCCTTTCCTGGTGCTATCTGCAGCTTAAAGGCACTGATAATTCAGCCAAGGATCTTGCAGTAGAAATACTTAAAACCTGTAAGTGCTGGGATTGAATATGGAATTAAATATGGTGCAATACAGGACTTTAAACTGTGCTTTTGCAAATTGCAGTGTAATTAGGGATCACCAAAGGTTGCCTGAGGCATGCTCACAGATGTCATAGCTTTTCTAATCTCTCTAGGAGGTAATTAGTAGGTATATTAAGCAACTTGGAGGTTTAGTTGTACTGATAAACTTACACTGGGAGAATCTTCAGAAAGTGTTTCAGTAAGTTTTGGGGGCCAGATACTGAAAAAAAACCCCAAACAACAAATAGTTACAGACTTTTATTTGAACATTTTAATTTCTTAGGATTTCTTATTTTGGCAAACTCCTGTGTGGTGATATATGTTTTCCTAGATGGTTGTAATAGCAAGAAGAAAGGAACTTGCTTAAGAAGCTGGGTACATCTAAGGGGTTTTGTTGGGTTTTTTGTGTGTGTGTGGGATTGTTAGTTTTCTTTAATGCAGCAGCTCAGTGTTGAGTAGTTAATTGGGCCAAATACTTAACAAAGGTGTAATTTTATGTACAATTACATCATATTTCTGTTCTTTGTATATAAATAATACATTTGCTGTGTTCCTGTCTTATATTTAAAAATTGAGTAAGGTTGTAGCTAAAAATTTCTACCCTCACTTGTTACTTCAGCTGCCTTTCTTAGCCATGTATGGAGGCTGCTGGGTACATGGAGGTTGTTGAAACAATCCTGGGGTGTTTGATGAAATTACATATCACTCATTTTTTCTGTGATATTGTTGATAAGCATGACTTGTTTCCACAATAGAAATATCACAGAAAACTTCTCTGAAGTGTTGGATGTTGCTGCCTTGGGGGCAGCAGATCCTTTCCTGCTGTATTTGTCCTTGTGCACATCACCATTCACCTGTTGTTTCCTGAAGTGGGTTGTGGGAGCAAATCCTTAAAGTGGCTATTGAAGTTGTTTTGGTTTTGTTTTGTTTTTCTCTTTAGATGTGGCCCAGTTCCTATCAAATATCAGAACAATTTTGCAATCACTCTTATCTCAATATAGTGGCAAAACAATAGTAGAAAAAATAAGTAGCTCTGTCTTTGCTATGGCAACTCGTCAGCTGGTAAGTGAAGAGTGGGATTTTATCCTGTTCCTGGGTGCATGGCTGTGATTCTGGCATTTTCATGACACCTGTGTTTGCTCCTAGGTCATCTTCTTGTTGGATTTTTGCACTTTAGACATTCCATACTGTACTTTGCTACAGGAATTCAGCACTTTGATAGAACCACTGAAAAGCCTTTGTAGTGAACCTCATAAGGTAACTAGAGGCACGGGCACTATTAAACACAGTGAAACAAAAGCAAAATTGCAAGAAAGATGTAGAAAACTTGGGTGATTCTGTTGGTGAGCATTGGAAAAGAGCTGGAAAGCTTCTAAAAGTGTGGGCTGTGTAATGTAATGTTGAGTGAAGAACTAGAAACATATCTACTGATATAGGAGATGGGCAAAGTGATCAGGCAGTGCAACTGGAATGAGCAGCCTTGGAAGGTAGATAGGAAGGAAGGAATTCTGAGGGTGAGGAGGAAAACAAATTAAAAATAGTATATGCTTAACATTTTTATCTTCAGTGCTTGTGGTGATGCAAATAAAGTCTATATGTGTGTAGTGTAGATGTTTAAATCTGCATTAGTCATCCAGACTCTCTTTTTGCCATGACTGGAGACTTGTACTCGTGGGTGAGACTGTCTCCTCCTGAGTCTCCTCCTGCAGTAGACTGGGTAGGTTTTACTTTAGAAGTGCTTCCTAATTATGATTACCAAGGATGTCTTCAGAACTAGCTTCAGAGTAAATCAATGCTGTAGCCTTTTAAATGCCATTCATATGCACATCTGGCAACTTGAAATTACAGACACAAATATCTAGCGTGGTAATTAATTTTTTTCTTGCCTTTGTATCTAAGAATGCACTTTTGTTGTACAGATGGATGTGGAAAGCTGGCAGCAGGAGCAGCCTGTAGTACTGCGAACCTGGACAATGGAATCACCTCATAACTATGAAAATAATTGCCATGATGTCTCAGTCTTCCTGTGTCATGGGGCAACTTACTTTGAGGTGGAATTTGATGAAAAATGTGAAACTGAAAGGAGGTAATTTCATCTTGGGCTATATTGAATTCCAGTGTCTGTTTGCAGAGGGCAGTTCATGTTTCAATGTGCACTCCACACGTGCCATTTCAATTCCTTCCTTGTCCAGAGCAGTAAACAATATTTTTGTATTTTTGAATGACCTTGTGCTGAAAGCTACCTCTCCTGGCAAATGTACAGATATGCTGTTGGTGTGAATTTGGCTTCCTTTGGCCTTGAACTGTTATAATAATGCTGTGGCCACCACAGTTTGTGCTCATGGTATTTATTCTGCCCTCTTTCTATTGGCTTGGTTTCTCTTGGTAACACATCAGGCTACTGCTTAGTTAAACCATTTGCCAGATGTTGGATTTGGCACACATTACCAATTCCAAAGTCCTGCAGGACAGCAGATCTGTGTTTGCTGGGACTTCTGCATTGAAACATGAAATAAATTTTTTAGCAGTCACATGAAGGTGAGGTTCAGAAAAAAGTGACAGGATGCACTTATGAAAATCCAAAAGCAAAAACATTCTCCCCCAAAACTTGAAAAGTAAATTTGGAAGTAATGAATTGCAATTTTCACAGGTATGATTACCTGGAGTTTACTGATGCCAGAGGGGCAAAAACTCGTTATGATACAAAGGTTGGCACTGAGAAGTGGCCTAAGGTGAGCACCTTTAAAATTCTGAACCAAATTATTTATCCAATCTTGGGAAGTCCTTATGATTCCTGTGGAAATCTTTTATGTAAAAGGATGTGTGCTTTTGTGCATGGGTGTGTTTATTAGGTTTCTTAGGTGGAGGGGAGGAGTTGGGGAAGAAAGTCTGAAATGCTACAAATAAAAGGAGTGAATGAGTAAAGAATCCCTCTTTGCTCCTGTAATCAAAAGAACAATCAGTTAAAGTGAAAAGGGATAATCATGTTTAACTGCCAAATACATGGGTAAAACTTGCTCTGCCCTTGCAAGTTTTTATGTCATAAGACAAGTGTGGCCCTTCCTGGGGCTGTGCTCTGTCCTCAAATGGGATGCTGCTCTTCTGTTTTGTGGCTCTTACTTTTAAAGCTCAATCATATATAAAATTGCTCATTAAGCTCTTACCTGCTTAGTACTGTGGGTTTCTTATTGAGATGGTGGGGGAAATTAGATGTGTTATGGCCAGAACATAATAATAAAACCTCAGAGTTGCTGAAGGGAATTCATTACCCTGAAATGTTTTCCTGTCATGTACATTTGGCAAAATGACTGTTTTGTTGCTCTGTAGAAAGTGACCTTTAAGGCTGGCCCACGGCTGCAGTTTCTCTTTCACTCTGACAGCAGTAATAATGAGTGGGGCTACAAGTTTTGTGTCACTGCTTACGGCCTCCCAGACGTTGCCGTGTCTTGGGGCTTGGATTTACAGCTGCTGGTCTCCCGGCTGATGGGGCGCTTGGCTTCCCGAAGCATGGCCCTCAAATCCCTGCGAGGTGAGTGCCCCTCTCAGCCCCCATGCACACAGCAGGGACAAGCACTTGGTGTTGGGAATCCCCTGGGAAAATGAAGTTCAGTTTGTGTTTCGTATGAACGTGGAGCACTTGGCTGTGTTGGGAGTCCATGGAAGATGGGGATTCGTGGAGATAATCCTGCTAAGCTAAATTGCATTTATGAAGAAGTATGTGGGGTTTTTTGCCTTTTAAAATTGTTCCCTGGTGCTGTCATCCACTGCACATTGGGAGTGTGAATATGGCGCCAACAAACTTAAAAAATTGTAGAGCTTAGGACACAAGTGATTCTAAAAATTCCACATGAGCATTTGGTGTTGAATGAAATATGAATTCACAAATTAAGTTCAGTTAATTCCAGTAGTCAAATACACTTAGGATCTGGGCCTGTGAAGATAAGTAAAATAAACTTTAAAAAATAAATTTTAAAAAAAAAGTTTATTCTTTAATTTAAAAACAAGACCACTTCTCTGTAGCTTCCTAAATCCAAATCCATCCACTGCTTTGGAGAAATTAAATAAAGCTAAAGAGTTCTTGCTCCAATCAGGTGGTCCATGTTTACTAGGGAAAATTAGACAGCTATTTACCTGTGAATTCAAGGAGCTAACTGAAGTATTTGAGAATATTTTCTTCCTTTCTTAATATGAGCATTCTTGCATATAACAAGTTAGGTCTTTAGTAGGAGAGAAAGCTTTTAAACTCTTTTAAATTAGAAAATTTCTGTAGTTATAATACGATGAAAATATTTAATTTAAAATCCTTCCATATTGTAACACTGTCACTATAAGATAAGATATCGATGTTGCCATTAATGAAAGGGTACATCAATTTTCTGTACCATGTTAGAAAAACAGAGGACATTGTTAAATTACTTGTTTGGTCCATTTGCATTAACTTTTTATTGTGTTTCAGTTTTTTTCCCTACTGGATGTTTAACATTTATTTTCATTAATCTGGAAAAATGAAAAAAATTGTTTAGTAACTGAAGGATCTGTTCTGAATTTCTTGCAGAATTAGGCAGTGAAGCAGACTTGCCTCCTTTGAAAGTAACATCAGTTCTTAATTCTCCTCTGTGGAAACCTGTCTTCAGGCATCAGCTGTGTCCTGAGGCACTCCTGGGAGCCAGGCAAAACAGTACCAAGCACCAAGACAAAAACGAGGTACTTACCCCCTGCTTGTGTTCCCTTGGCATGAAATCCCTGTGTATCACACGGGCTCACTTGGCTTTGTGGGGTTGGAACACCCTGAAGCACGTGCTGCTGTGTCACCTTTGTCATCATTTGTGCTCTTGGATTCAAATATCAAGGAGGAAAGCCACTGTTGTTCTGTGCCCTTTATTAGTTTCCATTTTCATGCAGTCATAAAGAGGTTTGGAGGAACCTTCAAAGATCATTTAATTCACTCCCACCTCGTGCAGGGATGTCTTTCATTGATCAGATTACTCAACTGCAGTGGATAAACTGCAAGTTGCCTTGTGGTTGCAGTTCATTGCTGTGGTTTTTCTGAGCCAATATTGAAGTTAATGTGTTGTACCCCTCTCTGCAGGCTCGGAGCTCTCCCCACGACATCGGCCGTAACTTTCTTATCGACTTTGCAAAATCAGATCCTGCCCAGGACTTCAGTGGGCAAAAATCTGAACTTTTCAAAGGACTTATACAGGCATGTAAAAAACAGACCCCAAAGACAGATATAGTTGCTGGTTCTACTGTTGATCAAGCTGTGAACTCAACATTTGCTGCTTTGGTGTATCTCACTCCAGATTTATTTGAGAAGCTTCAAAAATATGGTAACTCTAATATTATTAGACTATCTTAATAATGAAGACTTAAAGTTTGTAAAAGGCTCTCTTACAGCTGAGTTTATAGCATTTAAAAATCAGTTTAGTGGGGCAATTTAAAGAAGATGTTCTGTATAAAGGTATCATTTAGGCAGACTAGGTAAGCTTTCTCTCTAGAGTATTTGTTTTTTATTGACATGTATTTTTGTCTTCAGAGCATTGGCAAAATATTAATAACAATCAGAAGCTACTAATTCTGTAAAGCTATACCTAAAGAGAGTAGTGATGCCCTCTGGGGCTTTAATTCAGAACGATGTGGCTCCAGTTATTAGAGGTTCTTGGATCATTTTCTACATTGTACCTTTTCTAAAAAGCCAACAACAACTTCTGCTATTAACTGTTGGTGTTGGAGGAGGTGTGAATTATCTCCCAAAACACCATTCTGTGGAAACCAACCTTGCCATCCTCAAAATATATATTTAAATTTTTTTTCTAATAGAAAGTAATGTTTTGCTCTAGCCATTGTATTATAGTTTATGTATTTTTCAGTAGGTATAATGAACAGCTTTTTGACTTACAGCATCCTTCCATTAAGTTTATTGATATGTTTGAAGTATTGGATAATAAGATCTTACTTGGTTTTGAAGGGTTTAATTTTAGGCTTTTCACTTCTTGTCATAATTTTGACACAAAACATTTTACATTTTCATAGAATGATTGAGCTATTTTTGAGCTCTAAAGTTATGAGTAAAAATGACTGACACAAAGACTGACTTAATGACTAATGTGGTTACTGCCTTTAGTCATTTTGTCTGTGTCTGACAACTGAGCTAATTTTCTGAGTGACATTGAGAACTGGACAAATATTAATGAGTGTTAAAGAAATCCATCCCACTGTTCTGTCAGTATCTTCCTCTGCTGGTTGTGCTGGGGCACACTCATTTCAGGACCTGTGTTCACCTGTGCTATGGGAAGTTTGGAGAAGGACTGCTGGAAAGAATACAGGAAAAAAAATAGAAAGGGAGAATGGAAGAGGGAAGAGTGAATAAAAATGTCTTTTTCTCCATAGACATTGTCAGGCCAGTTTGAATAGAAACTGATTTGTCAGATTTTTAACTTTTGCAAATTGGTATTGAAAGTCCATTCCAGAATTTCATAGTGTGAAACAGTAGAGAAAACAAATACATCTGTAGAGTTTGAGGTTAATACGAAGCATTTGTTGATTTTTCTGATAAGTTTACATCAGTGTTATTGCATGCATTGGGAAGGATTTTATTTTCTATGACTTCAGGCATCAATTTTGGGAAGAGATTAGAAAGATACTTGTAAATTAACTTTGTAAATAAATCAGCCATGGTGCAGTTCATGTATTCAGGATGTATGAAAGTTGGAGGTTTACTCTCTATTTTTCTTACAGGTATAATTCCAAGTATTGACCAAGAGATGAAGGGAAGACTGTAGCATAATTTTAGTTAAGTAGTTGTATAAAAATGGAGCTGTAAATAAACAGGACTCTCTCTTCTTTCTCTCATTTCCAGTCAACAGTGGAGGCAAGGTGCCTTTGAGTGATGAGTTTGCACAAGTGTATTCCCTGGCTGATTCCATTAGAATATGGATGGTAAGAACACTCAGGAGGATCTCTGTTAGTGTCATTTACTTTAGTACTTTACAATGCAATGTTAAGGAGTAGGGTGGAACAATTTTTCTTTCAGTTATTATACATCAACTGTTTTTGCTTAGAAAGAACATAGGTTTACTTTGAAACTTTGAACTTACATGTTTAAATGCACCCTTACACTCCCCTCCTTCCCTCAGCCCCAGATGTGTCATCATGAGTAGTTAGGACTGAATTTGACTGAAAATCAGTTAAATTTGGGTATATTTCAGCAAGAGCGTATGTTGTAAATTAGAAAGATTCTTACATTGCAGTTGAAGTTCTTTTGAGGTATATCATAGAAGTGTGTCTTAAACATCATTCTCTTGTCTGGTGACTTTCTCCCTCCTCTTTTCTGCCTAAGAAGTCCTGGCAGGTTAATGCACTAGAGTGACAATGGGTGCAGATGCATGTTAAGATGAGTAATTGCCTTTACCCATTGCATGACAGGTGTTTGCATCTGACAGAGCTCGCTAGTGAGGTGATATGTTTTTGGAGAACTATCTCACAACTAGATGTGTGTATTTTCCTGAGTGCTGAGGGTAAAGGAGAAGCCTTCTTTTCCTTGGAGGACTGATGCCCATCAGCTCACGAGACAGGCAATGGTCTCAGCCTACAGGGCTCGAGCAGCTTGGGATGAGGCTGTAACTGCTCTGACAGTTCAGGTGCTGCTCTTTTAGGCTTGCTCTGAGGTTGGGAATAGTAACTACTGTCATCCATTCCTGAGATTAAATTCCTTTCAATCATGACAGTCTTCATCCTGCCTTGCTGTCAGATATACAGAGAGAATCGTATTTTAACTGTATTAACCTCCTGTTTACAGTTGGAAATGAAGCAGAAATCCCTGATGGGGAGGGCAAATGATGCTGAAGAGAAGCAGAGCACAGAAGCAAGTGAGGTGAACCCAGAAACTCTCGGTGAGTGTTGCCTTGCATGTAGGAGCATTCCAGGTAGCTTAGGAAAGCGTTGCCTTGTAAAGCTGAAGACATTTTTGCTATGAAAGGTAAGTTGGCAACTGGAGTTACTTTTTCATACATTGAGAGATAACCTAGTGTATATTGGATTAACTGTCTGGGATTGTGTTCTGCTATTCTTTGCAGAAAACAGTGAGAAAATTCTGTAGGGAGTGACCTCTCACTTGGATCTGCTGGTTCTGAACTTACATTCATCTGCTTTTGTAGATACTTCTTACCACATTTAACTGATGTTAGAACAGCAGCTGATCATTATTAGAACAAAATGTGTTCTCATTGACTACTCTGTACTTCATATGGTTCAATGTGATTATTCAGATTTAGCATTTGGAAAGCCTGAACTTAAGCAACTGGTAGCATCATGATCAATATAACAAGAAAAATAGTATTTTCTAGCTGTCTCAACTGAGAAGAAATAAATCACTTTCTTTCTAAGCATGACAGCAAATCGGTTGTTCTATTGTCATGATTTTAACACTTCCAATTTTTATGCTGCAGCAAAACTCTGTACACAGAAGAGCCTTTTGTTACTGAATTTTTTGCCCATAAGAGCAAAGACGAAAGATTGTGCCTCAGACAGTTTGGAAGCCCAAGACATGGATGATCCCCAGCAGTATGGGAGTGATAAATGCCAAAGAAGAGGATCATCTGTGGACATGGACTTCCAGGCAGCACAGGCGGGGTCATCCAGTGCAGGAACTCACCCTGTTTCCAAAGAGAGGGGTCAAACATCACAGTCTGATCTGAAAGTTAAACAAATTCCAGACCTCCACCAAGCAGAAGCTGTATCTGCATTTCATAGTAAGCCTGATGAAAATACAGTTCCACAGCAAGAAGATGTGTCATCACCTCCTTCCACTCCTACACGGAAGTCTCAGCTGGGCCGTGGAAGACTGAGGCTGCTGTCATTCAGATCAGTGGAAGAGCCAAGAGCTGTGCCTACTGTGAAGGAAAAATACCCTATTTTGAAGAATATCTTAGACTTTATTAAGGATCAATCACTTTCACATGAAAGGTAAGCAAATTGAAAATGTTGTCAGTTATACTATACAGAAGTTTGTCTTCACTCCACTTCAGGTGGGATAAAGCATTTTAGCAGCAAGATAATATTGCGGGGTATTTTGTCTATGAACTTATCAAACTTCAGTTATTCACAAGCATGTAGGGGCTCAGAGAGTACTATTTCATTTCATCTGCTTCCATCACATAGAACAGAGTATAAAAACCAGTCACTTGGCAATTTATTGTCTTGCTTCCCGAGATGTGTTTGCAGAGACGTTTAGCTCTTTATCTACAAACAGCAAAGATGTGGTGTATCACTCTTAACAATCCTTGGTACCAAATAGAGAGGGGTTGCATCTCTCATTAAATTACCTGTTATTCTGAAATGCAAATCAAAAGAGGGATTTCCAGTTCTCAGCTTGTCTGTTTTGGGCTCTAAAACATGTGGAGGAAGAGCTGGATTCTGTTCAAAGCTTTATCTCTCACTCCAACTAATACACTTAAATACAGCTGGAAATTCAGATACAAAGCAATTGTGTAATTAGTCAAGCACTTCTTGAATTGTCATTTATTTGTGTTGTTTTAAGCACAGTGTTTTGAAGTTTTCACTTACATTTTTTTGCTTTCAGTGTTTTAAAGGTTCTTTCTTTGAGAAAATCCCAAGGACAGAGTATTATGGAAGTGCTCAAAACCATCCGCCAGTGCCTCGACTCCCTTGGGCAGCCACACTGCTTTCACCCACCCTGTGTACTTTTTCTCCTGGAACTTCTAGCCTGTCAGAAAGATTTTACAAAGTAAGTAATTATTTAGGCAAATCTCAGCCATGTGATTTACTGTCTTAGTTCTTGTGTTCCTCCAGGCATGTGTATTGACAAGAGTAGAAAGTTCTGCTTTTTAATCCTTGTGGATAATAAAAATATGAGTTGACATTTAGTTTTCAGGCTAGTAGGCATATCTTGTGTACTTCATTAAAAAAAAAAAAAAAAACGAAATTAATAATTATTTTCAACTGGGACTTAGTTGTACAGCTGTTCATGCCATGGACATGTTTAGGTCTGATTTCTGTGTTGTGTCTAAGCAATGCTGTCATAACTCTGTCACTTGGCTTTTCACTTGTCAGGAGCTTTTGTGGTCATCTTGCAATGCACTGATTTCCTTTTAAGATCTTGATTAGATTTTCATAAAGCAACTTTTTAATTTAAAGGAATGTTCTCTCCTTCGTGCTTTGAGAATATTCTCTTTCCTCTTCTGTTTCTTCACTTCTCATTCCTAGTACAAGATTCTTTTGGTTTTGTTTGAACTTCTAGACTGTGTTTTTAAATAAAACAAACATCTTTCCCACTGCTGGGGAGGGGCTAAAAAGGGCCTGTTTGTAAAATTTGCACAAATCATGCTACCTAAAACATCACAGTGAATTCTAGGCTACTAAGCTGACTCTTTAATTTGCAGCTACTTTGGGAACCTGGAAGGCTGTGGTGCTGAGCTACACAAAGAGATTCGAGAGTCCTACTATCAGCTTGTTTTGTTCCTGGTAAATTCTGTGAAGGGATTTAGTACAATTAATGACAGGTACAGTACATTGCTTGCTTTATTTATGTGATTTTTTTTTTTTTGGCATTCCTCCACTCATCCTCCCTTGTCATTTGTTGTCACCTAAAGCCTTAATTAATTTTGACTATACTTTCCATTATTTACAGAAATAAATAAGGAGCCTTGCTCTTGTGATCAGAAATGCCAAGTTAGCTTTTATTACCAAAGGAATAAAAGAAAACATGATAAATTAATCAGTGCTAAAAGCTTGACTTATTGTATTTTGTAGTTACAATTCTGCAACTTATCTCTGAAGCTTAGTAGTAAAATACTAGGAATAGCAAATTTGCCATGGAGTACTTGGGCAAGACTAATGCCACAAGAAACATGGCAATTCTGCAGCCTTGCTTTAATGTTAAAACTCATATTTTGGCAACATTCTGGTGAGAATTTGGAGGATTTACAGCCAGGTGTCCTAGAGAAATGAGAATTTTATGGCTAAAATGTCAGTCTCTCTGACAATAACTTTGAAGTCCTTTGTTCAGTTTCAAGGGAAATTGTCAAAAAGGTTTCAAAGAGAACAAATTCCTGCAAATACGAAAAAAAAAAGCTGTACTGCAGAGAAGAGACAAACCCTCTTGCTAATGCTCAGGCAACAGCATTAGCTTGATCTTAACTGAATCCAGAAGGAAAACTATCTTTATTTCAAGTTCTGAAGTTTATACTTGCTAAATTGTGTAAGTTGAATACTTTGATAAACCTGAGTTCCTGCCACAGGATTGCTTTAATGCACAGTAAAGCCTGAAGTCAGTGTGTAGTTGTTTTTCTGCCCTTCCTCCCCACACACAGTTCCAGCTCTAGGTCCATCAACTTTAGGTCAGCTTTAGAGCTGTCATGTTTTAATGTCTTTGTTTTTATTTAGGTCGTTGCTTCCTGCCTTATCCTGTGTGCAGACAGCTCTTCTCCACCTCTTGGATATGAGCTGGGAGCCCAGTGATCTTTCCTTCTTTGTTGAGATCCAGCTGCCACATCTCCTCATGACAACGTCACAGGAGAACATCAGCATCCACGACAGTGTCATTTGGTGAGTCAGGAGGAGTGCACCTTTCACATGCCACTACATACTGATGCCATTTTACTCCAAAAGGCTCCTGAGCTTCGTGCTGGAATGAGCAGTAAGAGTGCTGTTAACAAATATGGCATCCTTTTGGCCAGTATCCAATGGCTTAACCAAAGTATTTGAATTTTTTTTGCTAGTGCAAAAACCGTGGAAATTTTATCTTTAACCTGATTGGTACTGGAACACTTTGCTTGTTTGGCAGTGTAGCAGGAGGTAGATGATGCTGTTTCTTGCCTTGATGAATGTTAAATGTTTTTAACACCTTCAGGTGGCAGTTTTATAGTAGTTGTACTTGCACATGAGCAAATGTGAAGGCCAAAAAAACTTAAAACATCTGATCTGATCTGCCAGCATTCCAAAAGCTGTTTTATAAGAGTAGGTTTTCCTGATTTTTGCATTATGGTCCCCATATGTATTTAAGAACATATCACAGAGGCAAGAAGCAGGTGTCTGTATGGTCATTTATTAACCAAGTGAATGGGATCTCTCACAATTCTGTTTTTATAAGCATGTTATAGCACTTTGTTCTTCATTAAAAAGTAGATCTTTATTAAAGGGAAGCCGGATTGCATTCAAACTTTATTTTAAGGTTGCTTTTTCTTTTAGTCAGTGGAGTGAAGAAGATGAAATTGCAGACTACAAGCAGAACTGTGAATGGATGGATGAATGTCAGGATGTAATGTTTGAGACCTGGTATGAAAAGATAGCTCAAGCTGAGCCAGAGAAGCAGAGAAAGGTGACCTCATGTTTTGTATATTTATCTGCAGAAGGGGTAAATAAGAGGCGTTTAAAAGCCCAGAGGGGAGAAAGGAATCTGATTTACAGTGAATTTTTATGGGTTGGATCTCTGTAGACTTTCGAGAGTCTAAAATGATTAAAAGATCCCCCTTCATTTTTGGCAGGGGAAATGTTCTGCTTTCTGTCTGAATCTTTCTCAAAGTCAGAAGAAAATACTCAAGTAATTGTGTTGATTTCTTGCTGTAGATGCACATGTTTGTTGCTCGTTACTGTGACCTGTTAAACGTGGATATCTCCTGTGATGGCTGTGATGAAATTGCGCCGTGGCATCGCTACCGCTGCCTGCAGTGCAATGACATGGATCTGTGTAAAACTTGTTTCCTGGGTAGGAACCATTAAATAACCCCCTCAAAACCCTGTATTTGAAACCAAAGTAGTATCTTGTAAATTATACACAAAATAAAGTCAAACACTTTTCTTCTGGGTTCTTTGGAAATGTTTAACTTTTCTTTCCCTAATATGTATGTGAACTTGAAATTAGGAAAGGTCCTTTCTCAAGAAGATTTTACAAGGAAATCTTTCTTTTACAGGTGGAGTTAAACCTGAAGGACATGAGGATGACCATGAAATGGTGAACATGGAGTATGCCTGTGATCACTGCCAAGGAGTTATCATAGGTCGGAGAATGAACTGCAACGTGTGTGATGACTTTGACCTTTGCTATGGGTGCTATCATGCAAAGAAATACTCTGACAGGTATTAAAAATGTGATTTGCTTTCCCCCACGTGGCAGAAAGACAATATTTAGTAGCTAAATATAATCAGTGATTCTCATGGTGCTTCCTGTAAAGCTGTGTCTGACATCAGAACATCTCCTTGGTGTCCTTTGGGGAAACAAAGATAGGACCGGTTCAGCAAAAATGTCTGGGAACCTGCCTCAACTTGTGAAGTCACTTGGTAGCAATTGTTTTCTGGATGTGTCTAGGAAAGCTGCAGAAGGAGTTCCCAGTCCTGTATGACAGTGTAGAAGAGATAATCACTGCTGTGGAAAACAATTTCAGTGCTTGACACCAGAGGTCATAAAAACCAAGTCCACAGTTTGAACCTCTGGAATGTGTTGGGTTTTAAGTGGTTTCCTGTGAAGGTGTTTTGTGTTGACTGACTGACTCTGTTGGTTAGCAGAACATCAGCTGCATTCCTAAATGTTGTCCCTTCTCCTTCCAGCCACTTGCCCACCCACAGCATCACAGTGTACCCCATGGTGACCATCCGGATCAGCGACCGGCAGCGCCTCATCCAGCCCTACGTCCACAACTATTCCTGGCTGCTGTTTGCTGCCTTGACTCTCTACAGTGCTGATCTGGCAAATGGGGAGGAGGTAGAAGGAGAGAAACTGGATCCCCAGGTCCTCAGTCATGCCAGAGTTCTGCAGCATCAGTGCATTCAGCTCATTGGGGACTGCCTGATGAAAGCACAGCACGGAAAAGGTGAGTCAGCTCCTCCTGCTCTGAACAATGCTTTCTCCAAGTGTCAGAAATGTCTGTGGTTACTCACTTTAAAGTTTCCAAAGGAAAGGGGAAGCTACTGTGTACTTCACTGAGAGTAACTGTTTATGTAGAAAGCAAATGTTGAACAAGTGTCATTCAGGGTCATTGGAACATGGAAAATCGAGTGCTTGAGAAAATTAATTTTATGCTTACATAAACATTGGAGACAACTTGGCAAGTCTGTGGTTGTTTTTTTTTCCATCTTAGCTGTTGTAAAGGGATCAGTCAATTCAGCTACATGTTCTGTTACTAATGTATCACTGACAGCTGAAGAACAACAAATAACTTGGTGGAAAACCTTTTTGTTCTGCATCTCTTGCAAAGAGATTTTTAACTGTGTTTGTGGTATAAATTTCTGGCAGTGGTGTCCATTTGTCTGGAAATGGAAGTTTCTGTGAACAAAAATCTGCTACAGAAAATAGGGTGATACAATAGGGACCTATGGTGAATGTATCAAAAATTCTAGACTAAAATTAAAATAAGTTTTTCTGGTAGTTTTTGTGAGTGGCTCTAATACAGCTGAAATACCACCACCACCAAATACTTGTGCATACTCATTAATGAATCTGTTTACAGTGTACAGTTCTGTTGTGCAAGTGGTCAGAAGACTGAAAAATAAGACAAATTTAATTTGCTGTTCATAATTTACACTCTACTGCTTTCTTAAATTAAGACCTCTACTCCAATGGCATCTTTGAGGTGGAAGATGTCACCACCTGTCCATAACTAGTATTTAATGGAACTACATAATTATATGACCCTGATGGAAAACATGTTTTTGATGGAGTTAATGTTCAAAAGAAGTGTGTGAGAAGTTTGCAGTTCTGCTTTTTGCCTGTCTTACCACTCAACAGCTAAATAACTTTTACAACTTTCATGCTCCCAGGATTGAAAAATTTAGCTCTTCTCTGCATGTTACCAGAAGATGAGTCTTTCTCAGAGAATGACACTGTTTCAGGCAGTCCTCCCACAAACAGTGCTCCAAAAAGTCATCCTGGTGATGAAGCAGGGAAGGGAAGAGATGAGAAACCCAGCCCAGGCTCTCTGGTGCATCGCAGTGTAAGTCCCTGTTATTTCCACTGATATATCAGATATGTGATCTGATATTAAGCATCTTCAGAGGCTCAAACAGCCTATTCTGAATGTGGGATTGAAATAAGGGATAGTAATGATTTCATTTACAGGTAAAAGTTGAGGGGCAGGGGACAGTTGTTTTTTCAGTAGATCAGGCTGATCAAAAACTTCTTGTTCTGAAAGGATTCACAAAAATGTTGGGGGAGAGGGCCATGTCTCATTCTTTGTGAAAGGGCTGTCATTTCCCCTGGTTGTTAGCACTGTTACGTAGGAGAATGAGTGTCCTTCACTTCTATACAGTGTTCAAAACTATTGTGGTGAAATAATTTTGTGCAGAGAGATGTGAACAAAATAAAAAAATGTAATTTAATTGTATGGAAGCTTAAGACATGAATACATCAATAGATTCTTCAGTAAAATGTTTTGATACCCAAAGAAAAATGTTTGTCAAGTGCAGATGACTGACTTCTTTCCATGCTTGTTTCTGCAGGTATTAAATTTTGTTTTAATCTTTTAGTACTTTTGTTTTATTTTTAGGGGAAAGGAAATACTCACAAGGAAATCCAGTCTCCTCCAGAAGATAAAGTAGGAAAACAAGAAATTGAAATCAAAGCTGCCTCTGCAAAGAAAGCTGTTGTGAAACAAGAGTCAGACTTGTCTGTGGACAGGAATGTTCCTCCAACAGGTAAAAAATTATTTTTCATTTTTCCCTGTTACAGAAATATCCATTCATCTGCAAACAGACAGCTGTCCTTTTTATTCCTAATCCAGTTTTGTGTATTTTCAAATGTCTGTGTCTGCTTTGTGAAAACCTGCCAGACCTTGCTTTGAATAACTGCCTTGCAGTTGGTTTAAAGGCATGTGGGAATCAGAGTAGATTTCCACAAATATTCATCCATCCATAGAGATTATAATAGTTCCTGTTGGGCTAACACAACATTTGTGTGTTCTTATGCACTTGGAACCAGAAATTAAGTGTGTTATCCTATTAAAGACTGGGATTGTAAGAATTATGATAGTTAAATGCATCTGTCTGTAGCAGTGTCCTTTATATGTTTTTACTAGATGGTATAAATTTCTTTGTCCTCTGTCTTCCATACACTTTTATAAAACCTTTCTTTTCAAATTGTAATACTTCTTTTTATAATTTCTATTTATTTTTAGATTTGGATTATAAAAATTAAGCTATCACTTATTTATTTTATTTTTAATGTCACTTAGGGGATTTTCTTCTTTTGTTTTTATTTAAAAGCAGGTGACTCCCTGACAGAGGTGACAGAGGATTCTGCCCAAAAGCCAACAGAGAAGGTTTTAATACCTAGCCAGGAGCAAGTTTTTGCTGAATGCTCTCAGAAGAGGATTCTGGGATTGCTGGCAGCTATGTTACCACCTTTCAAATCAGTTAGTTCTTTTTACTTCCATCTGGGTAGTTTTCTAGGTGCACAAATAACATTAATAAAATGCATAGGAATTAAATGTGGGATATGGGCCCTTGTTGCTTACATGTTAGGAAATGTGAATTAGAATGTCATCAGACATTGACATCACTAAGGAGTGTAAGGGCTTGTTCCTGGATGGGGGGAGAGGGAAGGGAATTTTTGTATCTGGGAGGTAGTGTCTTAACTGCTCTGCAGAGTTTAAATCTTCAGTTTAGCTTCACATGTCAGGTCACACTAACAGGCCAGTAACCAAAGCAGGAACATAGTTTCTCATTCCTTTTGTCCCATTTGAAAGACCTTTAGAACAGAAGCTTTTGCATGTACTGACTTTGACTAAAAATCTTGTTTTCTTTCCCTGCCTCACAGAGATTTTTCTCTCTCCACAGGGCTCCACAATGTCTCTGATCAACCTGGAGCAAATACTTCCACTGATGTTTCATGTTGTAATCTCAAATGCTGGCCACCTGAATGAAACTTATCATTTAACCTTGGGACTCCTGGGCCAGTTAATCCTCAGGCTTATGCCTGCAGAAGTGGATGCTGCTGTGACTAAAATCCTTTCAGCCAAACATAATTTGTTTGTACCAGGAGATGGGTCTACAGTGCCAGAAGGATGGAAGACAACTCATCTTCTGTTCAGTCTGGGAGCTGTGTGTTTAGACAGGTGCTTCTTCCCTTAACCCAATTAGTTAATCCCTGCTGAATAGTTATTTTCATGTGTGCCTTGTGCATAGAGGCTTTTTAATAGGAAGGTAATTAAATGTGTACCCTGGTCATGGGAGGGGCTTAGCATCTGCAACCCTTGTTGCAGTGGGAACCTTAATTTCCTTCCAGAAGAAGGCTGGCTGCTGAAGAGTGGCCTGATGTCCTGTGCTTACCTACACAGCATGTCATGGAGGAGGAAGTGAGGTTTGGAAACTACAAGGAAAACCAAAAATACAGTCCTTTATTTTTTGTGTGACATTAATTCTCTCACAGTTACAAATCCCTTGTGTAACTTGGGAAAGGGTGAGGGTGTGTCACATAACTATCACCAGTGCTGAGTTCTGGATCTGGCCCTTCTGTGTGAGAGTATTTGAGAGAAAGTTTTTTTGTAGTAAAATAGCACTGGCAACAGCAGGGAGGGACGGATTTTGAAGATCCTGAGAAAGCACCCAAGCATTTTGACATTAATGTTATGCTTGTTAAATGTGACTTATTTTTTATTGTAGCTGTGTTTTACAGGGAGGGTTCATAAACAAATAGAAAAGCATATGAAATTTAAAGGCAGAATATCCAGAAAAAGCATATGAAATTTAAAGGCAGAATATCCAGATCATAAGCTGAGGGAAAGGATTTTCTCAAAAACTAACTTTAGTGTGAGGAGTCCCTGTAGGTTATTTGTGTGATCCACAGAGTAAGCAGGTAGTCACATACATGGGAAATAAACCTCTTGCTGCCATGCAAACAGAAACTTCTGAATTCTAAACTAAAAATCAGAATTAACAGTGGCAATGTTCAGGCACACTTTGATTTGGGACTGTAAATGCTCTCAGAAAACAGAATAAGCTCTATGAAAAACAAAGCAGAATTCATGTATCAGCTAGCACGAAAGCTTCAAGTATTTAGAAAAACAGTTCTGCAATGATTTGAAAGCTGCAGCTGTGACAGATTACCAGTGATAGGCTGTCTTGAGGAAAAATAGCTTCAGGTAGGTCTGCAGTCAGCCCTCCTAATGCAGCCTGCTCTTGCTTGGCAGTCGTGTGGGTCTGGACTGGGCGAGCTCCATGGCAGACATCCTTCGCTCCCTGAACGCCTCTGCGCAGTGGCACGATGTCATCGCTGCCTTCACTGACCACTGCATTAAGCAGCTGCCCTTCCAGCTGAAGCACACCAACATCTTCACTTTGCTGGTGCTGGTTGGCTTTCCTGAGGTGAGTGGCCTGTTGGTCTTAAAGGAAATGAAAGTGGTTGAAGCTTTTAGGTGTCTCTTTCTAAATACAACGGATTCCATCAGCTGGGGACACCCTTTATAAACTCTCAAAAGCTGGTGTGTGTCGGAGTTTGCACCTTTCCACTTGTGCACAATTAACAATGGTCTTATGAGGAATAATGAGCTGGGTTTGCCTGGCATTTCTTTATAACTGCTACAAGCAAACCAGCTTTGTTTGTTTGAGTATCAAAAAGGACTTTTATACAAGCAAAACTATCCATTCTCCATCTTGATGTTCATTACTGATACGTTGCCTATGTAACATTAAGTTGGTTGTTGTAGGCATTTCTTTAATAGACTCAACCTACCATTTTCTACAGATCAGCAAATACTTGGCAGCAAGCAATGGTTCAGCTAAAAAATACAATACCAAGAATAAGCAAATATAACCAATATAAGACATGGCTTTGTATTTGTAAATGAGTGTTCCAAATCCTAACTGAAGTTCTGCTGCCATTTCAGGTGCTGTGCATGGGCACTCGTTCTGTGTACATGGATAATGCTAATGAGCCTCATAACGTGATCATCCTGAAGCACTTCACTGAGAAAAACAGGGCAGTGGTTGTAGACATCAAAACCCGAAAGAGAAAAACAGGTTCTGTGACATTTTTGTTTTATCAGAGAATCACAGAGTATTTCCTTACAGTTTTTTATGGATACCCAAAAGCAAATGTTAACTAGACCACTCTGTGCAGGTCTGCAGAGTTTGAATTCCATTATTAATAAGTTGCCTGACTTTCTGCTCATCAGTTACCAAATTCGCCTTGCAAGTCACTGCCAAATTGCAAAGCTTCTGCAGTAATTATTTCAATTATCTTTATTCAGAAAAGGATTTACAAAACTGTTGAGACCATTCTGGTAACTGAGAAATCTCAAAAACAGGCTTTTGATGAAGCAGTTGTTTCTGTTTCAATATTTGTGTACTGCTTGTGTCTTACCCTTTACAAACGTGTGCTTAATGTTGTAAAATAATTGCTAATTTAAAACCAGTATGGCTAGCCCTAAAATTTGAGACCAAGTGAAACATTTAATATATAACAAATCAGCTGGATTTTTAGGAGCAAGGGCTTTTCATTTTGTATGACCTAATATTATGAAGTTAATAAAGCAAAGGTTGTCGTAAGATTTGACTACTGAAATTGTGTAGAAGACATTTGGAAAAATCAACAGATTAAACTGCTTTTTGATATTGAAGGAAGATTTGAATATAAAAGCTTTTCTTTTTGTTTAACTATTGACATTTTAAACAGTAAGATGAGCTATATTTATATCATCTTATCAATTGCAGGTGAGAATTTTCCCCATTTTAATTGTAAAATACAACATGGGCTGCTTTGCATGCTGTACTGCTAACATGCAAATATATGCTGTTGCCAGAAGTGACTGGGGAGTTCTTATCTTGTACTGAAAAATGAAATACCTTCTTGACTATTCAGGGAATCAGAGATATTTTTTGTGTAAGACCTTTATTAGAACATAATTGATGTAAGGATGTCTCATGTCTCAACCTACTCATGTCTAAGAGATGACTCCACAAGATTTGAAAGTGAACCAAGTGAATTGTGTTTTCTCTCTCTTGTAGTGAAAGACTATCAGTTGATTCAGAAATGTGGGCAAGAAGGCAATGATTCCCAGGCCCAGCTGAGACAGTACCTGCAGCACTTTGTCCTCATCTCCACCCACCTCCTGCAGACCAGCATGGACAGTAGCTATGCTGAGGCAGTGGAAACAACTTGGGTCTTGTCACTCGCTCTGAAGGGGCTTTACAGAACTCTGAAGGTACCTGGCACATAAAATATGATAGAGAAATAAAAACTGATATTCTATCCTGTACTACAGGAACTTGGGTATTGACTGAGCACACTGGGGAATTACCACAAGGGCATTTCTCTCACAACTGGATCCCTTTATGCCCAGTCCACAGGGGGTTGAAAATGTTGTTGGGCTTTAAATAGCTTTTGTGAGTCTGAGCTGGAAGTTGTTTTGCTTCTCCTCTGTGGGAGCCAGCCATTCAGGAGAGCACAGGAAGAAATTCTTAGAGATAATGTTTTAGGGAGTGAAGTTCACTTTTCTCACTCCTGAAGTATTTGAAGAGAAACTGTTGGTTTTTTTTTTTTTAGACTGTCAGATCAAAACAGATACTCAGTTACTACTCTGTGCATGTCATAGATGATACCTCTGAGGGATTTGAAGTGGGGATTTTTATATTAGGGAAATGAAAGAAAAAGATTCCCTGTGTAGTTCATCTGGGCAGGAAATTTACCCAAGGCTGTGTGACAAGGCCTTGCAGGCACTGTGATGCATTATTCCTTATTTAGTTATTTATTTGTGTGTCTGTCTGTGTGTGCAGATTCATGGATTTAAGGAGATCCAAGCTGCCTTTCTTCAGTCAGGTTTACTCAAACTTCTAGTGAAGAAGTGTAGTAAAGGAACTGGCTTCAGTAAGACTTGGCTTCTCCGAGACTTGGAGGTAAGAAAAGTGACATTTTGTCAAAAGTCAGGTTTCACACAGTGGCTTGAAAGGTTATTAGCAGTGCAGTGCCCTCCTGGGGAGAAAGACTCAAGATTAATTAATTAATTATCAATAATTTAAAAAATGTTCACTTAACTGTATCCCTGAATCTGCCTCCTTCTGCCCATCATAATCATGTAGATAATAGTCTAAATTCTTTGAAGCAGGAGCTGGTTTTCCACTAATCTGATTTTATTTGGAAAAAAAATTTGCAGGATGAGACATTACTCACCTACTCAGATTGTTTTATGGATTTTATTTAGACTGTTGTTGAAAATTCCATTGTTCAATTTAGAAAATAATCTCAGTGATTTGCACAAGGTTTTGCTGCAGTGCAGGTGGGGAGATCAATGCACACATGGCCATATTCTTTCACAGTAGTTGTTAATTGCTGAAAGATAAGTGTGGTTCATCTGTTAGTTATGTTTTATCTTAGGAGTTGTTTAATTCATGTTTAGGACTATGCTGAAGCCAAAGGGCTGTGTTCAAAGGAGAAGGCTGTGTAGGGGCATTTCTGGCATTTTGGTGATGGTCACCTTTGCTCTGTTTTTGTCTTGGAATCTTCAAATCTCTGATGTATTGAAATGGTTAAAAAATTATTTTCTCAACTTTCTTTGCACTTTCAGCTAATCACTGAAGTTGTCTTTGCAGCAGCATGGAAGGTGTAACTCATTAGTGAAGTGGGAAATGGTTTTGTTTTGTATTTTGGGGGTTGGTTTTTTTCTTTTTTTAGGTGTTGCTTCTTTGTAAAATAGCACGTGTTAAGCACTGTCCAGGTCTGATAATGTTCTTCTAAAATGCTGATTGCAAATAAAATAATAACACCTGCAGCTGTCACACCATATGCTACCTTTTTTTCTGTGTAGATTTTGTCAATAATGCTGTATTCCTCAAAGCAAGATATCAGTTCCCTGGCTGAACAGGAGGATACTGAACTGGAAGACAGGGAACAAGATCAAGATGTGGAGCAGCCTGTTGTTGGTCCTGTTGATTTAGAGCAGAATAAACTTGATCCTCTGGAGGGCCTGGATGAAGCCACCAAAATATGCTTCTTGGTATTTAAATTACTTACCTCCTTTTGGTTAAATGAGCATTTGCTAGTTGCATAAAACATTTGGTAGTTCATATGGTTGTTTTTCTTCTAGATTTACAGAATATGGGTCTATGATTTCAATGCATTGTTCATTAAATAAAATAAAATAGAACTACACTAATGAATGCTACAAAATCATTATACAGTGTTTGGCTAAATTGCTTTCTCATTATTGCTAATCCAGATATTAAGTTCATTAATTCTCTACCTACAAAGTGGAGAGTAATGCCTAGGTCCTTTAAGAAACTCATCTTTCTTTTCCCCCTCTAATGTGGTTTGTTTTTTTTTTTTTCATTTCTTTCTGCTCCTTGCTCAGATGACACACGATGCACTTAATGCACCTCTCCATATTCTTCGAGCCATGTATGAGTTGCAGATGAAAAGAACAGATTCTTTTTTCCTGGAAGTTCAAAAGAGGTAAGGGAGAGTCTGGGTCCAGCTGAAGAACAGTGGTGGGTGAAAATCTAAAATCCTCTTGGTGCTGAATAGGAATTCTTCCATGGATAAGATTTGGTTTTCATGTTTAAAAAGCAAGGAAATAAACTCCTGCTAGGTTGTATTTATGGAAGCAAGTCACCATCCTCTGAAACACATCACATGCTCTTCTTTATGTGGTAGCTCCCATATGAAGAGCTGCTATGGCTCTGAATTCTGTGAACTGAGGAAAAGTCAAGAGCTCACATGTGGCTTCTTGTACTCAAAGCATCTCACAGAGACACAGTGTTCTCACAGAAATGAGTGATTTTGTAGCATTTAAATCCTTGTTAGAACAGGAGAGCAGTTAATGTGATAAAAATAGGTAGAGTTTGTTCTTTCCAAAACAGAAGGTGGGAAGATTTGATTTGCATTTAATTGCCCTAATTGGGTTTGCATTACTTTGGAAACACATTTGTGTATTTTGATTTTCTTTTGCCTCTGTTTAGGTTTGATGGGGATGTGATCACAACGGATGAGAGGATCCGGACTCTGGCTCAGAAGTGGCAGCCCAGCAAACGCCTGAGGCTGGAGGAGCAGAGTTCCAAGGCAGTGGATACAGATATGATCATCTTACCCTGTTTGGTATGGACCTCTCTACAGACAGGAGCAATTGGGAAATAATGAATTTTGACATTGAGTAACTTCTGTTTAGTAACTTCAAACCTGAGAAATCTTTTTTAAACATCTGAAATAATCTGTTACCAATGTTTTATGTCAAAATGAGTGAGCAGGTACAAGAAGCAAGTATTCCTTGTTATTCCTTCCTTAAGGAAGAGAAGAAACTTGATTCCCAGGTCAGGACAACAAATTGTGATTGCAGGCTGTAATTTCCTCCCTTGCAGCAATGAGATTGTATCTCATTTCTGTAAGCTTATGCCATGCTACTGTTTTAGCATATCATTGTTATCTTACAGTAAGTTCAGCAGAACAAGGAAGCAATGAATTTGTCTTGTAGATGGACACTACACTCACAAGCTTTAGGTTGTGCATTCAATAACAGGGTCTCACAACTCTGCTTTATTTTGGGGACTCATTCCTGGCCACCAGCACAGCTGTTTATGGGTTGCATAGCAAAGGGCAAGGAGCTTCCTCAAGCAGTTTCACATAATTATAAGAAAAAAAATAGGCATTTCAACAGTTTATACACAGGCTGTGAAATACAGGAAATTTTCCAAACTTGACTGGACAAACCCCTGATTTTGAAGTTACCTCAGCCTGAAGTCAAATTTGGACCAAGTGATCTCCAAAAGTCCCTCCCAACTTCCCTCATTTCACGGCACGTGGTAGCTTTACCTCTGTAGGTCACCTTCAGTTAACACTTCTGGTTAGAATTCTAACATCTGTTGCCACAGATGTGTCAGTGTACAGTGAGGTCTGCTGACATAAACAGTGTTTCTCAGGAAATACATCCCTGTAGCTGTGTGAGAGATCCCACTTTTGTGGGTTTTTTGGAAAATTCATCTGTAAATTCAGCTTGCAGTTTGACTGGTCAGATACCCAAACAAAGCAGTAAATTACTGACAGCCTGTTTTCAAACTTGCATTTCTCCTCTTGCAGTCAAAGCCTGTACTCTGTGATAAAGCAACAGAAGAAACCAATCCCGTTGCCCAGAAACTCATCACCAACACAGAGAGTGACCTGCAGCTCAGCTATGCCAAGCAGCGACGCACCAAGAGTTCCATTCTCCTGCACAAGGAGCTGGACTCCAGGAGTAAAAAGGCTGTGAGGGACTACCTGTATCGTGTGAATGAGGCAATTGCAGTTCTGTATGCCAGGCATGTGCTGGCATCCTTGTTAGCTGAGTGGCCTGATGATGTGGCAATAAACGAGGAAATCCTAGACCTCAGTGGCCCAGCCCATATGACATACATCCTGGACATGCTGATGCAGCTAGAGGAGAAGCAGCTGTGGGAAAAAGTAAGTGGATTTCACTTAGACATGTGAGCAAAACCTGTGCCTACATGCCATGAGACTCTGACTAACAAAAATACTTGCAGTTCCTTTTTTTAACTAAATTGAAACTCCAAAATTTAAATTTGTTCTGAAAAACCAGTTGGAATCTGTCAGTGTCTTGATGTTCTGATCTTGTTAACAGAAAATGGAAAAATTAGCTCTGTGGAGAGAGCTCTTTCAGTTATGAAAGAGAAATTGGTAAAATAGGCAGTCTGTTTTGAAAATAGGCAATCTAGATGGTAATTTAGAGAAACTGGTAAAATAGGCAGTGCCTTTTAAAAGCTGCTTTTACTTAGGTCTCAGTGTGTATATTGTAATACCTGCTACTTCAGTGATGAGCTGGTGGTGGAAGTGATCTTGGAATTACAATAGAATATTGTAATGAAGGTGTCAGCTCAAGGCTTCACGGCAGTCAAAGCAAATCAGGTGCTGGGAATCTTCAAAGAAAGAATGAATAATAAAGCAGAAGGCATTGATATGCCACTGAACCAATACTGTGCACTCTTTTGGACTCCAGTGACTCCCTCATCTCATTGAAAAATGTAAATAAGAAGCAGTACAACTGGAAGAGGCCTAGAGAAGAATGGCAGGGGTTATTACAGCAATGGAATAACTTCAGTATGAGGAACCAACTAATTTTCTTCATTCTGGATCTTTCCCCTGTGGGGCATTGAAGGAGAAGGAGTAATGGAAAAGTCTGTTCCTCTTTCTCTGTAGATTTAAAGCAGTAAATAGCATGCAAAAGTTAAGAGCAAGTATTATTCACTGGCCCTCCCAGTAAGAAAACAAAGGAGTGTCTGATTAAGGTAATAAGTGGCAGGTCCAAAACAAACCAAAAGAACAGGTTCTTGACACAGTATGTCATGGAAATTGTTGCCCCAGGGTGTTTAATGGGTTCAGAAAAGGGCAGGATGAACTGATAGAATAAAATCTATTAAGACATATTAAATGCAAAAGTGTAGCCTTTGTCTGAGGCTGTTCTCCAAGTGCAAGGCAAGGAGTGCATTCAGGGAACTGCTACATCCTGCCTTTGATTTTTAAACTCCTTTTCCCAAGAAATCAGTTTTTGGCTGATTTGGAGATGAACCTGCTGGTCTGAGCTCTGGTGTATTAGATTTTGTAGGAGGAGTTAGGAGATGGCAGGTGAAGAGATGTAATGAGTTCCTCTGATGACCTGAAAGGGCCTCGAGTAACAGAACTCCCCATTCAGGGCTTTTGTGTACTTCAAAAAAATAAGAAAAAGGAGACAAGTGGTTCTGAATTATATTTAGTGTGTTCTGATATTGATGAAAGGGCATTTTTGGGAGGTTTTAAAGGCAGAAAACTTGCATCTGCTACTTTCAAAACTTCAGCCACCTAATTGATACTTAATTATTTTTTCTTAAGCACAGAATTGTACATTTTTGAAGGCTAAAATGTATGACATATTCTATTCCAATCAAAACCTATAGGTATAGAAAGCAAAGGTGCCTGTTGAGTAGGTTAACAAAGTTGTTTATCTTACTTGATTGCAGCTTTAGTTTGCAGTTAATTACTTTATGGATTAGCCTTGATTCTAGCAGTTGTGGGAAGAGACGTAGCCAATATCTGCCATGTTTTAATCAAATAAAGAATGAAAGATCCAGAAGAGGAGAGAGTGAAATCTTTTGTGCTTATGGAGATGACACTTGGTATGCATCAGTTGTGAATTTATCTTGTTTTTTGCTGGTGCATTGATTCCCTCTTCCATAATATTATGTGGTTGGACATGACCCATGTTAGCCATCAGCATGTCCAGCTATAAATGTTCTTTTGACAGTAAATTGCATTTCCATGATGTTGCTTCTCCCCAGATTCTCCAGAAAGTGCTGCATGGGTGCAAGGAGAACATGCTGGGGACCATGGCCCTGACAGCCTGTCAGTTCATGGAGGAGCCAGGCATGGCAGTGCAGATGAGGGAATCTCAGCATCCTTACAACAACAACACGAACTTTGAGGTAAGGCAGGCAGGGATCCCAGTGCATGGCTTCAGGCTGAAATCCCCAAGGAGTTGGAGCAGAAGCCTCTCAGAGTTCACATGGGTATCTGTGGCACTCCTGTGCTTGAAGCAGCCATAAAGTCTGTTCAGTCTTGCTGGGAAAAGGCTGATGTCAGATAGCTGAGGCCTTGGCCTGCAAAGGAACATGTTCAGTCACGTGTTCAGTTTCTTGTAATTCAGTTGTATGAAAAGTGCATAACTTACATGGTTTTAATGTGCATGTATTTGAAGTAGATCAGATTTGTAAATGGTTTCAAGGCCTTAAATGATCAAATATTTCTATTCTTCCATCTAAAAATTTGTTTCAGTTGGCCTGTTACTCCCTTGTGCTGTTAGATGAAAGTAGCAGTGGTGTCTTTTTTCTTGTATTTCTCATTTTAGACTCTTCCTCTGATACAAACAGGGCATTTTCTGATTTTCTTTTCTTGATACTGTTTGAAAGCATTTTTCTGATATAGTTTGGTAAGTAATTATTGCCTCTGGGCAGTCTTGGGATTTTTAATTTTCCCTGCTGCTCTGATTCTTCTGATTTTTATTTTTAAAATGCACATAACCCTGTAGGTTCTGGCAGTGAGATCAATATCAGCAACAATTACTGCTTTTGAAAAAGGAAGGCACTGCTGGCTATTAATTTAACATGCTTAACAGCTAATGTGAACAATAGGCCATGCTTTACATTTGTTAAATTAGCTCTGGGTAAAAATATCAAACAGTTTTTCACTCATGGAGATGCTGTAATTTTTTTTTATATCTCCCTTGTTTGTATGGTGAAAGTTAAGTGGGTTCTGGGTGGTACAGTGTGACAGGACACACAGCTCCTGTGTTTATTTCTCAGGATAAAGTTCACATTCCCGGTGCTATCTACCTCTCCATCAAGTTTGACTCTCAGTGTAACACAGAGGAGGGCTGTGATGAGCTGCTCATGTCCAGCAGCAGTGATTTCCAGCAGGATCGGCACAGCTTCAGTGGCTCTCCACAGAAATGGACTGATTTTGAGCTTCCAGGTGAATATGCCCTGATTCAAGGTTATATAGGATATTGCTGGGACTCCTGGGGGAAACTCCTGATGAATGGATGTTCCTGAGATGTGTAGGAAAAAAGCCAATCCTTTCCTTGTCCCACTCTGTTTGCTCTGACATGCTACTCTTGCATTTGTTTCTCGAAAGTGGCTTATCTGTTGTTGTGCTGTGACCTTTTCTTTCCAGCCCTCAGTCAAAGCATGCACTCAGCTACTGGAAACAAATTTGATCTTGGTTCTGTTCCAGCACAGTCCTTGTTCTGCACGATACTCACTTACATTGTTTATGCCTTGTCTTACTTTCCACAGGAAGCACATTTTTTATAAAAAAAAAAAAAGATAGGCTTATCTCTGTCTCCGTGCTCTGCTGCTGCTCCGAGCAGAGAGCGCCGGTGCCAACGCTTGGCTCCAGCTGGTGCCACAGAGCACAGCTGGAAAAAACCCAGGGTGTCACTGCCAGCTGCACTCTGGATTCTCTGAGCACATTTGTGAGAGCACAGTGCAGATGCCAGGGAGCTCAAGGACTGCACAGTCCCCTGCTTCTGATTTTAAAGTGTTTTAACCTCCTGAGCGCTGGGGCGCTGCAGGAAACTCTTGACTTCGAGTACTGTCAGCACCTGTAAAGAGATTTAGGAACTTAGCAAACCTCTTTGGGTTACAAGGTGCTGGTTTTGAGTTCCAAGATGCTAGTTAGAAGCAATATTTCTGTAGAAATATTTTAGATTTTTGTGAACTTCTGTCTTACTTTTCCTCCCAAATAGTTGTGGAGGTTTGCCAAAGGAGCCCATTGTTTAAAGCAGCTTTGGCTGTGAAACTTTGAATTTCACCTTGTGAAAGTTCATTTCCAGCCTAGGCTGTCTGAATTAAGGCTCTTGATTTCAACAGGTTTTAGATGAAAACAGACATTTAAAGACTTCTGGGCTTTTAATTTGATTGCAGGACTTTCTCCTATATGAGTAGGAGAGAACATTGTCTCCATTTCATGACATCTTTTTTAGATATTTCCTTTTAAATCCTAAAAAATGTTTTCAAAATTTTTGTTGTTCATGAAACTGAAAATTCTGCTTCCTAATGAAAACTAACCTGCTTGTCCCAGGGTGACAGGCTTTTTCATGGGGCAGAAAGATATTTTAACAGCTCTAATATTACAGAGCACAGTAGGTAAGAAGATGTTTTGTGCAGCGTTACAGCCATCTACCAGGATTTCTCTCTGAAGGTGTAGATGCTACAATGACAAAAACCTTTTGAATGTTTTCTTGCCTAATTGTTAAGTGGTCAGATGTTTTGATAGTCCTTCTATTTTTAAGTGATTAAGTTTAATGGTTTTCTTCCATTGAGTAAAAATGTTCAATTTTATTTTCTGATGTGCAAAAATTGTACTTTCAAATATTTTAAACCTTTTGTCCAATGAATTCAAATGTTGATGTAAAGAACTTGGCTGCCTATATAGGAGTTCTTTTTTCATAAATCGTAACAGGTCTAATAATGCAATTGGAAAAGTGAAGTTACATGTCTAGAATATAGAATTTCTTTAATTTCCTCTATTTAGTTGTAAAAAATGTAAAAGACATTATGCTTCCTAAAAGACATTATCCTTCCTATCCTGTATCTTTAGACAGGGGAAACCATAGTGGGGTTTGCTTCAGCTTCCTCTTTCTCACCCTGTTCTGTGTGTTTCATAGTTACCAAAAAACAAAAGACCACCTCTGTTCAATGAAGACATCTAAGATTAATTAATTTCAGACTTTGCATTTAAATTGTATTTGAGATGGCAAAACTGACTCAGAGGGTAGTAATGTGGGCTTTCTTCCTTCCCTGCACACAGGAGACACACTCTACTACAGATTCACTTCTGACATGAGCAACACTGAGTGGGGTTATAAGTTTACAGTGACAGCAGGTCACCTGGGAAGGTTTCAGACAGGTAAGAGATGCTCAGAATGCATTGAAAAGGGCCTTTTTTAGTCATTTTGCTGAGCTTTGAGAGACTCGTGGTTATCCCTTTTTCTTGATTTAGAATTTGCATTCAATGTCTTAGAAATAATGTGATCAGGCTTGTTCAAGTTGAAACTCAACTGATGTCTCTTACTTCCTGTGACTTTGGGGTAGAAATACAGAATCTTCACAGAGAGTTGGAGATTACAATTATAATAATGTAATTTGCATCCAAAATCCCATTACATGATAGCAATTACACAGAGTATTTAGTAAACACTCTGGGATTCTGTAATTGAAAACAGAAATAATGGTAATTGCATTTTTCAAAAGTGGTTATCCATTAAAATAGGATGGTTCTGGGTCCAATTTCTAGCATAAGAGGTTTTGTTAGTTTATTTTAGAGTTTAAATATTTTGAATGAAATTGAGGCTGGTGGATAATTTGCTATCAGCAAAACTCTGCTGCATATCACATAATACGTGTTTTGTTTGCCTTATTTGGGCAAAAATTTAATTTTGGATATGATTCTAATTTTTATGTATGCTTTGCCTCAGAAAAGAGTTGCCATGTCAGGATGTAATCTAGAATTATCTCAGATCTTTGTTGGTATTTTAATTCAATATTTCTGGCTTGCCAGAGCAATACTTGATGTATGGAGAAAACTGGCTATATGAACAGAATGTGTCCCTACAAAACTCAGCAGCTTGTTTGTATTTTCTTTTCTCCAGGGTTTGAAATTCTAAAGCAGATGCTGTCTGAGGAAAGGGTAATTCCTCACCTCCCACTGGCCAAAATCTGGGAGTGGCAGGTGGGGGTGGCGTGTCGCCAGACGGGTCACCAGCGTCTGAAGGCCATCCACCTGCTCCTGAAGATAGTGCAGTGCAGCAGCCAGGGGTGAGTGCACCAATGCCAAAGGGCAGGGCAACAAAAAGGCACTAAACTGATACTATTTTGAAGCCAAAAAACTCCTGTGATTTGAAGCAGGTATTCTTAATTTGCCTGTTGGATACAATTTACAGTGCTTTGGTAGCAGAAATTTATTACTTTCTCTTCTTTCCTGGCCTTTAAAAAAGTCCAATGAATTCAAATGTTGTAAAGGAAAAAAAATCACCCCAAAACAGGATGAAGGTAGATTTCAATGAATTTTCTAGAAATTATTCTCTTTGTATTAGTACACTGCAGCATTAAGGTAAGGATGAAATAATAACCTGGTGAAGTGATGTTCTAATTCTCTGTAAAGTAAATAGGTTTTAAATTATTATTTTTAGTTGTACTCTAAGCCTGTAATTGAGTTTTAGAAGGGATATATGTCCTTAAGCTTTATGTATGTATGGCATGAGTATCTCTAGATGCAAGAGCCTTTACAAAGTGGTTACTTTTTATTTTTAACTGTCACAAATGCATGGTTTTGTTCTCTCAAATTTAATTTGGTTTTTTGTTTCCATCCCACCTCCCCATTTCCAGAAACAGGCATGGTGGTTACTCACTATTGCATCACGATTTCATTTAAATTACTTTTTTTCAGGGACTGTGACCTCACTTTATTGAAGCCACTTTGGCAGCTTTTCACCCATATGGAAAACAACTCATGTCACGACACAGCCAAGCCTGGTATTCTCCTTCCTCTTCATCGTGCACTGGCAGAGCTCTTCTTTGTGACAGAAAACAGAGTTACTGTAAGCAGTTCCTGTATTTGTATCCCTCCTTTCCTCAGTGCTGGGGTTGACAGAGAATTCAGTGTTACACTAATTGCAGCTTTCCTTTATCCCTCAGAGCTATAGAAACATTAACAACTTTCTCTTAAGGAGTGTGGCAGCAAATTCTAATTAGAGGGAATTCTGTTGCCTTATCCATTATGGGACTTTAAGTAACAGTCATGACTATTAAGGCCCTAAAGCCACTGTTTATTCTGAGAGCAATGCTGGTTTAATAATTTATTTAAAGGTATTTGCATGTGGTTTTCGTTGAGTTGATTTTGAATTTTAAATATGAGCAGTGTCATGAGCTCATTTCTGTGATCACAAACAGAAATAGTCCAGGAGAGTCTGATGTGCTGTTCTGATACCTTTGGTTCTTGGGGACTGCTCTAATGATCAGCATTTTAATGTTCATTAGTAGAATATTACCTTTGGTAGAACCACTGGTGGTCATTGCATGTTTTCTGGCTGCAGGAGCTTGGATCTCTACAGGAATATTTGCTTGCCTTAAATACTGAAGATCATCTTCATCGCTGCACAGCACAGGTAGGATTGCACAGCCCCAGGGCTGGGTGGGTCTGTGATCTTTGTGGCAGACACTGAATGATTTCTCATTGCCCAGTGGAGTTTGTAAAAGAGATATTAATGTACTTGGCCATTACAGTACCTTGGCAGGCCTCTGAAAATTGTGAGTGAACTGTGCACAAAAGCTTTTCTGGGATATTGGGAAGAACTTCTTCCTGTGAGGGTGGTGATGCCCTGGCATAGGCTGGGCATCACAGCTCTGGCTGCCCCATCCCTGGAAGTGTCCAAGGCCAGGCTGAATGGGGTTTGGAGGAATGTGGTCTGGTGGAAGGTGTCCCTGTCCATGGCAGGGAGTGGAATGAGATGATTTTTAACATCGCTCCCTACCCAAACCATTCCATGATTCTAGGCTTCTATTTCTGTTCAGTTTCATACAAGCATTTCTTTACACTTTGGGATTGAGGAGAATATTCAGTGTGACTTTGTTTTAACTTTTCTCTTCTAGGCCCTGAAAAACATTGCTGCTATCAGCCTTGCCATTAACTATCCAAACAAATCAACAAGTTTCTGGAATGTTTAATACTGGCTCAGGCCGGAGTGCATGGGATAGAGTAGTTTGTCCATAGGACATTGGAACAAACATCTTAACTTCGTTCAGGAAAAGTTCCTTCAGCTTCAGTGTATGAGCACTCTGCAGCCTTCCTTCCTTCCACCTCGATGTAGAATTTGTAAAAGTAACAGCGCACTTCAATGAAAAAGCACATCCTGAAGTAACTCACGCGTCGCCTACAGTTACGTATGCACATATTGTAGCATGTTAGAGTAAACAGAACAATATTGTTTTTTATTCAGAGGAAGTAAAGGAAAGAAGGTAGCTGAAGTATGAGAATGGAAGGCCCCCCATGTTGGTATCATCTGCTCCCGAGGAAACTTGATCCATGGAATGTGTCAGCTTCAGGAAATACTGCTGAACTCGGGGTGATGCCATCAGCAGCATCTGTTGTACATCTTCAAAGTGAACCAGGCAAAGCAGAGTCTGGTGGCTGCTGCAGAAATGGTCCACGCTTGAATCCTGTCATTTTTGCTTTGGAGGCTACTACCCAAGGAAAAGGATTTCAATTCTTAATAAACTACAGGTTGTAAAAGAAATTGTGGGTGATTTGCAAAGCAGTTGAAGGATTCCAGTTTCAGAGCATCCTCGTGCAAGAGGATGCAGGTTTCTCCTGCTCTTTGATTCATTCATCTGGGTCACCTGTTCTTCCCTTGCTTTATCTCCGATGTATTATTCCAAATAGCCCATTATTGTAGTGCAGAGAGCAAAGGCTGGCCCTCAGTCACAGGGCAGTGGTGGTATGAAGACCTGAGGAACTTACATGTTTCTCAAAAATCACATCTTTACAAGAAATTATTCACAAGGCTTTTTTTCTTTTAGTTATTTTGATATTAGTGGCTTAGGAGGTTTCTCTTGGCAATGTTGGGAACCCAGACTCCCAGCACTCAGGGTAGGGTTAATGATCAATCCACTCTTATCTTACAGAGCAATAACCACATTCCTCCTAGTGAACATGGAATGAATGGCAGACTTTCTATGCTGAAATAAATTGGCTTTCTTCCTGCACACTACATTGGTTTATCCCTTTCCAAAGAGTTAAAAAGAACACAGAAAGATTTGGGGGTGTATTTTGTGTACTATTGCACAGTTTGTAGAGCTGGTCTTGTCAAATATAAATTCAGATTACTTTTAATGCTAATTATTTTCTTCTTCCCTTCTTCACCTCAATATTGGACTGTGGAAAACAAAAGGCAGCCAAAAGCTCTAGTAGTGAGTGAATGCAAGTTGCATAAAGCAGTGGCTCTGTCAGGAGGGAATGTATTTATAGACCCTGCTTGTCCAAAATTTGAATGGTCCCCAAGTAGCAGTGCACAGGAGCCCTGCTTTGTGGGGTGTCCTCTGAACTGATGGGTCTTGTCAGCTGGGGCTGGAGTTTAAGGGCAGCCCAGTCTCTCTCTGAGAGGGAAACATGCAGTAATACATCCCTCAGATTTTTGTTGATGGCCTCTAGTGCTGTAGAGTTTTGTTTTGACTTCTGTTCACCCTTGTGAGTGCACGACAAGTGCTTGAATCAGAATGTGAGTATTCTGCCTGAAACACTTAAAAGTGAAGGCCAAGAAGCTCCATGCTGAAGCCATTGCCTTCAGGAATGGAGTGGCTCTCTTAGCAAAGGAGAATGCCAGGATTCAGGAAAAGTGTAGTATTTGTCAAAGACTGAAAGGAAGCAGAGAGATGCTACTCTGAAAGCCCTCCTTGAGCATCCTAAATTGATTTCCTTAAAGACATCACGATGGGAAGGGAATTATCAAGGTTGTGGTGTACCTTTAACACACGAATCATTCTGTTCCCACATCCAGGCAAGGTGTTGGAGTTTGCAGCCTCCCTGCAGGGGAGTCAGAGAGCCCTGGGGAACGAAGCTTCACACCTTGTGATTGTTTGAGCAGATTCTGGGCACGGGAGTTGCTCCACCAAAAGGAGATGTTCCTAAACTGATGTCAGGGAGTTGTATGGATGGGGCAGGTGAGCACTTGGAAATTGCTTTTCTGGAGCAGTAGGACTTCTTATTCACTGCCTCTGTGGGCATCCGTGGCTGGGGAATCAGGGATCTGCAATGGGCTGCTGTGCCTGCTCAGTCAAAGAAGGCTTTTTCTTTTTTCACATCAGGGATGAAGACTGTAAATAAACCATTCATAGAACCTGTCAGAGCTCTGTCATAGTCACTTTTTTTCTGTTGGACTGTCCTTTTGCTTTCTGGATGAAGACATAAGGCTGCAAGGATGACACAGGAGTGGCCAGAATTCCTTGCTAGGCATTACCACTCAACTTACTCTACCAGCAGTGACTGGCCTCGTGAGTCAGTCATCTTGCCCTGAAGGAACTGTCTAGGAACAGTGTCCACTAAATATAATTTCTACCCACTAGATGGAACTGAAGGACTGTGACCTGAGTTGACACTGAATCTGTTGCTGCCTTATAACTCAAATCATTAATTATGGATTTTTTAACAGACAAGAAACACTGATTTTTTTTTTCTTCTGGTAGCTCTAAAGAAAGAGGTATAGAATACCAATAATGAATATTCATGATCAATCACATTTTGAAAATTATGCAGAAGTTCCAAGTGGATGTGAATGATGCTATTGAATTGTATAAAACTGTCTGGAAAACAGGTATGCTGAAAAAAAAATGTGCCTAATATAAGAAAAACTAAAAAAGTTGTCCTGCCTGAATCACCTATGATGTATTTAAAACAAACCATATTGTTCCTAATGATACATTTGACTTGCTTTCATTAAACACTTAAAAACGAGAGTTTTATAATTTCTTTTCTTACGGGTTTACTACTTTGCAATTTTTATCAGTTGTTTAAAATATATCAGACCTTTAGATTTATTCCAGTTCAGTTCAACATGTAAAAAGAAAGCTACAGATGTGGGTAAAATATGCAAATGAAGAGAAATATATTGTAAAAATTCTATAAAATCAAAAAAAGTAAAACACAGTGTCTGTTTCTTGTTTGTTTTTCTTTTCTCCTCACTGAATGTTTAATGCTGGAGTTTGCAGTGAGATCCAGGGTTTTTCTTAGGAATCCTTATTTTCCATGCCTGTAACCAAACCTGCCTGTCCCCATAAGGTTGGTAAATATCTGATATTGCATCGAGCTATGCAGGAACCAGACTTCTGGAGTCATCTCTTAAATTCCAGCCCTGCTGTTTACATTCCAGTGGCCTTGCCCTAAAAATTCAGTTTTCCCATGCTGGATATCCATTGGTTTCAATGCCTGTGTGTGATTTACTTTGAGACCCAAAAAGCACATCTGGACACCCCAGATGTCTCCTGTAAAGCTGGGGTTTGTATCAGTAGGTGAGGTGTTGATTCTAATTAGTGATATTTATCAGCAGAGGTGCTTGTGCCTACCTGGTCCAGTGGGTTTAATTGAAAAGGTTGTTTGCCTTGGGTTTGGCTCAAGGAAAGGGCTGTGTCGAAGTCAACATCTTTCTTTATTTGCCTAAAGCTGCCAGTTGTTTCCTTGGAGAATGGTCTAATTAGGTAATTTTATTAAACACAAATAAATAATGGGATTTGAGGGTGTGGGAAAGCAAGGATTGTTCCCTGAGGTTTGAGGTTTCAGCTGATAAATGTGAAAAAATTCAGTGTAATTGCTCTGAAATGTGTGGTGCCAGGCATTGGAATGTAACAGAGGGCATATCCATAGCACTTGGGATCTGCCTTTGAGATCAAGTTCATTAAGACTTTTCCTTCCAAGAGATTAAAAGTAGGCTGCAAGTTAGCTTAGAAGTGAGTGACATCCAAAAATCTACTTTGAGGAGAAGGCTGAGCTGTGTTTAAAACAGAACTGGCCCAATCCCTGCATTTTCACAGCCCAGCTCAGGTCTGGTGTTTCCAGTGGGTTTTGTGCCTTCACAAACGTGAGGGCAGGATCTGCCTGTTTATACCATTTTAAACCTGGAATGATGGTCTGCAAATCCCTGCTATAAAATCTGGGCACCCTGGGGCAGAACAAGGTGCAATAATCTGATTTTGTTCTTCTCCTTTTTAATGGTGAATCCCCCTGAAGTGAATTGTGTTGTGTCTGCTGGGGAGTCACCAGCATAAGCATCGTTTCTGTTTCCAGGGGACAAACCACAACTGGGGAGCCTCTAAAAGCATGACCTGGCCTTTAGGGAAAGCTCTAAAATGTTGGAAAATACATTAGTATAAGTAAAGAAGTTGTTGGTTTTCAGCACTGGACCAGGAGGTCAAACTGGATAATAACTGGAACAAAGAATGGCTATTGGTAAAATGGCCTGGAAAAACAGGAACTCTACTGGGATCTGGAGGGGGAAACTGAAGTCTGGCCTACCTCCCCTCTGCATTTAAAGCCAAGTAGTCAACCCTGATTCAAGTGAATAAGAGAGAAATCCACTGTGAATAAAGAAAAAATTAAGGAAGAGGTGAAGGAAGTAAGATTAAAGCTCATTCTTTCCATGACGGTCAGGTCTAATGTAATCAGGTCTATTCTGCAGTAAAACCTTTCCTGATTTCTACCTAAGAAAGAACAAATCACAAAAAGCTGGTACCCAGCTCCAGTCCAGATTGCAGTCAGCCTCACATGTGGGTATGCAGGAATAAGCACTTCAGAAAAAAAACACCCCAAACTCTTTCTTCCTCCAACTGGAAACATTCACAAGCATTCCTGAGAAATAGATGGAAATCTTGGGCAGTTTTGTAGTGGGACTTAGCATTTAGAGTTTCCCATTCCTTGAATATAAAAATAATCAGTGTTTGGGTTTAGGGAGTATGGGAAAAGAGGGGGAGAAGGGATAACTGGTCTGTGTCAAAGATGGGGTCTTTCCCCACAAGTGCTGAGCAGATGGCTGGGGTGTTTTTCCTACTAATCCTTTTCTGACAACTGCAATGAATTTTTTTTCAGCTGGTTTCTTCTTTCCATTCCCCACCTTACTGTCTGACTTTTCATAATCTTACTGCATAAATCTTAATGCATTTTGGAGTTTTTTTCTTAACATTTGCAGTGCAAATAACAAATATTTAAACTTGTGTTGCATGGAAAAAGTCAGTTTTATGAAACCTAAGGAAATGTGAATTGAAGTGCCTGCAAATGTTTGTCAGTGGTACCTTCTCTTAGAGGTTCATTTCTAAAACACTTTGTTGGCACCTCCTCACAGCTGGATCATCACATCCAGGAGGTGTTGGTAAGGCCACACTAAATTGTTTTTTACTCTGTATAATGAGTCATTCCCCACACACTGGCACAGGCTGCCCAGAGAAGCTGTGGCTGCCCCATCCCTGGAAGTGTCCAATGCTCAGAGCAACCTGGGATAGAGGAAGGTGTTCCTGCCCATGGCAGGGGGTGGAAGAAGATGGACTTGAAGGTCCTTTCCAATCCCACTCCATGATTCTCAGATCTTTTACACACCTTTGTGTTGTGGGCTGGACCTCCGCTCTCACCTTGCTGCCTTTCAGATACCCAAAGTTTTTAACTTCCTCAACCACAAAACATTTCTAAGACTCAACAACACACCTGAAGAATCACAGGAAATCCTTTCCCTTATGATTTTATACTTTCTAAACAGCAAAAGCATCCTGTGCAGGTTTTCCTCTCCATGAAGTCATCTATGATAGGACTTCAATGTGCATCTGTAGGTAGACATTTACTGGGGCTTTAGTTCATCACTGTGCTTATCTTGGATCAAGTTAAAAATGGAATGAAAGTGTAATCTTAAGCACATCTAGTTCAGCTTTTAAAGGTAGGCTTTAAATTGGTTTTGTTGCCTTGGAGCCTAAACAGCCCGTGCTGTTGATGGGAAGTGCGCAAATTGTGTGGCTTTCCCTCGCATCCAGCAGAATCTGCAAAGGCACAAAACAAAAAGATGAATTCTTGAGTCAGGAGAAATGTTGAGTCAGGAGACCTTTAGTCTCATCATCTTGCTTCAGAATAAATCACGTCTGCGTTTCTTAACCTTCTCCTCTACATCAACCACCCACAGAAAGCTCATTCATCAAAAATGTCAATGGTTTCTCAGAAATCCCCCCACAAACACCTTGGGGTTTTTATTCTCTGAGTAGCAGGTTGGGCTCTTTCCTCCCCATCAATGTTTTTTTGGGGGGGAGAGGGGAGTGGTTGGGGGAGCAAGGGGTGGGGTTGTTTGCTTGTTTTGGTTTTTGGTTTTGTTCCTTCATACTGTGACTGTTAATATTTAAAAAGAACATTTCATCCTCTGTGGCGTCAGTATTGGATACACTACTGGATTTTAAATGACATCATTCTTTTCCCCCCACTCAATTGCCAGTTTCAAAATACAGTGGGACGTGTTTGATCGTTTGCCACCTTATCTTTCCACAGAAGACGGCTCAGCCTCTTCAGAGAGGATGGCATCCAGGAGGGTGTGCTCAGTGCTCACTGCTCCGGCTCCTGCCTTTCCCTTAGGTGGAGGAAGGCAATCTTATGGGGGCAAACCTGGGGAGCTGAAAATAGTTGCTTTATTTACCAGAAACTCAAAGCCTCTCCGACGGCAAAGCAAATCTCTGCTCCATCTTGCACTAATAATGCTTAGCACCAGCAGAGCTGCTGCCGGGAGGTTACAGCTTGTCTTTAATTAAACCGACACAGAATTGAGGGGGGAATATCCATGGATGAGGAGTGTGGCCTGATGTCCAGGAGGTCTCAGGGCCTGTTCCTTGTGCTTGCTGTGCACTGTAGGAATTACTCTACTCCACGAGGCTTCCACACAGCTAAAACCAGCGTTAGAAGGGCACAAGAAAAATCCCTCCAGCTCCCTGGGTTTTTTCCCCTGCTTTTATCCGACGTTCGATGCCCCTCTGTGGTGCCAGCTCAGCGCAGCCACGATGCCGGTGCTCTCCAGGCTGAGTGTCTGCTGCTCTTAGGGAGCTTTTTATGCACTAAAATCACGTTTCCTCGCTGGCTCGTTGCCTCAAGCGCACCCCGAGCCCTCTCTAGGAGGCCGAGCGCGGAGCTCCGCCAGCCGGGAACGCCGGAGGCCCGGGAAGGGCCTGTTGAGAGCGGCCACGGCCGCAGGGCCCCGGCGCTGCCCGGCCCACAGCGGGCCCCGGGGAGCGGCGGCTGGGCCGGGCCCGGCAGCTCCGAGGCTGCTCCGAGCGGCAAACCCCGTGTGTGACGCTGCTGGGACAGCTCCGCCTTTGGCAACAGGTGTTTTATTCCTGGGCTCCTGCGAACGAGGAGTTTGCATTCCCCGGAGGAATTCTGGATTCCGCTCAGAAAGCAGCAGCCTACCCCTCACCTCACGCTGGGCCAGCACTCCGGGGCAGCCCTGGCCTCCCCTGGTTTGTGTCCCGTTAGTTCCCTCCTCGGGATGTGCCTTGTGGCACAAGAGTGACCCACCAGCCCTTTATAACCTTGATAGACACAGCAACGATGCCAGCATGGGCTGCAGGTGCCAGTGGTCCATCATCTGCCTAAGGCAACCTCTGGCTTTTTCCTTTTAAGTCTTTTCCTCCTTGGTGTGGGGTGGAGTGGCTGTACATGAGGTCACACAGTTGTCAGTGCAACTGACACTTGGCTTTAATTACAAACTAGTCCTTTGGAAAGCCTCAGATAAATTAAATCAGACAATTGCAGCTCAGCCCCAGCTGGTGAGCAGTTGGTTCACTTGGGCGAATATTCAGGAGCCCCTGTCTGGCAGAACCCAAGTGTGAATCTCTCTGGGCAAAGGCTGGTGTTGGTGCCGCACCACTCATTTCCTGACAGCCCCCTGGCTCCCAAGCCTGGCTCTGCAATTTGACCCTCTGAGAGAAACTCTTGAGTTTCTCTTTGGTGGCACAGCCAAACTCCTGTCTCAGACATCTCTTCTGGACGCTGGATCTCCCAGGAGGTTTTTGCTGCACCAGACCCCCACTTTCTGCCGGGGTTGTAGAAGAAACAAGGCAAGACAGGAGCCTGGGGCTGTTTGAGGGTGCTGCACCACCGTGTGAGGGGTGTTGGGTTGACCTGCTGTTGTTCATGGTTTTGCTCTGGGTGCTGCCCTCAGGCTTCTTGGAACAGCTGCACAACCACCAGCAGCATTTCACCTCTCCCAGTGCAGGTGCCTGGGATGGGAGTAAGGGAGGCTTGAGGGTGGTGTCCACCTATAGCATTGGGCAGGGCACCTGCACTCCCCAGCCAAACCCTGGACACCTCTACAAGCCAGAGATCAGCAGCCCCAGGCTGCAGCTGCAAAGGGTGACACCAGAAAAGCAGCATCTGGCAAGCAGAGCTGGGTGATGCCCAAAATAACCCATCCTTTTGGGGTGCCTGCTGCAGAGCCAGGACCCCACTGTGCCCTGGGAGCAATGGAGCAGCCCCTGCACACCCACACATTTCCATGGGCTGCTGAGAAACCCCACCCTGGCTCTGGCCCCGAGGGATGCTGCAGGAGGCAGATTTGTGCTCAGTGCTTGTACCCCCATCCTGCTTTTTCAGCAGTTGCCTCCCACGGCCATGACCCAGCCCCGGCGCCTTCCCGGGAAAACCTGCCAGCTCATAAACCACTTTTAATCTCTCAAGAAGGTCCTTTGTGCAGCCTTTTGTCAACAGGGCCTGTCCCATTGCTATAGCTACGGTCCCTTTGCTGCCGGACACACCTGTTTGTTTTTCCAGCTCCTTTCTGTTGCCGTCAGATTTCTCTGCCACCTAAATAAAAATACTGAGAAGAGCCCTGCCCTGGTCCTGCGCCCTCCTCGCCCTTCCCGATTAAGGAAACTCCTTGCTCCTCTGGGATCAGTTTTCTGCAGGCAGTGGGTTCAAAGCAGCCTGCTCAGCCAGGGACCCTTGGTATGGCTTTGTTTTCTGGTTATTACCCTCTAAATTACTGTGTGGAGCAGGCCTGGGGATGGTGTTGTTTGCAGCCAGGTCCCCGGGTGAAGCAGATTCCTTGGGAAGGGTCAGGAGTGGTGATGTTCCCATGGCCCCTCAGGAGAGATTTTGCAGATAAGTCATGTTTTTTTCTCACTGAATGCTGCTTTCCTCATGCATAAAGTTCTCCCAAGTTAGTGCTTTTGGAATATCAACCTCATGTGTCCACTTGGGTAGCTGGAAGTGCCCCAGACCCTGGGTTCAACACAGCATGGAGAAAGGCTTTTCCCTTGTAGGACTCTGCTCTCCCTGGCATCTGGAGTCTTCCCAAGGGTTTGCATTGCCTTTCAGAGACACATAAAAAAGGAAAATATTCCACATTCATGAGCTGTGGTTGTTGTGTTCTCAGAGAAAAACACTCAGAGATAGAAACTATCCTGGGGAAGTTGCCCTTCGTTTGCAAGGTGTTTCTTCTGCACCAGGTTTGGGTGGCGATGGGTTTCAACAGCAATTCTGTGAGCAAAGGGATTATCGTGACCTTTAAGTGGTGACTTAACCACAGGAATCCTTCTTTTGTCTTCCCGTGTTTCATTTCTTCTCCTTCCACATGTAGCTGAGGTTTGATCCCATCACTAAGGCCGTAGGATCCACTGGTTTTGCCTCCCTGCTCTGCTCCTCGGCACGGCTGAGTCACGCTCTCTGCTGCCGCTGACTCACCCCGCACCGGGATCCCCGGGGCACCTCCGGGAAACCTCTGCAGCCAGGCAGAGAAAGCAACCCCCGGGCTGCAAGGCTCAATCCCCCGGGCCAGAGCCCCAACGCTTCCTCCTGGCACCCACAGTGATGCTGACAAAGAGCAAGGAGACACCTCAGGATGCACAACTCCAGCCAGGCACGGATACCTGGTGGTCTTGGTGAAAAGGATGGGCTGGGGCAAGGAGCAGTTCCTAGGATGTGGCCCTACTTTTGTGCAACAAAATATTTAAATGCGACCTCTTTATCCCACCCAAACGTTATTGCTCTTTATTGTCCTGCTGCTTTGGCTTCGCTTCTAAATATTTAATGTGTTGGAAATTGTATTTCTGATTAATGGGATGTATTTGGTGCATGGTGTGTGGGTTGTGGTTTTCAAAGGGAAAAAAAGATGACCTTTAATGCTCTTAATAAAACAAGGCTGGATTTGGCAACACTGCCAAGGCCTTGCACCTCGCCTACCCCTGTGCTGGGCAGCCCCCATGCACACTCTGACCTCTAGCACCGTGTTCCAGCTGTCAGGTCTTGCCTGAAATTCAAGATATAACATGAAGCATCCCTGATTGCAGCTCTGTGGGGATGCACTGCTGCAGGTTGCAGTGATGCTGCACATCTGGAGCACAGGCACATCTGGGCAGCTGCTCTGGGAGGGATGGAGCAGTGCTTGTGTGTGCAAGCAGGAAGGGCAGAGGAACAGCTGGAGGATTTCAGGGATGTCCCAGCTCTCCCCCTGCCTGCAGGCAGACAAAACCAAGATACTGTTGGGTGGAAAATGAGCTTTTTCAGGAGAAATGGGTCACACTCAGCTGGACGTTCCTGCAGCCCAGAGGGCTGCAGGGAGCAGCGTGTGGCGGCAGCTGCCCTGTGCACAGTCCCATTTGTCTTGGAGGAAAACAGCCAGTTTTGATATTTAAGATTTCCAGCAGTGGAAAATTCACAGCAGCCGCGGGTTGGGGAGCCAGGCGCTAATTGGCGGAACTTGTAGGAAGAGTGTCCCTCCAGCTCTTTTCCATTGGAAAATCCAAAAGCTTTCTCCAGCTGTTGATTTCTTGTAAGAACTAAAGCAAAACATTCTGGGTGGGGAAGTCGGGGTTGGGGAAGATCTTGAAAATGTTGGAGCAGCCCTTTTCACTCCGTCAGGACAAATATTTACATTTTTTTATTGTAAAGTTACTCTTGTTTGGAAATAATTTGTTTTATTTTGCACTCTGTTACCAGCTTTGACAAATCACAAAGAAAACAAAGTGCCTTTGCAGAAATATGATGTTTTGGCTAAAGAAGAACAACTTTATTTCCCCCTAATTTTTCCTGGGAACATTGACATTTTGGGGCCTTTTCCAGCTTGGAAATTTCAGAGCGAGCTCTTACCCCTGTTCCTCCAGCTGTACCATAGAAAAATTATTCTTGAAGAGTTAATAAATCTTATAATAATTCTTTTAATCCATCCTGCACTGCCTGGTTCTGGGGACTGGAGCCATCTGCAACACTTCCTATCGCTGTGCTCAAACCCACCCGGAGCATCTGCTGCTCCCACCAGTGGCACTGCTGGGATTGAATAAATCAATTAGAAATCGTTAACAAATGAGCACTGCAGGTCACACCTAGAGACCATGCAAATAGCATTTGAAAAGAAAATCTTTTCCTATTGCAAACCCATCTGGGTGAGCACAGGTGTGTTTTCTCCCTGTAACATCCCCCCAGGCGTGTGAATCGCTCCAGGTGTTTGCCCTGTGCTGGAGGGGATGGAGTGGTTCAGGTAATTGGTGCTGGGAATACAACCACAGCTAATGGGGCCAAGGGAGGGCTGGGGCATCACATCCCTGGCCATGGTGGGAGAAACAGATAAGAGATGAGGGATGGGAAGGTCCTGGGAAGCTGCAGGCTCAGAAGTGGCTCTTAATCCACCATGTGGCATCACGTCATGGCCAAACCCGGTCTTACCTTGGGGTTTTCCTTTGGGATTAAAGATGCATTGAAGCACTGCACTTCTGTGGGTTGAAGCAAGGTGGACACAAGAACTTTGTATCCCAAAGTTAATGACACCACACGTGTCCCCAGGGCCGTAGCTCCAGAGTCACAATGCTTGTCTTCCCTTTCCTTCCCAAAATCTCCTTTGGCTCCAGCACAAACTCCTCCAACCCCAACCACTCTCCTGCTGCAGTCAGAGCCTGTTGTGATGCAGCCCCACACTCATGGGTGGGGAGAGGTTCCATCCCTTTCATCCTGCAGAGCTATTCCCATCAGAAGCTTTACTGGGAGTTCTGGTCGGGGGTGTCCTCTGTCCCAGCCATGGGGAAACTGGTCCTGATGGCATCCCTGGCTCCCAGCTCATTCCTCACCCAGGGCTGCAGGGTTTGCGTGGGGTGCAGGGGATGGACTGTGGGACAAACACCTCAGTGTCCATGAGCTTTCTGCTGGAAACCCCTTTTGGTGACACCATACCCTGTGCAGCAGTGGGGAAAGTTAGTCCAGGCTTGCAGGTGTAGGGAGCTGGTTCAGGTGTGTCAATAGGGCTAAGCTCTGCCTAGTCAGTTGGAATGGAAAAGGGCCAGTCCCTCCTTTTAAGCCCTCTGCAGGGAGCCCACAGCCCTGGTGATATGTGATGACCTGCCCAGGGTGGGGTGTGCAGCATTTCTTGTGTGAGATCTTCCTCTGTTTCCAGCAGGTCCAGAATCGCCTCCCACCCTGCATCTCCTGCTTTCAGCTCTCCTGCTGAGCAGGTTTGCTGGACCCCTGCTCCAGGCTTTCTGCTGTGTCCCCCTTGGGTGCTGTGAGACATCCTCTTGTCCTGGTCCCATGGCATGGGTACCAGTGCTTGAGACAGGATCATGGGCACCCTCCTCAGCATTTTTTTTTGGGATGCCCCAGGGAAGAGGCTCAGCAAAGCCCTGGGGGGGTTGGTGTGGGTCACTGCTGTGCCTTGGCAATGCTGGAGGGTCTTGGCTCACACAGGGCTCTTTGCTGCTGCCTGTTCCTTGTTCTCCTCTGGCTCATCCTCTCACTCAATCACTTCCTTCCTCCCATCCCGTTTTTCCAGCGGTGCTTCTGCTGCTGTCTCCTGTCCCAGCAGCTGTTTTGTAGCACCGGCTATTTTGACTACTCAGTTAACTATTTATCCAGATGGAGCAGCTCTGGTGTCATGAGCCTGGCATGTTTTTTCCATATACAAATTCTGTGTCAGAGCGGAGGCGACAAATCCCAACTATCTCTGTGAGGAGTCCGAGGCGTGTTTGCTTTGGCCACGTTCAGCATCCCCAGGTCCCAGCCCTTCTCCAGGCCCTTTTAGACTGAGTTTGGGAGTTTCGTCCTCCCTCTCCCTGCTCTTTCCCTCACACAGGTCCCACCATCAGACCTCACCCTGGCCCAGCTGCAGTAGGGAACTGGCTGCCTTTATTTTCCTAACACTTAATTTTAATCAAATGCAAATCCCGAACGCTTTGGAAACCTGGTGACCTGTGCAGATGTCAATTGCTCTGGCTGGGGATGCTGTTTGCCACCCTGGGAAGGCACTCCCTGTCCCTGCTGGGAGTGGTGGGGAGGGGTGGCCCCATGGCCATTCCTGGCTCTGCCCAACATCAAGGGCACTCAGGGTCCCCAGCCCCAGGGAGGGAGCTCAGGGAGGATTTTGTGACCTGTGCATCCCCCCAGGGGCCAAATGCTCACTGGGGCTTTGGAGCTGGATCTCTGCAGCCCCAATAAGGGCACAAACCCACTGCAGAGCTCAGCTCCCAAATATGTTGCTTTGCCTCCCATTTCTGTTGCTGCATGAGGACTCTTGGCTTCCAACTGCCTTTTCCCCAGCAGGGTGGTGTGATCACCTCTGCAGCCCTCGTAGCTCCCCGTCACCACTAGGGATGAGAAATAGCTTCATCTGAACACCTCATTGAGCAAATTCCTCAGAGGGTTTTCACCTCCATCTGACTCTCCAGCCCGACTGAGGATTTCCCCAGGAGCCAAACCTGTGGCAGATCCCGGCAGAGCAGAGGGTGCCCTTAACCCTGTGATACCCTGGGACCTACCAGAGGCCAGGTTTGGCTGCTCAGCAGCATTTGCATTGAAAATCCCAGCTTTGAAATGCAAAAAGTGATGTGATGGAAGCAATTGCAGCAGGGAGTTTACAGCAAAGCCTAAATACTTATTTAGAAACATTGTGTTTTTCCTCTGCTCATGGATTTCATATTTATTTCCTTTGCTCCATCCTGGGCTGGGGATGAGCAAAGGCTGCCTCGGCTTAGCCATACTGGAGGGGACCTTTCTCACCATCTTACAGCAAAACTAGCTGAAATTCAGAAAACCATTCCAAAACTCTCTCCTCCAACATTTCTTTTTCTTCCAGCTCTTTTCTTTGCAGAGAGCCTGAAGTTTCCAAGCGCACTTGTCGCTCAGTGCGTGAAAGGAAAGTTGGCAGCTCTCCGGCCTATTGTCATGGCCCCTACTGAAACTCAAGGATTTCAGCTACATTTCCTACCCGCTGACCTTATCAAGGTTCTGCATGTTTCTGGCATTTCTTCATGCACTTGCAGGTTGCAAAACACTGAAGGCCCCAGGCACCTCGCCCCGAGGTGCCTCCAGCCCCTTGTAGGGAAGCCTCGCCTGTGTGAAGGTATTTTAATGAATAGAAATGACTCCCAGCACAATTCATTTAGTAAATTCCCTGTGGTTCTGTTCATGAGTTGTTGGCCCAGGTTTGCTGAGGTGCTTGAGCTTATTTGCAGCCCATAGTTGGTTTCTGAAGGCTTTGCAGCAGCACCTTGGGGTGCATCACAATATCCTGGGACCTCAAATATCCCATCTTGTCCACAGGGCTGGGATTCATGGCAAGAACGTGTCCATGTGGGGTTGAGTGATGTAAGAGTGAAATCAGGTCAGAAGTGTTTATTTTCAGTCTGTGCTGGTTGCAGGACACACTGCCCCCCTTGGCTGCTGCCAGCTGAACTCCAGGGGCTGTGCCCAGAGCAGGAGGGACCAGCCCTGCTGTGTTTCTGTGGAACACAAGTGCACCCTTGGCCAGCAGCCACTGAGCAACAGCACGAGGGTGTTGGGCTTCCTCAAGCTGCCTGGCCATGGAGATAAGAGCCAGAGCAGGAAGTGTCTCACTCCGTGCTGGGATGGAGGAGCTTTGGCTTGGGCTGGGAGCTGAAGGGCAGCACCTGAGTCCCTCAGCAGTGGTGGGGACATCCCTGAGGTTTGTTTCCTGCTTTCCTGTGAGGTCCCCTGCTGGGAACAGTCCCAGTGTGACTGTGGTGGGATTGGAGGGTGCAGGAGGCAGCAGGAGGTGGGGCAGCACCTGCCAACATCCCCATCCTGCAGCCACGTAACCATCCTGGCTTTGACCTCTCAGGTAACCCAAGCATTGTGCCACAAGCACCCCAGGGTCAGGTCCACACTCATCCCCATGAGGCAATTTGGAGGTGATAAGGGGGAATGAGTTTAAACTGGAGAAGGAGAGATTTAGATTGGATATTAGGAATAAATTCTTCCCTGTGACGGTGGGGAGGCCCTGGCACAGGGTGCCCAGAGAAGATGTGGCTGGCCCTGGATCCCTGGAAGTGTCCAAGGCCAGGTTGGATGGGACTTGAAGCAGCCTGGGATAATGGAAGGTGCACTTGGAAAGGAGAGTTGGAATGAGATGATCTTTAAGGTGCATTCCAACCCAAGTCATTCCCTGCCTGTGAAGTCTCCCCATTTCCCAGGGGAATGCAGCATTGCTCTGACCAGACACAGAAACAAGGACATCTCCATATGCTTGACACCCACAGCATCCCTGTAAGAGCCAACCTGCCTGAGGAAAGAGAGCTTTCTGCATGCTCTGCACCAGTATTCAGGGATCTCCTGGATGTGGGGCACAGAAAACCCCTCTGCCCCAGTGATTATGTCAGAGCAGGGTGCAGCAGGACGTGTTGGGAGCTGCATCCAGCACAGCCACTGAGGTTTGTGGTGGGCTGTGCTTTGCCAGCAGCAATCAATAGACAGCCCTGCCCATGGTGCATAAGGAGGATTCCAATCTGGCTCCAAAAAGCAAATCAATCCAAAGTTATCTTCACAAACCAAGCCTGGAAATGCAGGAAGAATTCCCGCACCCTCTGCCAGCAGCATCTGCCCTCCTTCTTGCCGGGGATAATTGCTCCATCTACCAGCAAGCTGCTCCTCGCAGTGCTTGGCTGGGACATCGTGTCCCCTGGGCTGGCTGCTTCCCTGGGGCTGTGAGTGCTGGCACAGCCACCAGGTGTTTGCTGTGTCCTGATTTACCTGTGGAGCAGGGCAGGCAGAGAGTGGGATCAGTCTCTGGGGCTGGAGGCTGCTGGAGGGTTTGCAAAACAACAGCTCTTGCTAAGAGACCCTGATATTTTACAGAATCCTAGAATCCTGGGCTGGAAGGAGCCTAAAGGATCATCTGGTCCAATCTTTCTTGGCAAAAGCACAGTCTAGACAAGATGGCCCAGCACCACATCCAGCCAAATCTTAAGAGCCCAGTGTTGGGGAAGCCACCACTTCCCTGGGGAAATTATTCCAATGGCTGATTGTTCTCGTTGTGAAAAATTTTCCTCTTGTTTCCAACTGGAATCTCCCCAGGAATAACTTGTACCCAGTGCAGGGTGTGATTTTTTCCTAAAGGGTTCTTGCACACAAGCTTTTCCTGGAGGGAGGAAAAGAAAAGAATCAGAATAAAAAGAAAATAATTAAAGTAATAAAATGGGGGTGCACATATGGCTGAGCATCATCAAACCCAGCATGTCCTCCAACAGCAGCTCTGTTTTCTCTATTTTTTTAATGCAGGGAATGTGGGAGAGAGCAATGGTTTGTCTCAGCACAACCAGAATGATTCCAGTTGTGCCTGGGGTTGGGTCCGTGGTGAGCTCAAGGAGAGGGACCTGACTCAACCAGTCACTAGCAGATCATTTAGGAGTTTTATTTCTTTATTGGTGATTTATGGCAGTGTTTCATTTCTAATGGAAGGAAATAGGGAGGAAATGGTTTCTTGCCTTCATTTGTCAGGGATTTGTTTAAAAGGGTGCTCACGTTCCCTGGAAATAGGTCAGGGTTGTGTATTTCCAGGGATGAGAAGCTGGTTAGGCTGAGGCTGGATGTCAGATGTTTGGATGATGGAGCACCCCAGGCTCTCCTGTGTGAGGCTGTTCCCCTCTCCTTCCCCTTCCCTGTCCCCTCGGCCCCAGGCCAGGGACACCCTGTGTCCTGCTGCTGCTGGATGGAACGAGAGGCTTGCAAGTTCCCAGCTGAAGCAGCCTCTGGCTGCACAGCAGATCAGCAGTTAATTAGGTGGAAATGAATTTTCCTGGCGTGCCCCTGCAACAGGACTCTGCTGCAGGCAGCGTGGGGTATGCAAGGAGAGTGCATCAGCCCTGGGAGCTATGTGCCTACCTGAGGGGTTTTGGAGCAGATTCTCAGATTTATATAGGCTGGAAAAGCCTTCTGAGATCATGGAGTCCAGCTGTTCCCCCAGCATTGCCAAGGCCACCACTAACCCCTGTTCCCAAGTGCCACATCTACAAGTCTTTTAAATCCTCCCTCCCTGCCCTGGGCGGCCTGTACCAGGGCTGGACAATCCTATGGGTGAAGATATTTTCCCTAATATCCAACTTAAACCTCCTCTGGCATAACTGGAGGCCCTTTTCTCTTGTCCTGTCCCTTGTTCCCTGAGAGCAGAGCCCGACCCTGCACTGGCTGCCCCCTCATGTCAGGGAGTTGTGGGGAGTGAGAAGGTCCCCCTGGAACCTCCTTTTCTCCCTCAGCTGCTCCTCATCAGACTTGTGCTCCAAACTTTTCCCCAGCTCTACTGCCCTTCCTGGGCACACAAATGCATTGGGCACAGAGCTTTTAAAAGAAAAACCTTGGGTTTGAGTGGAGTGAATGTCTTGCCCACAACTCCCCCTGAAAAACTGGGACTAGGAGGCAACACTGGGCCAGCCACATGGGCAGAAGATGGCAAAGCCACTGCCCCATGTCCTTGCTGCTGCCAGGGCAGAAAAGCTGAGATGGAGTCACTGCCACAGGAACTTGTGCATGGCCTTGTGCCATGTTTTGTGTGTCAGCCACATGGTGGGATGCAGGGGGAAGATGTAAAGGGTCTAACAGGGCTTTGCCCCTCAGTGCTACCCTGGCATTGTGGTCAGTGTGACACAGGGGGAGAGTTTCAGATGTAAATAAGAATGTCTGGTGTTGTATAAATGCCAGTTTCTGGTCAGTTTGTGCATTGAGGTTGAGATGTTTCCGTGAGTTCAGAGCTCAGGGCTGAGCAAACGCAGGGCATTGGGTCACTCGAGGTGACTCTTGCCACCATCCCAAGCCCCAGAGTGGACACACTTTGATGTCCTGGGGACCTACAGGGGCCAAAAGTGTTACTGATAATCTGAGCCATTTAAAAAATTCATTTGTGCTCTGAAAGGACTCAGCCTTTGGAAAAGTTACTCATGTTCCTCTTCAGCTGAAATAACGCCATTCCTGGTGGCTGTCCTTCCCCAGCCTTGCCGGGGGCTCTCAGCCTGGCCAAGCAGTCAGAGCCTGAAAATCCTAGCAACAATGACATTGTTTTCTATATTTGCATCACTTAAGGCTGAGCAGAAGCTATGACACACCGTGGAGCTGGCAGTGCAGCCGGGATTGATGCCATCTGCAAAGAGCCGCCTCCACACCGGCTTCAGATCAAATTTTCTGAACAGTTTGGTTTGTGCTTCCCCAGGGCCAGCATTCAGGGTGCTCGTGGTGGGCACTACAGTGCCTGGCCAGGAGCCCGGGGTGGCCCCAGATGGGGGGTGCTCTTTGCATCTCTCTGGGCATGGATGCAGAGATCCTGTCCCTTTCCTTGGCACACGTTGTGCACACAGGCTCCTTCCAGACATCCCTCCCTCCCCATCAGCAGTTCCAGCCACAAATGTTCTTGTGATTTTTTTTGATTTGATTTGATTTTTAAAAAAATCTTTTTATCCCAGGCTGTTTCTGATGTAGGAGACAAGGGCTCAGCTCTGCTCCATCTTCAGGAGATGCAGCTGGGTGGCTTTGCAAACTCTCTTAGTCTTTATGCACCTGGGGATTCTTGTGTTTTAAATGTCGATTTGGCTCTTTGTAGTTTACTTAAAGTGCATTTGGGGACTCATGAGCTTGTGAGACCAAGTTGGCTGAGGGGAGAGAGCTTCTGGCTTCACAGGGAAGCTGGAAAAGAGGCACGTGTCATTTCACAGAGTGGGAGGAAGGAAGCCAAGTCCTACAGTTACATCCCACCAGTACCAGGAGATGCCCTGCGTGGTCCTTCCTCCAGAGCTGTGAATTTAGGCCTTAAAGAAAAATTCAACCAAAACTTGCTTTTAAAGAAGTGCTGGATTCTAAATATATGCATCCTGGGGTTTACATTTGGGGAGCACTTGCTGCATGTCTACTACAGCTTGAAACTTGGAGTGTAAAAATAGCATAAAAGCCAAGATTGGTGTGAGAGACTCCAGAAGAGGCAGGCACAGCACACGCCAACTCACATGAAACCACTTGTCCCCCAGACAGGGGACAGGGTGCAGCCCCAAAATGCTGTGGGGCTGCAGGTGCCATGAGGATCCTGCACTGGGGGCTGCAGACAAGGGCACAGAAGCAGCAAAATCCAGCTGGGGAGTGAAGCAGTGAGAGGGGAGGTTGGGGTCAGCTCTGTTTAATCACTGGGGTTGTGCTCAGTTGCTGTGACACCGCTGGCACAAGGTGAGCCTGAAAATTGCTGACTGTTGCCTGCTGCCAGGAAGGGAAGCTGGGCCAGCCAAGGGAGGATTTCCCTACCTCCAGTAGGGCTGCTTGTACTTAGTGCATGGAGCAGATACTAAAAATAATCCATGTGGACTAAAACCATGCTGGCCCCAATGGCCCTCGAGCAGGCAGCCCTATATCAAGCCAGCCCCAAAGGAGCCCATTTTCCTTTGACTGTGTCTTTTCTCATACCCCAGTGCAGGACCAATGCTGGTCCCCACTGGAATGCTTTTCCTGCCGTTCCTCTTCACAGCTTTGTCCAGGAAAAAAAGAAGTGGCTTTGGGAGATGAGTTATCCCGAGGGGCTCTTCTTTTTCCCTTGAGCTGTAGGGTTTATTTTCCTCCACGTGCCTGGACCTGCTGAGCCCAGCACAGCCATGGGTTTATGGGCAGAATTTCTCATGGCCACCACTGGAATTAGAGGCCATCCTCTGGCACCAGCGCTCTGGCCCAGTGACATTCTAAACACCGTTGTGTTTGGCTTTCCCACCCCACCACGTCCTGTACCCAGCAGCAGAGCTGCTCAGCAGCCTCAGTCCCCTGGTGATTTGGAGTGGGAGCAGTGGCATCTCGGGGCGATGGAGAAGGTGCTGTTGGCAGTGGGTGTCTCTGCCACCCGGGCTGAGCGTGGGAGAAAGCCCCTGGCTCTGTTTGGGTTGGCAGTGCCGGGCTCCATCCTCACTGCCGGTGCTTACGAGGGACCTTTTCCACTCCCGCGGCGAGGGCAGGAGCCAGGAGAAGCCTCCACGTCCATGCCAGGGCTGAGTCACCCTGGTGGTGAGGAAAGGAGTGTGTGTGTGGGGGGAATTAAACAGTCAATCATGCTTTCAGCAAGCCTGAAATCATCTGTGATATTTTTATTTCCAGATTCCCGGCTTCGATTTTTGTGGGAAGGTTGTTCCCGACGTCCCGACCGCAGTGACGCCGTGCCGAGGGCAGCCCCGGCATGCTGGTGCCAGGGGTTGTGAGCGAAGCCTGGCTCCATCCCATCCATCCCAGAGCTCCCCTCACCCCTGCCCCACAAGCTGCGGACTGGGGGGAAAATTTCAGCAGAGAATGTGCTTTTCAGCCCCTTGAGCACCATGGGGAAGGTGGACACATCTTCTCCTTGGCTGCCAGCTCTTCCCTTTCATCCATGCACGGCTCAGGAGCTGTGGCACCCTGGGAGCCACCTGCCACAGCATGGAATGGTGTGCAAGGGCACTTTCTTTGGGAAACCCGGGAATAGAAGGAGCCTGCTGGGATGGAGCAGCTGTACAAGCCTCTGCACTCGGGTGAGGAGAGTAAAGCGAGCTGTGCCTTTATAAAGAACACATGAAACAAATAAAAGCATGTAGTTGGTCCTTGGTTTCAGAAGGAGGAGATGTGGCATTTCCCCCTAGAGAAGCTGTGGCTGCCCCATCCCGGGAGGTGTCCATGGCCAGGTTTGACGGGGTTTGGAGCAATTTGGTCGAGTGGAAGGTGTCCCTGCCCATGGCAGGGGGGTTGGAATCAGACAGTCTTTAAGGTCCCTTCTAACCCAAACCATTCCATGGTTCTCTGATGTCAGGAATGTGTTTTCTCCCAAAGCCTCCATCTCCAGAGCAATGTAAAGAGGAGAATTTCAAAAGGTTGTTTTTTTCTAGGTTGGTTTCTTTGTTTTTGCCTACTTTATCTCTGGTTTCTGGCCACAGGCACAACCTGAACCCGCTTGGCCCAAGCCCATCAAGAACAACAAAAGCAACTTGATTTGGAGGGATGCTCAGAAGTGATGTCTGGAGTCGGGAAACCATCACCAATTCCTCAAGCTGGAAGGAAAAAATGGTGGAAAAAAGGCTTTACATCTCCCACCAAAGCCTTGGTGTGAATAGCTATCAGCAATTCTGGGCTCAGAATCCAAACCGAAACCAACTGAGCAATCATACATATTTTTTTCCTTGTAGAGCCAAAAGCTGTTCCTGTCTGGCTATATATTTGCTCTCTGATTAATATAGGAGATTTTTTTTTTTCAGGGAAGAGAAATGGAGAAGCTGACAGCACCATGTGAAGTATTTGGCAAAGGACTTCTTTTATGTTGCGTGTAGGTAGCATTTGATATATCTGCGAGTTATAAATAGCCCCACACTTATATACCTCCCTCCACATATTGTTTCCACTTCTTTTGCAGACTACCTGCAAAGCACAGACACCCTCTGAAGCTGTAAATACAGTCATTATACTGACTGACAGCCCATCCTCCAAAGTTTTGATGCAAAACACCTTTGTGTTTTCTGGGTAATGGCACAGGGATGTGGCCCATGTATTTTGGGTATCAATGCACCCAGAAGAATAAGGTGTCCTGGAGCTGTAGCAGTGTGCTGGATAATTCATGGCAAATGTTCAGATGGTTGAGAAATTTTCTTGGTGTGGGTGTCAAATTGGAGTGGTGGTAACTTGGCTTCTCCTTTCAAGATGAAAAATACAGTAAAAAATTTGGTAAAGGGAGCTACAATAAATAAAACCTTTCATTATGGTCCCTCCAACCCAAACAGTCCTATGATTTTTTATCATTTGAGATTCCTCCCCTTCTTATATAGAGCTATGGGGGGTTCCTTAAGAAGTGTTGGAACAAACTCCTGGGACTTTTGGAATAAAAAGGCTGCTGCCTTTTATTTTTCCCTGCTTCTTCCAGCTTGATTCCTCAGTCAAACCAGTCCCTTTTACACCCAGTTGCATTTTTTTGGCTACAAACCCATCTGTACAGTCACTGCCGTGTTTTCCCAATTCTCCACCTGAGGCATCCATCCTGACACTGCACAGAAATGTGCTGGGTTGCCTTTTTTGTCTCTCGAGGGCTTCCCTGCCTCAAAGCCAAGGGCTTGTGAGGGTTTATCTGGTTTCCCTTTGTTCAGCACTCACGAAGGAGAAAGAGGAAGGAAAGGCTGTTGCCCGCCTGCTGCTCTGTTAAAAATAGCAGGGCCAGGGCTCCCAGCCTCGCTGAAAGTCACTTCCCTGAGCCCCACTGCTGCAAATATGTCACAAATGCCCATTTTGGCACATTCCTGAGGGTTCAGGGGCAGCAAAGAGCCTGGAGGAGGGCGGGATGCTCATTGCCCATCTCGGCTTCAGGCTGTGCATGGAGTTTATTTTCCATCCTAGTGACACATTCAGGGTCCTCTCCTGACTGTCAGGGTGTTATAGCCCTGGTGGGATCTCTGCAGCTGGAGATATGAAGCTGCAACATCCTGACTCCCTTTCTCCTGTGCTGGCTGGTGCACAGGGCCTGGTCTCCCAGTGGCTTTTCATTTTTATTTTTAATATTTAAAAAGATATTTTTCAATTTACTTCTAATTTTTTATTTTTTAAAATCTTGTTATTTTAATTATTCTTTTAAAATGTTTCAAAGTTTTATTATTAAATTAAGTATTTTAAAATTTTATTTATTTATTATTTCACTGTGCAGGTCAGCTACTGGCTGAGGTCAGGGCAGGTCTCAGCAGTGTGACCCTGGTGACTTGCAGGGGAACAGGAGATGGGTGCAGGGCAGGGGACAAGCTCCAGTCCTATCCTCAGCGTGCCTCAGTGTGGGCAGCCAATCTCCTAGGAAACTGCAGGAAGGACTCATGCAGGCAGAAACCCCCTGTTTCCCCTTTTCCCACTCTTCAGTCTTAAAAAGAAATTACGTGGTAAAGAACCAGCTCATGAGCCCATGCAGCGTGCTGGGTGCTGATGTCCCCTCGGATTCCAGAGCTCCGTGCTGAGATGAGCACTCTGCAGCCAGCCCCGAGGCACCCACCCTCCAGGGGCCAGGATGAGGAGGGATGGGGCTGGTTTGCACCCCTGTTTACATCCCCACATCCTGTGGGCAGTTTTGGCTTCCAAGCCACTGTGATGTTTGTCCCCTGACAATGGGCATGAGCAATGAGAGGGGGCCAGCTCCTGGTGCTGTGATATCCTGCAATTCCTGCTTGGCAGGGGAGAGGAAAGTGCTGAGGATATGAAAGAGAGAGGCAAACCCTGGGGATGCTGGTCCAGGGCCATGCAGGTCTCCAGCCCTCCCCCTCCCCCTGGTGAACATCACATCTCCATGGAGAGCAGGAATCATTCCTTCTGCATGGTGAAAACCAGACCTTTTTCCATTTTTGGCTTCTGCTTTTACTAGAAGGAAACATGGAGTGAAATTTTGCCCACAGGGAGAGATCTGAATTAAACACCTCAACCATCAGCCCAGCTCCAGGTACATGAGGGACTCTTTGTGCTGCCCAGGAGCCTCCTGTTGTGTTGTTTCCTCTGTTTCCTAAACTGCAGCAAAATCCCAGGAATTACACACCACAAAGGCACATTTTTTTCCAGGAGGCATTTTGCATCAGGAAAAAACGCATTTGAGTGTCAGAGGGAGTGTCATGGTGTTCCCCCTTTAATGGATGTTAATGTATTTTCCTGCCTTTGAAAGGAATTGGAATACAGTTTTAAAAAAATAATAACGGGCCAACATAGCTGTGGATTCATAAATGGAGGCTCCTAAGTGTGCTGCTGGGGGAAAATGCCTGGGAGTTTGGAAACACCCCAGGATCCAAGCTCAAATCCAGCTTGGGCAGCCATTCCAGACATGCCCCAGATGGGGCATTGCACTTGGGAAAGCTCCACTTCCAGAAGAGTTGTGGACAGGGCCATGGAAGAAAACCTCAAAACACTTGCTTTAGGGCTGCTGCTGTAAAAGTCTGACACGTTACTGAATCCTATTTTTCAGAGCCATTTGCAGTGGGATCAGAGCTGGAAAACAGGGTGACTGCTCTGTTTTCATGCAGCCATGGCTTCCCACAGAAAATCCTTGTCCAAACTGTTCCTCCTCCTTTTCCCTAGACGTAACATCCTGCCTGCCTCAAAATCCTGTGCTGGCCAGGTGTTCCCTGGATGTCCATCTCTCTCATCCATGGCCCCAGGTGGGCTCTGCAGAGCTGGGATTGCTGCAGCCCTGTGCTGCAAATCCACATCATCCCCTGCATCCTGCCTGGTGCTTCCCTGACACCTTCAGTGGCTCCATTTGTGCTCCAAGAAGCCAAATCCCACTGGCAGCCACACTCCCACACCACCTTAAGGTGCACAGTGCAGCACAGGATGCACAGCCACGGGAACATATTTGCAGGAAGGGTGGGAGCATCGCCCTGAGCATTGTGGTGGTGAGGATTGATGTTTGAGCCCTCAGGGAGCAGGACAGACCCCCACTTACTGGCCAAGGGATTAGAAATAAACCCCTAAGCCTGGCTCTGAAAGGTCGGCTGGCGTGTAACATTTAGAAAAGCCTCAAACTGTTATTTCAAGGAGTATTATTTTCTTTTCTCCATAGGAAAAGCAAATATCTAAGCTGCTGTGGAAAAAAAAAAAAAAAGTGCTGCTCCTTTCTCTCCCTTGTGGATGGGCATTTGCTGTCTGTGAACTGGGGTATGCAGTGAGAGGAAGCCTGGAGCAGGATGGCAAATGGCAGTGGCACTGTCACCTCTAATTAATAAATACCCCTGTGTGTGGCAGCCCTGGGGCTGGGGGAGGAAGCTGCAGCAGGACACGGGGCAGCTGCGCATCACCCGGGTTGGTTTAGGAAGGTGAGAGCTGTTGGCACCTCCCGGGGCCGCATTAGCTGCCCTGTTTGGGGTGGTTAACCCTGAATTCGCTCTGCTTGGGCTCTCGGCTCCTCTCCTGGGAGCCACCACTGCGGGTGTGCAGCTGTGGGGAGCTCAGGGGGTGCCAATGAGATCCCTGAAAAGGTGCGAAATGCACATCCGAGGGCTGGCTCCTGCATCTGCCACCCACTTCTAACGCCCTCTGCATTAAGATGAGCTTGACCTGAGCGAGGTGGGGAGATGCGGACGCTAAACCACGTTGGCGCAGAAACAAAGAGGATGAAATAGTCAGCTAAAAGCCCTGTATTTCTCCCCCCCAGCCTTTCAGGCCGGAATTGCCGCTGACAGTCCCTGCACCCGCAGTGTGCCTGTGCTCGGGCTCCGCTCGGGCTCCGCTAGCGCCTGCTGCCCATCGCCGCCTCGCCTGCGGAGCCGGAGCCTGGCGCTGGTTCCCAGCACACAGCCTGCTCTCTCAGCCTTTCCAGCGAACATAATTTTTTCCCCATCTCAGAGGAACAACGTGGAGACAAAAGATTAATCTTCCATGGATTGTAAAATCCTCGGAGTGAGGAGCGTGGCGTCGGTTCAGCGCCGCTGGCAGCCTCTCTGCTGACTCCGACAGACTCTGGGGCGGCTCCAGCCATCCCACTCCCCTCACCCCCAGCCAGGGAGCAAAGCAGTGCAAATCCACAGCTTTGGGGAGAACTACTCCTGATTTCCTTTTGTAGAAGCGAGATTAAAATCAGAACCGCCCGTAGACTTCCATGTCTTGTACAGCCCTCAGTCAGTCCTGGCTGGGTCCTGCTCTTCCTCCCACACTGCAGCCACGGCAAAAAAAACCTCCTCGGTAGTTTGGGAGGTGTTAAACCCATTCCTTTCTTCTTTTTATGGCTCTCTTAAGAATGTCTACCTCCAAAAGTTATTACCGTGGGGGAAGCCAGGATAAATAAGGAGGTTTGCCCTTTGTTTCAGGGATGACCTGCTACAGAAGGGAATCCCCCAAACTCCAGGGACTGCTAGAGATGGAGCCCAGCTCCCTTCGCAGCCCGGGATGTCTGCTTGCAATATTGAGTGTTTTCAGTCCGTTCTCCCTCACTGACTAATTTACAACTTCCAGTCGCTAATGGTTTTCATGGATTGCTTAATTATAGGTGGGGTGGATGGTGCTGCCTTGTTACCAGGGCTGCCAGATGTTCCCTTTGTAACTCTCACTTCAGTCGCTCCCAGCCATGTCAAACTTTAACCTTTGCAGCTGGATCATCACCTTCGTGCTCTTTTCCAGTACAAGGACTGGCACCATCCGATGAAACTGGGAGAAGGAACAACACCCTGCACTTGACCTAGTGGTAGGGACTCACATGTGGGGTGGGTCACTGCTGGGCTGGAGGAACTGCTGATGTGGGAGAACGAGACAAAAGGGTCAGGAGACATTGGGGACAGCAATGAGAGCCTCCAGGTGGTACATGCACAGTCACACAGCTTGAGCTGTGTCTTGTCTCTGTTCTCTGTATGCATAATCAGCATTAAACCATTTAACTTCTTGGGTGCAGGTGAGGCAGTTTGTGGTGCAGGGCCTCACCTAAATCACACCCAGGAGGACACCAAGAACCCTCTCTCCAAAGCCTTGCTCTAAGAGCAGCATGTTTGCTGTGAAATAGGCTAGCAAGGTCTGGGCAGCTGCCTGTCGTGGGCTCCCACGTGGGCTGCAGGCTGGGGCATGAGGGGTCCTGTCCCACCCCTGCCAGAGCAGCTGCTTTGAGAGCAGCTCCCAAGTTTTGGGGATGATCTATTGCATCAGGTCCTCTGTGCCCCTGATCAGGAGTGCATTATGAGTTAATATTTTCACATCATGTCAATTCTTCCCAGATATTGGGTGGAAATCTCTCTAAGGAGGACAGGCTGAGGGAACTGGGCCCATTCAGCCTTGAGAAGAGATGACTGAGAGGAAACCTCATCTCTGTCTGTCAGTATCTGAAGGGGGGATGGCAAGAAGATGGACCAGGCTCTTCTCAGTGGTGCCAAGAAATAGGACAAGAGGCAATGGGCAGAAATTAATGCCCAGGAAGTTCTACCTCAACATGAGGAAGAACTTATTTCATGTACAGTGACCAAGCACTGAACTATCTGCCCAGAGAGGGGGTGGGGTCTCCCTCACTGGAGATATTCCAGAACCCTGTGGACACACTCTGTGCCATTTGCTCTGGGATGACCCTGCTGGAGCAGGAAGGTTGGACCAGATGAGCTACTGTGGTCTTTTCCAGCCTGATCCATTCTGGGATTCTGGAACCACTTACCCCCATGAGCCAGGGAGCCCCGGGGCAGACTCTGGCCAAGGGCAGCACTACTGCCTGGAGGGCTCAGCAGCAGAAACAGCACTTTTCCTCCCAAAACACTCATGAGAGGCAGATGAATACAATGACAGAGCTTGAAGCAAGGCCAGCCTGCAGGGCTGGGAGCTGTGCATCTTGCAGGAGGGCCTGTGGCATGCTGGGCTGAGCTCCAGAGCACCCTCTGCCTCCCACGCCTCAGCTGCGGTGAACCAAAAAATTGAGTTTATCAAACTCGAAAACTGAACCTGCATTTCTTCAGGACCTCCACTCCAGCGAGAGCCACAAAACATTTTCTATAAATGAATTTACACAGAAGTAAATAAGCCAGAGTTCCTCCCTGAGATGACTGCTGTCACTTCCTCACACTGGCCACTGTCTCCAGCTTTGCCTTGGGTACATTTCTGCAGAAGCTGGGTCGTCACCCTCCAGCTGTCTCACCTCTCCCCTTTCATCTAGAGCAGTGCCAGTCTCCATCAGCTACAGGCTTCGTCCAGCAACAGTGGGAAAACTGGAAGTACCTGAAAAGTCAGAAGCTGGTGTTCACATGGGGAGCAGGTTTGAGCCGGGTCATGGAAAAATTGCTGGAGTGAGGGAGCCGGGTCAGGTGCACTACACTGAAAAGTCCTGCAGATGTGGTGGTGGTGCTTACCCTTAGCTGGGTTGTACAGTGGATTTTGGGGGCCAGATCAGGGTAACTCGTCATGGTGCTGCTGCTGGTCTCTGCTGCATGGGGGAGCTGCTAAACAAAGTCATTTTGCTGCTGGAAGGAGTAATTTAAGGAGCCCGTTGCAACAAGTGTTGCAAAGCGTGATGTAAAACCCTTGCGTGGTGTAACTGGAGCTCTGTCCCCTCCCGAGCCGGGCAGGAAAGGGACAGGGAACCTGGCTAAACAGGGAGTGAGACAGGTAGAGGCCAGTCCTGCTGTCTGAATCCTTGAAAACACACAAGTGCCTCCAGGATAAGCCCATTCCTCAAATACGGATGCTCTGCCTTCAGCATGGGGACGAGGAGCACTGAGGAGTGTGAAGGGGGATGTTTGGGACATGGGCAGTGAGACTGGTGCTCAGGTTTTACCCCACAGGAGGTGCCTGGGGTCCTTTCTCCGTCGTCTTGTGGTGACAGTTCACATCTCACATTGCCAAAGGCAGCCCAGCACTGCCGCCTCTCTCTGGGTACAGTGCATTGATGGGAGCAGTGCCAGTGGTTTCCACAAGTGTCAGGCAGGGATTTGTGACAATCCTGATCCCACCAAAGTCAGTGGACAGAGAACTGCTCTGCTTCCAGCAGAGTAGGAGCAGGATTGAGGCATGCTTGGCTTCCTGCTGGACGTGGGGTCATGGAGGGGATCTGAAGAGCATCACTCTTGGGCAGTCCCCTTAGACCCCACAGCTGAGCTGCATCCCTGCAGCTTTCCCACCTCCTTCTATTGCTCCTGGTATTTTTTATACTATTTTTGTGATTGAAACTTTACCTCTCCTCTTAACTGCTTAAGACATAGCTATTTCCTCTGGACTCCTTCCACTGCCCACAAACCTGCCCATTGCTCAGCCTGGAAATCTGCCGAGACATCGACAGGCTGAGAGAGCTGGGGCTGTTCAGCCTGGAGAAGAGAAGGCTCCAGGAAGACCCTAGAGCCCCTTCCAGTGCCTAAAGGAGCTTCAAGAGNTTCAAGAGAACTGGAGAGGGACTTTGGACAAGGGCCTGGAGCAACAGGACAAGAGGGAATGGCCTCACACTGAAGGAGGAGAGATTTAGATGAGATATGAGGAAGAAATTCTTCCCTCTGAGGGTGGTGAGGGGCTGGCACAGGGTCCCCAGAGAGGCTGTGGCTGCCCCATCCCTGGAAGTGTCCAACATTGGTCAGGGCTTGGAGCAGCCTGGGATAGTGGAAGGTGCCCCTGCCCATGGCAGGGGGTGGAACGAGACGAGCTTTAAGGTCCCTTCCAAGCCCCGTCCGGGCTGCAGCGGGGATGGTGCCGCAGCCGGGAGCTCCCGCTCTGCCGCCCTCCGCCGTCCCGGGGCTGCCGAGGGGGCGGTGCTGGGCCGGGGCCCCGGGGGAGGCGGGGAGCGGAGCGGGGCGGTGCCGGGGGGCGGGCCCGGTGCCGGGCGGGCCGAGAGGTGCCGAGGCATCGCCGTGCGAGCGGCGCCCCGTGTGCCTCCTGCGCCCCCGGCCAGCACCCCCGGGCCGGGGCATGGAGGCGGCGCACAGCATCCCCGTGCTCGAAGTCCTCCGCCGCTTCGGGGTCAGCGAGAGCTGCGGACTCAGCCCGGAGCAGGTCCGCCGCAACCGGGAGAAGTACGGCGCCAATGGTCAGTGCAGCGGGACGGGACCGCCGTGGGATGCGGGGCGGGGGTGGGATGGGGCAGCGCTAACGGGACACCGGCATCCCGGCTGGGGCCCTCCATCGGGACCCTTCCACCGGGACCGGGGTGTGGACCGGGATCCTCCCCGCCGCGAGCGGGATGTGGACCGGGATCCTCGCCGCTGGCACCGGGAAGGTCCGGGGGGCTGCCCAGGGCTCCCCCCACAGCATCCCCCCGGCCCCGGCTGTGCGGAGGATCGGTGGGGATGTGCCGCGGGACACCTGTTGATTAGGGCAATATTTGTTGGCTTTAATTAAAGGCTAATTACTGCGGGTACAGGCGGCCAGGAGCGTCGCAATTAGCGGGGTGTTAATTTCGCTGGCGGAGTGACAGAAAGCGGGGAGGGACAGCGACATGTTGTTACCAGGAAGGAAGGAGGGGAAGGTCTCATTGCCTGTGAGTGACACAGGGAAGCCCCAAAAAAGCAGTGAGAGGTGTTGTAGTGGGGGGATCCCGCTCGCCATTACGGCAGCCCAGGCTGCGGTGCTGCTGTGGAAGAGGGAGGTGTGCTGGGGGTACCGTGTGTCACACTGCCCGGGGGACCCTCTGCGAGCACCTGGGCATCTTCACGGGATTGGGAAGGGGGATTTTTAAACCTGTGTTTTCTAAGTGTTTAGTGTGCCCAGGAGGGGCTGGCTGAGGTGTCTCGACCTACTCAGGTGATTTTAGGGTGGCTATTTTCAGCCTGTGATCAAGGTTGGTTGTTAACTCTGCATAGGAAACAGGAGGGTTTAGGGTGGTTTGTTCAGTGCTTTGGAGTAGCAAGTCCTTTCTTTAACTTGTGCAAGGAGATAAGTGTGATAACTCTCTCCTGGGTTGGAGCTTGTTGAATCTGCTTTTTGCATGGATGAGGCAAAGGAAAGCCTGAGTAGATGCTGCCAGGATTGCTGTCTGCATTTCTATTTGTTGGGAGGGCTGTGTTAGGTGGGATCAGAGGGCTCTGACTCTTCCAGCCCTTTGAGCAGCCATCCTGTGCAGAGCTGTGCTCAGTGTCCTCATCCCACCAGTGCTCCCTGTCCCAGGCAGCTTCAGCTCCATCCCCATAGCCAGTATGGACAGAGCTGGACTTGGGAGCTCTTGCCCTGGAGCATCTGCTCAAGCTGCAAGCAATGGAGCATCACATCTGCCCCTGTTAGGCTTGATTTTGGAGAAGGGCAGCAGGGGACCTGTCTGGTTAACTGGGAGGAGCCCCTCTGCTTTGAGGGCTGAAGGCAAAATGCATCCTTTATGCAAGACACATCTTTATCAAACAGGTGATTGGTCTGATTTCAAGGTATAATTGCACCCAATTTCTCTGCCATCCCCTGACCCCACAGGAGCATGTGGCTGAAGGGTGGTCTGTGCTGGGCAGCAAGGTGTCACCGATGGGCATTGTGGCTCCTGGTGGCTTTGTCCTTCTGTTTGCCCAAGTGAATTGTCATCACTGAGTCAGGCACGTCGGCTGCTCGGTGGCACCGGGCTCTGCCTTGAAAAGGGGAGCTCAAAGGTGTGGTGACGTAGGTGCAGAGAGAAGGGTTAGTGGTGGCAATTAGTTTGCTTTTTTTATTTTTTTTTCTTTTTGCTTCCTCCTCTTGCAAGCAGTGGCTCTGTGTGCAGCTTTGTTTCCCAGCGTTGGGTTCCTCACGGGCTGTTGGTTCACAAGAGCTTCTGAATTTGGGGTGTCCTGTGTCTTTCACCTTCCAAGCACAGCTCTGCAGCTGAGCAGTGACACCCTCAGTGAAATGTGGTCAAAGGTTTTTAAGAATTAAAGAATTCTGAATTTCTGCAATTTCTGAGCAGTATTTATATTTTTCTCATGGTGCAAATGAGACACAGGCAGGTTAAAAGAGCTTAAAACCATGCAGATAGGGATCTGTGTGGTTTGCTTGGTTTAAACCCTAATGTTAAGCAAAAGTGGGTTTTTTTCCCAGCATGCTGAGAACTTGCACGTTGTTTTGTGGCAGCAGGCACCAACCAGGTTGTGCTGGGGTACCCTTGGGTATCCTGTTTAAGAGAGCTGCTTGGGGTGAGGGTGCTGCAGGGAGCAGCTTGGGACAACGATCTGGGCTGTATTAAATTGCATTTCAATTTAGGTTTAAATTAAACTCTGTCAGCAGAAGTGTGGGGCAGTTTGGTGACTCGTTTGAGCTTGCACAGAAGGGGAAGAAAACTCAAATCTTGTGTGGCTCAAAGTGCAGAGCAGGCCTTCAGCTCCAGCTACTTTCGTTTTCACACCCTCCTGTCTCACATTCATTCATTTCCTTCTAATCCTGAACTCCAAACTGCCAGTGTGGTCGTGAATCACAATCTAAAATACATCATCTTTCTGAAAAACTGCCTCCTGACATACTTCATAGAGCTGCTGGCTGCTGCTTTTTTATTGCATTTAAAAAAATACGAGCTGCAACGAGCTCTGACGTTAAGTGAGAAGCAGCCGTCATTGGTGTGACTGATATAAAATAGGGTTTTTTTGGGGGGGTGGTATTCTTTTGGAGCTTAAAATTGTTTTTTCATATCCAGTGCTCACGAACACATTTGCAGGAGGAAACAGAGAGCAATACCGATTATTTGGTATCTCCAGATCGTGGCTGGGGAGCCAAGCAGTGTGGTACAGATTACTGGAGTGGAAGGAGATATTTCTCCATTAGGAAGAGCTTGTGTTCTCGTTTCAGCTCTGTCATCAGTGCTGTCAGCATGGCCTTTCATTTGCCAAGGAAACTGGAGAAGCCGCAGAACATTTAGGTCTCACCACGGCAATTCTGAATCTCCCAAGTCAATTTTAATTAATAAATGCTTAGGATGTCTCACATGTTCCTGGCAGGTGCTTCCCTATACCTCATTCCATTCACCAGCTCCAAGCTCCACAGGTTGCTTTTAGACTACAGAACTTTAAAAAAACCCCAAACAAATGACAAAACCTAGATGCACATCTGTTATTTTATGACAGAGTGAGCAGGAGGGTATGGGAGTGCAAACATTTTCCTTCCTAAATGTGAAACCAGGGGCACAATTTCCCTCGAAATGATTTGAATTTTGCCAAGGAATGACAGATGTAAACAGGAGTTGCTTCATGGACAGCCAAGTGATTTTTCTGTTTTAAATATAGCTCTGATTTATTTCTTCTAAATGGATTTCTGAGTGTAAATGAGCATACATTTCAGGCAGGATATTGCTGGAGTTAATGCATATGCATAATTTTATTTGCTCCATCGGTAACCTAAATGGGCTGTGAATGTCAGTGGAGTCAAACTCGAGGCTGCAGCATAGGGGTGTTTATCTCGTGTTTCATCTCCTCTGACTCTGAAGCAGAAGCCCTGCTGAGGTTGGAAACACAGCCTGGCAGGATCATCCTGCCCATCCGCCCTCCTTGGGGGCTCACCCATCCCCTTCTTTCCCCTCCCTGCTCCAGGGGTGACCCCACCGTGGTACCTGATGGCTCTGCAGACCCTCCCACACCTGCTGAAGGTGCAATGTAACTGTGTTTGTGTTATCCAAACCAGCTTCAGCACTGGCTCAGCTCAAAAACCCATGAGCAAATTTGCTTGTTTTTTCCAACACACCTCCCTGTGTCTCCATAAGCCTCATTCAGGATCCCCAAATCCTTGTGTGTATTTTCCCATGGACGTGCCGAGCCCGCCTGGACGGGAGGAGGAGATCCCCAAGCCCAAATCCAGCCTGGGCTGTGCTGCTGCTCTCCTCAAACGCACCAAGGCTCATCCTCAAGGAGCTGGCACACACCTGAGCCCCTGTTTTGCTGGAAGCAACACTGATACATGATTTCTTTGCATGCTTTTCCCAGGATGTGTGTGTGCATCCGTCGGCACACGCGTGTGTCTGTGCCTGCTCCGCCTGCCGAGCGGGGCTTGACGCTGGATTAGCTGCTGCCGGTTGCTAACGAGCCAAGGTTATGCTCCAGCTCTCTCTTGACAATAATAAAATCTAAAAAAAAAAAAAAAAGAAGAAATAAAATGTCTATTTCACGCTGAAATATTTGAGGTGGCAGCAAGAAGAGGAAAAGCAGCATTTTCTGACTCATCGAACTCTGCGCTCTGTTCCTCTGCGCATCGCCCACCTTTTCCACCCCCGAAACACACGCTTAACAGTCTGATTCATAAACATGCTACAGGTTGTGGGGTTTTTTTTCTCCTCCTCCAAATCCTTTCCCTGAGGAGAAATGCTGAGGCATTCAAACCTTGCGAGCGCCTTCACATTTGGGGAGAGACTACACGAAGTTTTCATAATTTACAAGAAAACTTGGGATTTTCATCTCTGCGCTGTCCTCTGAGGTTACCTGCATTCACACCTACCTTTAAAAAACACTGTGAATCAAGAGCAATGTTCAGAAAAACTGACATCTGCTGTCTGAATGCTGCAGGAACCAGAGAAGGAAGATTTGCAGGGCAAGAAGATGCAGAGACTGTGCTGTGGGAGCAGGGATTGTGCCTGCAGGTCTTGTGTTTACCCCTGGGGTTGGTCTGCTTTGCAGCACAAGTGTTATTTCATGAATATTTTTATTTCATTGCTGGTTTTAAAGTTGGGGGTGGTAGAGCTGGTGCTACAAGACACTGATTTGAGAGGAGCTGGATGCACTGGATGCCCTGATGCCAGCTTGGGATGTGCTGGTTCCAGTAAGAGGCTGGAGTGGGTCCTCTAAAAACACCATTAGAAGCAAAATACCCCTCTTCTTCCAGGGTAATCCTTTTCCCCAGTAATTCAGGTGTCTCTTTTGAAGTCCCTATTCTAGTCAAGAGTTTATGGCTATCCTAGAGCCATACTTACCATCACCACAAAATCACACCTCTGCTCTTTGCCATTTCAGTGGCATTGGTCCTTCTGCATGTTTTGAGCCTTTTCTTATCTCCAGATCTGATCTGAAGCATTCAGTTTTTGTGGTCATCTCCCTCCAAGGTAAATCCCTGAAAAATCCTATTGATATTGATGTTGCAAGTAAGTTTTCCTCTCTAAAGCTTGCCTCAACCCCATTTTTCTTGAGTAAAAAGCATCACTCGATGCCTGGTGTTGCTGTTGCTTTCTTCCTCCCAAGGAGAATTTTAATTTTTGAGAAGCATCCAAGTTGCTGCCTTTTCACTCTGTGTTTGATCTGCTCTTGCAAAAGGGATGGTGTGAGAACAGGAGGCTCCTGGCTGAGCATTGGGTCTGTCCTGGCACAGCCACAGCCCAGGTGGTGCCTCTGGCATGGATACCACGGGACATCCCTGAGAGGGGCCAGGGTTGTAGATGCTGGCACAAAGTGGGGCTGAGCAAGGGAGACTTTGAGTGACTTAGAGCTGATGGTTGTTGGTTTTGGTGCTGACAGCTGCCCTGTGCAGCACTGGAGATCTGGGCTGATCCTCAGTGCACAAAACCTCCTGGAGAGCAGCGTTCCCGGTGCTGTCCTGTGGCATCAGGGATCTGAACTGGGCATCAAAAGGCATCAGAAACCTCACAGGCCTGCTGGCAGCCCTGAAATGCTTCTATTTTCACAGCCCTGAAAAATGAGGTGGTTTGATGCTTTTTTGTATGCTCAAACCTCTGGAGGAGACAGCTTTGATTTTTCTCCCACACCCAACTCTTGCAGAGTCAGTTGGGATGCTGATACCCCTTTTCTCCAAAGTATTGTTGGGGTTTTTTAGGGTTATTTCTTGTAAGCTGTGAGCCAGATGTTGAATGTTTGCACCCTTTTTCCAGCTGGTGCTGCCCCACTCCTGGGGAAGGGGCTCCACCCTGCCAGGCACTGCTGTGGACCAGCCCCAAACCCTTCTCTGTGTCCATCGAGCTCACCTGGAGCCAGTGGATGCTCCATCCCCATTAATGTTTTCAGGGCTGTTGAAAGAAGGACTGAGAAGTCAAGAGCAACAGCTGAGCTGTATTCCACGAGGGATTAGGGCAGGAAGAGCAGAATAACAAACCTCTTGGGGCAGGTGATGCTGGGCATGTGGGTGCTGACCTTGCACAAGGATGCTCTAGAATTCCTGCTCATTATTTTCAATTTGAAAAGCCCATCAGGGCACTTAGGTAGTGCTCCCTGCCCGGCCCTTTGGTTCTCTCTGCTGATCAGAACCAGCAGTGCTGCAGAAATGAGGCTGTTTTCTCCTGGGCTGGCTGGTGAGATGTGGGTTGGTGCAGTAATGGGCTGGAAGAGTGTTCCAGAGGGGAGGCACTGGGACTGGCATGTGGAGCAGGAGCTGAGCTGCCAGGCTGATGTTTTCTGGCACTGCTGGCACTCATGGTCTCAGTTACAGGGTGGAAATACTGAGGCAGGTTGTGATTATCAGGAGAGTGTTGGGGTTTTCTACTTGCTTTTCTATATTTTCTTTTTTTTTCCCTTTTCACCCCCCTTTTTTCCCCTCCCCTTCCCCTGGTTCTCACATAGCACACATGGGTGACCTCCCGTGGCATCTCAGATGGGGTGAAGGCAATGCAGGCAGCCCCTCCTGCTCAGCTGGAGCACCTTGGCAGGAGAAACAGCTGAGGTTGAGGGCACTGGGATGGGTGGAAGGGATGGATGGAGAAGGAGCCTGTGGCAGCTCTGGGTGGTTGGGTGGCAGCAGGACAGAGCTGTCTGTGAGTTCAGTCTAACCCAGTGTAATGTTAACACTCAGAAAACCCAGACAGCACCAACCCACAGCCCATCTTTGTTTATTATTCTGCATCGTTGGTTTTTTTGTTTTGTTTTGTTTTGTTTTTTGGGTTTTTTTTGATAGTATTGTTACTCATGATCTTTTTTTGTACTTCAGTGTTGGTAGCATTGGAAGTAGAAAGTATAACAATAACCTGTATTTAAAAACAAAATCCCTGGCTGCTCAATGGAGCTGCTGTCAGTACCAGTTACCTCACTGGAAAACAGGTAGCAGAGATCTGGGGTGGAAGTGTAGAAATGTTGAAAAAAACGTAGCCAAAAAGCAATAGAGAAAATTGTGGTTACTCCAGTATTTCCATGACGTGAGCGTGCGCCGGAGGCTCCTCCGTGGGCGGTTAACCCCTTGCAGGCGGGGCTGCAGGCAGCTGCCTGCTCCCCCCCCCTGCCCAGCGCTGCCTGTGAGTAGCAGAGCTGCACAGGAGGCGTGTTGTTCCCACCAGGATTAACACTGGTGGGGCTTCTCCACGCTGTGGCTCCGTGGCTGACTTGCCGGAGTTGAGCCACTCATCTCGTAACCAAAGGGTCGCATTTGAGTCCTGAGTGCTGCTCTTTTGAAGAAATGCTGAATTAATCCTTGCCAGCGATTAGACTCATGTCTATAACAAGCATTTGCTGGTTTGCAGTGGGAACCTCCCAGTTTTTGAGGTTTGGCTGCTCGTTATCACTCTATAAAAAACCTTTTCTCTTTCTCACCCGCAGAGGTGGCGAGGCTGTGGTCAGGCTGTGGTTTGGTGGTGATCCCATCTACCCGTGTGCTGCCTGGTCCAGCACATCCCTGGACATTCAGGGCATGTGATGGCATCAGTTTGTGACCTGTGGTGGCTGAAATCTGAAATGTTGTACCTCTTGTTGAAGTCTAGATCTATAGTAGTCCTAAACCTAAGTGTCACCGATCATCAAAATCATCCTAAAATTTAAATGCTCAGAAATCTGCTGGATGTGCTGATGCAGGTCCTGTCTTTGTTCCCTCTGGTCCTACGTGAACCCATTTGAGATTATATTTATACTTCTATATCCCATTTGAGATTTTATATACATGTTTTTCATTTGAGACTGTATGTGTATGTCACATTTGAGATTATACATATGTGCTCCATCTGAGAGTAACCCATGTCCAATTTGAGATTTATATATATCCATATATATCCCATTTGAGATTTTATATATGTATATAGTCTCCCATTTGAGATTATATATATATATATGTTTTATTTGATAAACAACTAATATAACTTATTAACCCCCTTATACCTTACATATACATATTAAAAACTTTTCCTCCCACACTAACATTAGCAAGTCACTGTGTGACACCTTTGAACAAAAGATCCCTTTATGGAGGGAAAACAAACCACAGACGATAAAAAGCTGTTTCTCCCTATCTGGGATCCGTGCTGGAGGCTGAAGGCACTCGAGGACGAGTGACAGAGCGCTGGCGGCCGGGCCAGCCCGCGGCAGGGTCACGGTCCCCGTCGGAGGTGCGATGTTTTGGGGAGGAAATCCGCTCCTTGCTCTTGCGTGTCCCCTGTGCCCCTGGGTTCCTGCCCGCGGTATTTTTGCTTCGGGTGTTTCCTGCTATTTAACCACTCTGTGTATTTTAGACCGGCGCGGGGGGAGGCGGGGAAGGGATGTGAGTTAATCCGGGCCGGGCCGGGCCGTGCCGGGGCAGCCCCGGGTGTTCTCCGTCCCCTGAAGCGCCTCCGGCGGTCCCCAAAGCCAGCGGCTGTGCCAGCCGAGGAGCGGGCTGGGAAAGCTGTCCCTTGTGCTGGGAAAGCTGTCCCTTGTGCTGGGAAAGCTGTCCCTTGGCTGGGAAAGCTGTCCCTTGTGCTGGCACCAGCCCCCGCAGCTGCTCCGTGTCCTCCTTGGTGATGAATTGCCAAAACGCCTTTCTTCCTTTGTTTTTTTTTCCCTTGTCTTTCTGGAGAACCCCCCTGGAGCGCTTGCAGAGACGTCCCCAGAGCAAATGCAAGGCTGTGGGGTTTTTGTGTTAGATATTTGATTTATTATACAGGGTTTTTTGTTGTTGTTTAGATATCTTCTGGTTTGGAAACAGTTTTCCTCGCGTTTGTTGGTGATAAAAATCAGTTGTTTTTTGGGACGGCTGCGTGGGTGGGGGAGATTCTCTCTTCTGCTTCCTTCTCCACGGGGAGTGACAGCCCGAGGAGGAGCTGAGCCGAGGGTGACCCGGGCTCCGTGGCGCATCCCCAGGGATCTGCCCGGGACACATCGGCGCAGCTGGAGCCGGCCCCGCAGACCCGCCCGCTCCCGGCAGACGGGCAGCCGAGGTCGGGATAACCCTCCCCTTACCTGCCTGTTTGCACTTTCCTTTTTCCATTTTGCAACTTTCCGAGTCAACAGAAGGGCTAAATTAAGGAATATGTGGGGAAGGAGTGGAAAAGTAAAAATGAAAAAGGCTGGCTCAGCAGTGCAGGGCGGGAGAGGGGAAGTGATGGAGCGCTGTGGCTGGTCCGCCTGCTCCGGCCGTCACACAGGGTTCCCCTTGGGTCATCCTTGGGGTGTCCTTTGGGGTTTTGCAGTTTTTCTGGGCTTTTCCATGCTTTGAGAGCCAGGGACCTTCTCTGCTCCCCTCCAGAGGGGAGTCCTGCAGTGAGCCGGGAGGAGATGGGGCTGCTCTGCACTGCTGGCTCAGGCCCGTTCGGGGGTTCCTCTTTTATTTATAAAAACCCAATTCAAATTATTCTTCCCTTTTTCACACAAATATATTTAGATATCCCTGTATACAGATATATAAAGAAGATTTTATCCTTCTGCACAAATATATGTTGGTATCATGGATATATACATATATGCATAATATTTCATATTTATAGTCATGCACACAGATATTATACATGCTTGGAAGGAGATGATGAAAAACCCTACAAGCAACTCATATTTCCAGGGATCTCTAAGTATCTCAGTCCAGGAAAGGAACTGCTTCAACTACACAGAAATGTGTGATCCTCAGAGAGTTCATCCATGAAAAGTATTAATTGTCCAACTTGCCCCTTATTCCCATCCAGAAGAACAGATCTTTTCTATCCTACAGAAATTTTTTTCTTCTGATATAATCTAAACCAAGGGCAGGGTAGACTTCATTTTCCATGAGGATTGCTGAAAATAGACTGTGCTCTGAGAACAGATACCAGAAAAAGCCAAGGGAGGGGTGGGGGCAGGTCAGCTGGGGCGAGGAGTTCTGCAAAATAAATTAATGATTGATATTAACAGTTGGACTAAAAAGCAGCTCATTGGCACCCATGTGGGTCAGGGGATGCATCACTCTGCAGATACACTGGATGTATTTTATCATCCTGATTTTATTTACCATGGCAGGTGGGTTGGAATGGGATGCTTTGTTCAAGCTTTGATATTCCCCACAGGTTTTGCCATGGCAGAAACATTTCCTCCAGAAAACAAACAAATGGAAAAAATACTCCAACCCCACTCCCTCCACAGCACACTGAGGATGGAGTTGAATCCCTTTGGCCCTGAGCTTGGGGCAGGGAACTCTTCCACCCCAGTCTGAGATTTCATGATCCATAAATGCACAGCAAACCCTGGGGCTTGCCTGAAGCAGGATTGGTCAGAACATATGGATTAAAACATAGAAATTAGAACAAACATCAGCCTTTGGGGGGGTCAGGGTGAGCAGGTTCCTCATCTTGGCAGGGAAGGGGAAAAGAAGTAGTTTGGATTTAAAAGCAATATCCTGTAGTTATTTTTTGGTTTTTTTTTTTTTCTTTTTTAAAATTGTCACTGCAGGTGTGGGGCTTTGTTTCAGTAACTTTAGTTACATTTGTAATATAATTTGTTATTTCTGATTCTTACTTGTTTTTATTATTTATTGGTTTATTTTCCAAGACATGCAAATGTGATATCCTTGATGGTTGCTTGCAGCCTCATGGAAGTTGCTTGTCTCAGTGTAAAGGGATATTGGAGCTGGTCCTTGGGGAGGCAGTTTTGGGGTATGCTGTTTCCCCACTGGGCACAGCAGCATTTGCTGTGTTCTGAGCAGTATTTCTCCTCCAGAATCAAATACATCCCTTTGGAAAAATGCATCCTAGTCTCATTTTCTTACCTGGAGTCTTTTCAGCTCAAATGTTTTTAGGAAAAAAATAGGATTTTTCTTAAATCCTTTAGGATTTTTAGAAATAAAATCCCACCTTGCTCTTTCCCAACTCTTGCAGAATTCAGCTGAAAGGCTCAGCCCAATTTTTGTGCTGAAGTTCCTTCCCTGGGGTATTTGAATCTTCCTGGGGCTGGGCACTCTCTGAGCTGACCTGGCAGTGAGGGCACTGCTCCTGGGGCTCCTGGCACTTCTGCCTCCACAGATCCCTGTGCTTGGTTTCCTAAACTGCTTCCAGCACTGCCAGGAAAATGTTATTAAATTTTGTCACTGGCTGTTGGAGAGGCTGTAAGTGCCCAGTTTGTCCAGTGTGGCTGGAGAGGGTACAAATCCCCTGCTGCACTGTGCCCTGGCCTGGCTGGGGCTTTTTGGCCACTGTGCTGGGTCTGGGGGTTGGCTCTGGGTGGCAGCTGAGCATCTCAGGGATGTTGGGAGGCTGCAGCAAAGCCCAAAACAATGAGAAAACGTTACAGGCCCAAAATCCCCAATTTACCTAACACTTAGCTGAAAACCAAGGTTTAGGGTGATAAAGGAGGAAATAAAAAGCTGTCCCTAGGGTGGAAGAGGAGAATGTATTGAAGTTGCAGCATGTTCCTTGGTTGGGGTTGTGGTAACTTTGGCAGAAGGTTCCCAGATGAGGCAGAGTCACTCCCTCGCCTTTCCCTGCAGTTATGGAAAGGGTCTGCTTGAAGCAGAGGTAGAGAGAAGCAAAAAATACCCCAAACAACCCCAAAACTAAAAAAACCCACCACACTTTTAGCTTTATTTTATTGAAGCTCCTGTAGTGGTTGTGGGGTTTTTGGTTTGTTTTCTTCTTTTTCCAAAACCGTTACTATTTAAATGCAGATTTTTAGCTTTTCCACCCAGGAGCCGGAGCTGGAAATTCTTTCCACTGCGTTGGTGCAGGAGGGAACAAACTGCTGCTTTTAGCTTGCTCAAATAATCCATCCCTGGCTGGAGCCACGGGTTTCCTCCTTCCCACTCCCTCCCACTCCCCCAGTGATCCCAGGATCTGCTGAGGGTGCTGATGGGGACAGGGGTGAGGGGGCATTGCTTGAAGTCCCATTTGCCTAAGGTTTTTCCCTTAAATTTCTCCAAGGCTTTATTCTTGCAAATGCCACATGGGCACTGGAGCAGCAAACCCAAGTGGCAGCTTCATTTTTCAGAGCGAAATGGGCAAAATCTTCTGTCCTTATTTTCCTGGCATTAAGAAAAGGAGGTGGGATATTGGCAGGGAACCAATGTTCTTTTCAGTGTGGCATAGGAGGAGGATGCTCAGGGCTGGGCAGGGTTTGGGGCCCTGTGCCAGGACCCCCTGCACTGCAGTGAAGGGAAATTTGTGCTGCCCAACATTTTGGGGATGAGCCATTTCCAGGAATGAAGGAAAGGAAGTTTGGAGTGGGATGGGTGAGGCTTTCCTTATTTATTTCACACAGCTTCTTGGACCATTGGTCTGATGCCCTACCCCCTCCTCCATTCCTGTTTTCCTCTCCCTGGACAGTGGGCCATGGTGATGGTGGCTCATCCTTCAGCACAGAGCTGTCATATCTGATTTTCTGGGGAGAAGGAGGTATCAGGCTGGGTTTGTTTGGTTCTTTGCTACTCTTAGTGGGGCACATCCAGGATAACTGCATTTCCAAGTCCCTGACCTGCTGAGATCAGCTCAGCTGGCCAAAAAAGGAACAAATGAGCCTTTCAGCTTTGCCCCTCCGACTGCAGCAGTGGGGCTGTGGCTGCCTGGTGCCCCCAGTTCTCCACTGGGACCCTGTCCCTGTCCTGGGGGTATCGATGGGGCTGGGTTCAGTACCTGTGAGTTTGGAAGAGCAGTGTGAGGGGTGGAATGAGCAGCTGATGTGGAGCTCTGTCTGCCACAGGAAGCCTTGTGACCCAAACCAGAAATTTTTGGGGCTGAATTTTTTGCCAGCCATTGACAGCGTCCAGGTGCCAGTGAGGAAAACGGTTGGATCATTTTACCCTAAAGCATCGCCTGGAAAACAGCAAGGATGTTTCTGGCCCTTAAAGCTATGCTATCCATCCTCATGAGCTACTCACCCACCCCGGGCTGCTGCCACCCCCAGCTGGCCTGAATTTGGTTATTTTTGGGGCAGTGGATCCCCCAGCCAGAAGGGTTCTGGGATTTTGCAAAGTGCAGGGCACGGCAGGAGCAGGGATGAGCGCTGGGGAATTACAGGAACAGCAAACCTCTGGTGTTTGCCGTGGGAGGGAGGTTGTATCTCGTTTATTTTATCTTCCTGATGCATTTTGAAGCAGCTCCAAACGAGCAGCTGTCGCTGGTGTAAGCAGACCTCACCTGGCACACAGGAAAAAGCAGCTGTGAGGCGATAGGCAAATAAAGTGCTGGGGCTGGAGGGCCTCCCCACCCACAGCACACCCAGAGCCACCACTGCCTTCGCTCTGGAGGGGAAGGCACAGGAGGAGACCACCCATGGCTCTGGGAACAGCTCCTTGGGGGTGGTGGAGGACAGGGGAAGGGCTGGATCCTCTGGGAGCAGGTTGTGGCACAAAGCAGAGCTTGGCTGTGTTCACCAGGCACAAGGATGGGGATGGATGCCCCATCCCTGGAAGTGTTCAAGGCCAGGTTGGGCAGGGCTTGGAGCAATCTGGGATAGTGGAAGGTGTCCCTGCCCACAGCAGGGGGATGGAACAGGATGGTCTCCAAGCTCCCTTCCAACCCACACCAGTCTGTGATTCTGTGCTCCCAATGCTGTGCCTGCACCCTCCAGGTGCTTTGTAATGCAGGGCTCGTTCCTCGGCTCGCAGGGGCTCGGCACAGCTGGAGGTGTTGGTTGCCGCATGGGCTCGCACGCTCCCACTGCAGCTGTGCCCGCCCGGGGGTGGCATTTCCATCGGGGGTGGTTGGGGGTCAGTGACCCCCTGCCAAGGGGGTGTCCCGGGGCAGCCCCTCGCCCTGCTGGGTCTCGGATGGCTGCTTGGCTGTTGGGGTTTAACGAATGGGGCTTTTCTGGGGAAAGGTTGGTGAGCTTTGGGGTGTGTTTGCCCCTAGTCTGGGGGCACAGCGTGGGGTAGCCCTGGGGATGTGGGTCTGCTTTCAGCTCCCAGAGGCAGAGACTGAGAGAGGCCGGGCAGGAGCTGAAGTGGGCACAGTCCCTTCAGCTGCATCCTGAGGGTGCCACGGCTCCCGAGCAGAGCCCCTCCTGCCCTGGCACAGGGGCAGAGTCCCGGCGAGATCGGAGGTGCAGGGCCCGCTCCAGGGATGATGCAGCGGTGCTCGGAAGCTCCGGCAGGGAGCTGTGCAAAAAGGGAAGGGCTGTGGGTGAGTTTAAATCATGCACAGCCAGGCACTTGGGTCGCTGTGTTTTGTCCTCTGTGGGCATCGGGGAGCGTTAGTGCCATTAAACTTTGAGTGTTTGTCCCAGATAACGCTAAAACACCCAGGATTAGCTCGCAAACGCTGGTTTTCACACTTCTCACCTCGAGGATGAGGAGTAGCCCCATGCACCATCCTCAGGTGGGATTTATGGGCTGAGTGTGCGTTAAAACATCCCGGCAAACCTGTCCTGGTTGTGCAATCCAGCAGTTTTGGGGAGTGGTGGTGTGCAGGGCTGCCTGTCACCGGGCTGAGGCAGAGCAGATGTCCCTCCAGGATGGGATCCTTCCCGTGCAGCCGGCCCTGGGAAAGGCAGCTAGTTAAAATAACAGTTTATCCTGCCTGGTGTCTTGTGGGATGGTGGAAGGATCCCAGAGCAGCCCTGCCTGGGTTCCTGCTTTATGTCACAGGACGGGAGCTGCTCTCCCAGCTGCGGTTGTTTTAGGGTTTTCTTACTCTTTTCACTACTATTTCACTGCCTGTCAGCAAAGTCCAAAGGAATTGGATACATCCCTTATTTTGCGCATCCATTTCCCCTTCCCTGCATATGGGAAAAGATATTAAAGGCAGGAAAAAGCAAATGTGTTTACAACATAGAAATACAGCTTGAATTAAGTTACTTAGAGAAGAAAGCTGGGCCTGGGTGTGATGCTCATCGTTATTCCCCCAGAGGGCATCATGCTCTTCCCACATCATTTGGGGGCAGAAGTATTTCCCAAGAGGGAAACCTGATTTTATCCAAGGGAAGCTCCTGAAATGGTGAGGGAAAGTGGAATTTCAGTGTTCACTCTGCAGGATGTTTGCTGTTGTGGATTGCACCCTGGACCTGAATGTGCACCAGGGGTTGCTTTGGCACACGCTGGCCTGCGAGAGTGTCACCTGGGGCCTCACTTTCCCCCAAAGCAGAGTGGGATGCAATACCTCAGTGCAGGATGGACAAACACCAGCTGCTCTAGGGATGTGCTCCAGGGATTTTTGCTCCTGTTGCAACAGGAGAAACTCAAAATGTTTCCTTGAAGCGCCCCCAACGCCACCCGGTCCCAGTTTGTGTTTGCTTTGGCCGGGAAGCGGGGCCGGGTGTCCCCGGGGACACGGAGGCTGTCACAGAGCCCCGGGGCAGCCGCTGTGCCTGTGCTCGTGGGTGGCACCAGTGTTTATTTACCTTTTCATCACCTGATTACCGTGCCCTGCCATGTTGCAGGCGCCAGCCCATGGGCTGCCAGCCCTGTTTGAGTTGGCAGGAGCTGGAGATTAAGCTCCTGCTAAAATAGCCCGACGCCAGCCCCACGTCTGCCCGGGGTGGCCAGGCTCCTTGCATGCCCTTAGAGCATCTTGCAGGGATGTTTTGCAGCCTGGTATGGGCCAATGCCACCACATGACGTGATGGCACAGTGAGGAAAGAGGTCGCGATGCAACAAGCTCAGAGCAAGTTGCATTCCAGGAGCTGTGGATGTGTCCCTGCAAGGCAAAGCCCTCCGAGGTGGTGGGACTGGGGGTGCCTTAACCCGGAGGGCACGGTGCTCTTCTGCTGGTGGGAGTGGCCCTGTGACATCCAGGCTCCTGTGGTCCCTTGGGATAGCTCCACTTTCTGCTCCTGAGCACTGCGATGCCGAAGAGCAGGAGCAGAGGAACCACAGATGTGTCCACAGGCTGCACGTTCTGTGATGAGACTGCTCTGCTGGGGAAGCTGGATATTTATGGTGCATGTGGGTAACCCGTTTTGGGATTCCCTGAGCTACCATTACCACTTTCCACCCTTGATGGTGTCACTGCATTTGTGTTCTGGCCGTATCAGGGAGCTCAGGGTGGGATTTCTGTGCTGAGCCACTGTCCAAAGAAAGAGGCTATTCAGGTGCCAGCCAGGAGGTTCCATTTCAGCCTGTTTGCACTCACCATGTTGTCCCAAAGGAGTGGCAGATTTGGGATTTTGCTAGTTCCCTGCCTGTGGCAGGTTTCCCGGCTGGATGGGACATGGCAGCACTGCTGGTGCCATGGGGCTGACTCACACTGAACTCGGGTGTTGGTGAGTAGCAAACCCTCTTATTTCTAGTGAGACTTTGGATGTGACACGAATAAGCTACAGCCCCAAACCTTCCTGTTTTCCAGTGTGTTTTTATCAGTTCAGACCCAAAATTGTGGGCTTATTGTGACTTTCTGCCCTTTGACTCTGGGTATTTGGTGCTGAGCTGCCACATGAACAGTGGTGGAAGGAGTCACTGATAGCAGGGAGCTGCCTGGTTATCACTGTACTCAAAAATGGGGTTTTGGGAGGTGCCTGCAGCAGCATTGCTGTGTTTGAGGTTTGGTGACAGCAATGGCACAGTGTCACGGTGCCACTGCGGTGTTTCAGCTGCTTGCCCCAGTGCACGTGTTTCCTGAGTTCACAGAAACCTGTTTTTGTGCTTTAATCAAGGTTTCATGCAAAGTCCCAGCTCTGTGAACGGCGTTGCTGCCAGTCTGCATGCAAACACGGTGTGGGAGAAGCACGGAGAGCACTGTGATGTTTCGGGTGGCTGCTTGGGGTGGAAAGTCACCCCTGGGCACCCTGGACGAGCCAAGACCTGGGGGACCCCCAGCTGCCTCCCCCAGGACACCTGCTTGCCCTCAGCCCTCTTGCCTTGCATGCTTGCACCCTTAAAAGTGGAGTCTGGATGGAAATAGCAGCAGCAGATCTCTTCTACTTTTAATTTTGGAGGCTCTCTGGGCTGGGGAGAGGAAGCTGGGGGTGGAGAGGAGCTGGCTGTGAGAGGACAAGAGCCACTTTTCTCTGATACGCTCTGTAGAGCAATTTGAAACGCTGAAGCTCCTCCAAGATTAATTTTTTATTTTTACAATAAAAATAATTATAGGTACTATATCCTAGTCTGTGTCTCGCAGGGGCAGGGGATCAGAGTAGCTTGAGCCAGGGGGAATGTGGGTTTAAAACAACTCGTAGTGGGTGTGTCTGTGAGCAGTGAGGAGCTGGTACAGTTTGAAGCATGAACACATTCAGGCTTCTTGTTTTCACCGGTTGGTTTAGTGAAGGTGGGTTTGGTTTGGGTTTTTTTTTTTTTCATTCCTCTGAATGAAAATAGGTGATGAGCAGGTTTCACTTCCTGCTCTCGCTTAGGGCTTCATGCTGGGGTGATTGGAGACAGCCACAGTGGTGGGGCATCAGTGTCTGCATTGGGCTGATTCCTCATGGACTCATCTGGTCCCTTTTTCCCTCCCAGAAACACAAGGAGCTGGAGAGATATCTTGTTTTCTCATAGAATTGTTAAGGGTGGAAAAGACCTCTAAATTCATTGAGTCCAACCATTAACCCAGAGCTGCCACCTGTTTCTTGTCACCCTTGTGGGGTGCAGAAGTACACTGAGAGATCTGGGGAGAGGAGAAGGCTCTGGGGAGACCTTAGAGCCCCTTCCAGTGCCTAAAAGGGTTACAAGAGAGCTGGAGAGGGACTTTGGACAAGGGCTAGGAGTGACAGGACAAGAGGAATGGCTTCCCACTGCCAGAGGGCAGGGTTAGAGGGGACATTTGGAAGAAATTCTTCCCTGTGAGGGTGGGGAGGCCCTGACACAGGGTGCCCAGAGAAGCTGTGGCTGTGGCTGGAAGTTTTCAAGGCCAGGCTGGATGGGGCTTGGAGCAACCTGGGACAGGGGAAGATGTCTCTGCCCATGGCAGGGGGTGGAACAAGTTGGTCTTTGAGGTCCTGTTCAACCTAAACCACTCTGAGACTCTGATGGGTGCAAATGGAGACAAGCCACCAAAATCAGGGGGTCACTCCTGAGCCCTCCCTGGGTGCAGGACCTTGCAGTCCTGGGCCCAGCCTTGCCCACAGCAGGGCCAGCACATCCCTTGCTGCCCAGGAGCAGGAGGATTCCCTTTCAGGGTACCAGGGTTTGTGCAGTGTCCAGCGGGACTCGTTGGTGCATGTGAAGGTAACGTCACCTCCTGGGGATGTGGGAATCTTGGGGAAGCTGTGATGGGTGTTTGGGAGCCCTTGGGTTTCTCTCAGGGTCTGCAGGTGACTGGGCTTGGGTCTGGCTGGGAGCAGTGCACTGGGGTGGGTTCAGGAGGACAGCTTGGAGCAGCTGAGCGTTGGCTTTGGATTTGTTTCCTAGAGTGTTGCAGGCTGTAAAGTACAACAGATTAATAGGAAACGTGGTCTGAAAGTTACAGTCCCCAGTGGGGCTGTACCGGGTTTCTGGCAGAGCATTTTATGGGATGGTTGGACTTCTGTGTCTTGGATTTGGAGAGGGCAACTCCTGAGGAGTATTTTTTTAGGCAGGCTGAGTGTAGGAATAAATGCTGCCGGAGCCACTTGCAGCAGGGAAATGATATTTCCAGGGCTGCTTACTTGGTGTTGGACTGAGACATTTGAGGACAAACTGCCTTGATGTGGGAATATGTGCAGAAAAATTTGCATTTTGGGGTACTGAGTGAACTGCTGGGCATAAGGGAAGGGATTGCTAGTTTGGGTCCAAATCACTAATTATCTTTTTATTTTTATCATTTTTTTTTGCTGTATTGTGCTCCTTGGGCTGCTGATGAAAACCCACAGAGCTCCCTGCAGAAGAAGGTAAGTCAGGGGCTGGAGGGGGCAGTGTGCCTTGAGTCTGGGCAGAGTGTGCTGGGGACAAGGAAGAGGGAATCTTTGGGGTCTTTTAATCTTGGGTTTAATCCCAGAGAAAGTTGAGCTGGTAGCAGAGCTTCCCTGTGATGGTGAGGCTACCTCTGTGAATAGAAACACAGAGGATATAGTTCCAGTAGTTAAAAACAGCCAGTAAAAGCAGGGCAGTGCCAGAAATGAAAGCATTTCATTTTAGAGACAGCCCCCCACTGCAATGCTGCGTGTCCTCACCAGTGCCCATGGCCAAGGGGCACTGGAACAGCCCTGAAACAAGCAGGGATGGGGTTCTGTGGATCTTAGGGCCTCAGTGGTCTAAATTACCTGTCCTCTGGAGATTTTTTTTGAGCACTGACTATGCTTGGCATCATGTTTTCCCACCAGGGAAGTCCCTCTGGGAGTTGGTACTGGAGCAGTTTGAAGACCTACTCGTCCGCATCCTTTTGATGGCAGCTTTTCTGTCCTTTGTAAGTACCTGGAGCTTGGGGTGGCACCTTCTGGGGCACATATGGCCTCAGGTGACATCCAGAGAGGAAAGGTGGGCAGGTGCCTGTGGGATGAAGGGGATGCAGCAGCAGAGCAGTGGTTTCTAGGGCATAATGGCAATATCACTGCATCTGCTTAAAGATGGGACTGGAGGATTTTCCAGTAATGCTGATTCATCCAAAAGTGACATCAAACAACTCCCTGGGCTGCTTGCTGTTTATGCAAGGCTTTCCAGGGTGATGTTTTGAGCCTGGTTTGCAGTGCCCCAGTGCTGAACTTTGCCAGTTCAGCTTTGCCCACAATCTGCCTTGGGAGCAACTCTGCATGAGGAGGTTTCCCATCAAGCTGCTGGAGAATGATTGATTTTTTTTGAGTGCAGTCAGTGTGTTTGGCAGGGATGGCAAAGCTGAGACTCCTGTCTCTTCCTTTTGGATGTGGCTCATGGGTAGACAAGGGGGCAAGCTGGTCCCTTATGGGGTTCAGTACATTCCCAAAACAACATGCAATGAAGTGAATGCAGGTAAAGCAGGGGTGAAGCCCTATGCCAGAGGTCCTTGTGCCTCTGTGACAGAGCAGAGGGGTGTTGCTGTGTTGACACAGTGCAGGTCGATGAGCAGTTAAATGGAGTGGAAATGTCTCTGTGTGTGCTTCATTCGTACTGTGGTATGAGGCCTCTGTGGGATGGAGAGGGGGCTCAAGGTGGTAGAAGCCACAAGGTCAGTCCCTGCTCTGCCCTTACTGCACTGATTACTCGTGGTGCATCACTGACCTGCTGCCCTGGAGGGGCTGCAGTGCTGCCTGGTGTCCCCACTCATCAGCTCATGGCCATGGTCTCCCCACAGATGCACTAAACACAGAGAGGCTTTCCTGGTGCAAACACTGATCCAGGCATTGCGTGGCTGTTTGCTCCAGCCCCACTGGTTCAGTGCATTAGGTTATTCTAGCAGAGGAGTGGAGGCTCCAGAAGTGGGGTGTGGCAATTCCACTTTTTGACCAAGCCATGTGGCTCTGGCCACCCCCGTGTTGTTTCCTCTCCAGCAAACACCACCTGTTGTTTGGTTCTTGTTTCCATCATTCTTCTTAAAATATTGTTGCTCTTGTTTCAACCACATTGTGCTCCTTCTCTCTTGCCACCAGATCCTGGCCTGGTTTGAAGAAGGAGAGGAGACCACGACAGCATTTGTGGAGCCCATTGTCATTATTATGATCCTGATTGCCAATGCTGTGGTGGGTGTGTGGCAGGTAAGGCACAGCCCCTGCCTGCCCCTGGGGTCTCTGCTCCACGTGGCTGAGATCCTTCATCTTAAAGCCTGATTCATGCCCTTGGAAACTCATTTCCCAAAGGTTCAATTTTCATGTTGGCTGTGCTTCCCCATGCCCCTGCACAGATGCTCAGTCGCTGGCTGCCTCTTGGCTTGTTCCTTCAGTCTTTCTTTGGTAATTTTTGCAGGTTGGAGCTTATCTTGCAGTTATCCAGGCAAAACTGCTTGTCTTCTGGCCAGGGCCAAATGCATTTTCTAAGGGAAGCTCTTTGCCCTGTCCACCAGACAGCCACAGTGGCCGCTGCCCCTCGCCTCACTCTGTCCCTCCTGGGGGATGAGTAAACACCTCAGCCAGGGATGCTCCTCTTTTGTATCCATTCATTATCAGGCCATTTATTTATCTGCAGCTTGAGACGGGGTTGCCGGATGGGGAAAAATTCAGTTGGTTGGGAAATGCTGCTTCCCAAACCAAGAATGAGATGATCAACCCCAAAGGTCCAGGCAATGTCCAGGATCTGGTGTGGTTTGAACCAGCAGGAATCATCTTGCAGAGGCTGAAGAAGTCGTGACGCTTGTCCTGTCTGTGGTGTCAAAGGATTCCAAAGCCAGGGCTGGGGTTTGGGTTTTCCTGTCTTTGCAGCGGGTGGGGAAGGAGCTCCAGCACCAGCAGCTCCAGCACCAGCAGCTCTGCTCCTCTCTGCTTGCAGGAGAGAAATGCTGAGAGTGCCATCGAGGCCTTGAAGGAGTACGAGCCCGAGATGGGGAAGGTGATCCGCGCCGACCGCAGCGGGGTGCAGCGGATCCGCGCCCGCGACATCGTCCCTGGGGACATTGTGGAGGTGGCAGGTAGGATGCTGTCACCCCAGGGCGTGGCCTTGGATGGGGAGGTGGAACTGGCCAGGGGTCATCCAAAGCTGAGGCTCTTCACCCTGCCAAGGCTTCTCCTGAGCATCAGGCAGTAGAGAACAGCAGAAAAGAAGTATCCATTTCTGACGCAGGTTTTGTGTCTCAGGAGAGTTTCCCCTTTTTCTGGAAGAACTTTCAATTTTCACCAAGATTCCCTCTCTCTGGAAGCAGCTCTCCCACGCACATCCCCGGACGAGGCGTGGGTGAAGGGCCAGTGCTGGGTGCTGCTGCAGGCAGCCTGTGTGGGAGGGCTTCCCTGGGAATTGCAGCTGGTTACCCAGAGAGGGTGAGAGGCAGAGGGGACCAGCTGCAGGGTGCTTTTGCCTCTGGGTAGATTTTACCCCCCAGCCCTTCTGTTGGGGCTGTGCATTCAGCAGAGCATGCCTGGGGGTCTGCTGCCTGCCCCAGCAGAGCTGAGGAGGATGCATTCCAATTATTCCATTTTGTTTGCTCCTTAAATGATGCCATAAATCCCCAGAGCCACAAAACTAATCCTTTCCTTTCCTCCTCATGGCCCTGCTGGTGGAAAGATGCTGCAATCCCTCCCGTGCCCAGCCAGCTCACTGTTATTTATGTCTTCCAGTTGGGCTTCAGCTGGAAGATGATCATAAAAACAATGCAGGGAGGATCAAGCCAGCTGATCCTCAGCTGGGCAAGGTGGCAGCACTCCCAAACCAGCTCTGACAATGCAGTCTGGCTGCTGACCTGGCCTTTAATTAAATTAATGAATTATTAATAAAATTCTGCCATCTTTCCCAAATCAAGTGCATACTGCCTGCCCATCAGCAGCCCAACATTACTTTTTAATGGCACAATCAGCATTGAGACTGGAATGGAAAGAGCTGAGCTCTCTGGAGCGGTTTGCAAATTATTAGCAAATTGTGGGTTTAGGAAGTTATGGAAAGTGGTGAGGGTGCTGTCAGGTGCCTGATAGGAAAGCACACCAGGAGGAAAAGCTTTGAACCTGCGGTGGACATCCAGGTGATGTCCTGGGGACAGTGTGACAACACAGGCAGGAGGGACTGGCTGCTGTTTGCATGTGCAAATGCAATAAATTTGGCAGCAGGGAGCAGGAAACCTGTTATGCTGAGGTGAGGAGGGAGGGTGGTTGGAAGTTGGCGGGCTCCTTAAACCCAGCTGAGTTTTGCCCTTTTGTGACAAGGCCATGGAGGCAAGTCCTGGTGCAGGCAGCTTTTCCCTTTCCCAAAAAGCAAAGCATCTCTTCGGGAGCTCCAGCAGTTGCTGTGACCCCTGTGGTGCTCGGGCAGTGCCAGTGGTCATGGCCAGGCAGTGTCCTCCTGTTCTCCTCTCTTTGCCTTGGGAGACTGGTGCTGGGGGAATCAGCACATGCTCAGTACCTGGCTAACAGCCAGGCCAGGTGTGTCCTGTGCCATGGGATAATAAGGCATTGTGCACCCTGGAGCAAGTGCCAGCCCTGTGGCACCAGGGCGCTTTCTGTCCCTGGATGCTGCAAGAGTCTTCCTAGGCAGGTTTAGCTCCTGTTTGCAAACCCTCCTGCCTTTCCTGAGGGAAGAGGAGCTCTTTGCTCCCTCTAAAATGCTCCACCCCCTTGAAGAGACGCAGAGTCTGAGTGTGGGTGCATGAAGTGGATGTTTTGGGGAGGTCTGTGCTGGCACCTCCCAGCTCAGTGTCCCCCAGATGGTTGTGACAGGGAGCAGCAGGGGTCTGGCTGGATGGCAGATGTTGCTGCTGCATCCTGGAGTGCTGGGATCTGCAGCTGGAATAACTGGCTGGGTGGTGGAGCGGCGCCAGCCCCCTCCCGCTGTGCTGGGGGGGTTTATGAGCCCCGGGAGGAAGCCCTCGTTACAGTCTGGGATTTGAGAGCATCGTTAGCAGCCAAGCCAGCAGTGTTGTGGAAGGGCTGGGAAGGGCTGGGAGCCAGGGCTCCCTTGGCCTCAATATTTCCGAAGCGTCGGAGCGTGGTTGTGTCCAGCTGATAAGGGAGCAAGAGGAAGAGCCAGGAGGAAAAGACCCAGCAGGAAAAGCAGCTTTAAATGTTGGGTTTTTTTTTTTTTTAAAGACGCACTAGTGCCTTGGAGGGTGGTGTTGGGTGGCTGGCAGTGGATGGGGCAGCTTTCACCTGTGCCCACTGTGCCAGGGAGAGCCAGGGATGGTTGTTTGTCTTAGACACAGAAGATTTTCCACTGTCAACAGCTTCCAGTCAGCCCAGAGAAACCTGAAGCGGGGTCAAGACTGGCATTAGGAAGCTTGGGCTGCTCCAACATGGGGATGTTTTGGGGTTTTTTGCAGGAAAGAGGCAAGATGAGGGTGCAGGGGGAGTTTACAGGGAAGAGGAGAGATAGGGACGTGGTGGGGAAGGGGATGGGCACAGCAGGCAGGGCACCACCAGGGTTTGGTTGGGGACAGACTTGTAAATTATAGACAGACAAAATTAAGCTTTAACAAAGCTTTAAATGCAGAAATGAGGTATCCCAGTGCAGAGCCCTTTGCCAGGGGCTGGACCCGTCTTTGCTCCAGGCTGGGTTCTGCTGTGCACCTGCACATGGTTGGTGTCAGCTTGGGGTGTTGGGTGTGCCAGTCCCACCTGACAGAGCTGCTCTGCTCTTGTCCTTGCAGTCGGTGACAAGGTGCCAGCAGACATCCGCATCATCGAGATCCGCTCCACCACCCTGCGGGTCGACCAGTCCATCCTCACAGGTGTGTGTGGGCCTCCTGGAGCAGAGGCAGCTTCCTTCTGCCATCTTCATGGAGGCAAATTTTGGAACTGATGCCGAGATAAGTGCTTTACTCGGGTGGGAAATGGGTGGGAGAGCAAGATGTAAATGATGCTCGGATCCTCCCAGGTCCTCAAAGTCATGGCATAGGTGAGATGTGTCTGGTGCTTGGGTGTCCTTCCTGCAGAACACAAGCCTGAGGCTTTCCTGTGTGACATGCGGGGTTTGACAGCCTCATGGTGGATGTTTGGAGAGTTTAGTGGCAAAGTGCTGCTCTAGGGCACTGTGGGGTGTGTGATGCAGGCTTGGGACAGGGATGAGCTGAGGCTGGAGAGGGAACATGAGTAGTCCATCTCTCCTGTCTTGTCTTGGCAGGGGAGTCTGTGTCGGTGATCAAACATGCTGACCCCATCCCCGATCCCCGGGCTGTCAACCAGGACAAGAAGAACATGCTGTTCTCTGTAAGTCCCTTACACCTCTCTCCACCTCTCCTATGGTTTTCCAAAGTGCAGAGGCTGGGAGATCTCTGAGCAGAGAAAGGGAGTGCATGCCTAAGACCTGAATCCATAAAAAAGAGCTCCAAATCCATAGAAATTAGAACCTGCTTCATTTGGATTTCATTTGGGCTGTGGCACATAAGGCCTTTAAATACCTTGGGCAATCTCAGAGCACTTTTTTTTCCATCATGTAGGATGCATTATGGATGGGGAAGAGGTTTGTGGTTGAGCCTGGAGCTATTGCAAATTTGGGTTTCCTCCTTTCTCATGCACTTCTCAGGCAGAATTCAAGTCCTCAAGAGGTTACAGCTCTCAGGAAGGGCTCTCCTGCTCCTTAGAGTGGGATTATATAAAAACCCAGGATGTCCCATTTTCCTCTTAAGCAAGATCTCAAGTTCTCCTTCCACAACAAGCAATCCATTTCCCTGCTCAAACCAAGAGGTTTCATGCCCACATATCCACTCTGCCCCTTTCCTCCCCTCCCAGGGCACCAACATTGCAGCTGGGAAGGCTGTAGGGATCGTTATTGCAACAGGGGTGTACACCGAGATCGGAAAGATCCGAAACCAGATGGTGGAGACCGAGCCCGAGAAGACTCCCTTGCAGCAGAAGCTGGATGAGTTCAGCCAGCAGCTCTCCAAAGTGATCTTCCTGGTGTGCATCGCTGTCTGGGTCATCAACATCAGCCACTTCAGCGACCCCGTGCACGGCGGCTCCTGGTTTCGGGGGGCCATTTACTATTTCAAGATTTCGGTGGCGCTGGCGGTGGCCGCCATTCCCGAGGGCCTCCCGGCCGTCATCACCACCTGCCTGGCCCTGGGCACGCGCCGCATGGCCAAGAAAAACGCCATTGTCCGGAGCCTGCCCTCGGTGGAGACCCTGGGCTGCACCTCCGTCATCTGCTCCGACAAGACCGGCACCCTCACCACCAACCAGATGTCCGTGTGCCGGGTGAGAGCCGGGTGGGCTGGGGGTCTGGAGGTGCAAGGGGGATGCTTAAGAGCACCCCATCCTGTGGTGATGGGCTCTGTGTCCTCACCAGAGTTGTGTCGTGTTAGGAGTGTGGGGGTGAGCAGGGAAGAGGGTTGTAGGAAGCCCCGAGGTTCCCCTGGACAGGGTAAATAAGGATCAGAGCTTCTCTTGGCTTGGGGGTAATTAGAAAACTCCCTTTTATCAGCACACCATTGTGGAGGTGCTGTGTTGCAGTCTCATTTCAGGGGTCATTTTCCAGGGGACGTTTCTTCCTGCTGGGATGTGACATTGATACAAAGCTCCTGGAGATGCTGATGCAATGAGCCTCCTCTGCTTTCTTGCTCTTTCCCCCCTGTTTTTAACCAAACCAGTACGAAATCCTGGACCATGCAGAATTACAAAGCCTGGACCCATGAAAAGCATATCTGATAGAGGGAGCCCTGGGGTGGTTTGGTGAAGAGTTTAAAGGTTCCTCATATACCAGAGAGTTTTGTTTCCACAAGCCTGGCTGTGTGGAGAGGTGACTTGGTAGGAAAGCTTGGACTGTCTGAGCACTTCTCAGTTTCCCCATTGATCCATGAGTGTCAGGAAAGCTTTTTACATGGCTTTGGCATGTTGTTTTTATAGGAGAACCTTGGAAAATGTGTTGCTGTGGGAAAAAAAGGACCTGGCCAATGTCCCTCCTCTCTGACACGCAGATAGTGTGGTGGGAAGCTGTGACAGTGTTGCAGACTGGCCACAGGTTTTGGCCACTGGTTTTAGCTCAGCACAAACTGCAGATGACTGGGAATGTCTGGTATTTCTGCCCTGTAAATGATACAGAACAAGACAGGGCCTGAACAAAGCAGGGACCAAAGTGCCCATGTCTCACATGAGGAGGAGGAGGTTCCCACCAGCCCCATTTTCAGAGCCAGAGATGCAGCAAAGCAAGGACAGGGTGACCCTAGTGCTTGGGGTCTCCTGAGCTCTGCACACTGCAGGAGGAGGAGGAGGAGTGCCCATGCTTTCCCAAACCACTCTCTACTGGAGGGCCTCTTCCTTGAACTTGGAAAGAAGTTCCACCATCCCCCTCAGTGTGGCACAGTCAGGAGAGCCAGGACGGTGATACTGTGGCAGGGAGAGTGACAGAGTGAGGCAGTGGTGTACGAGGGTTTTGGCATCAATTGTCATTTGCAGAATGGGCTCAGCAACTTTGCAAAAAAAAAAGAAATCAATTAAAAAGTCAAAGTATCCTCCAGCCCATCTCCCCACAACCCCATTCCAATATCTGTTTATTCGCTTGGCTGGGTCCTGGCTCCCAGGGCACGATAGTGGGAGCAGGGCTGGCCCCAGGAGGCAGAGCCAGGGCTGTTAATGTTTAATGGACAGGGATTCCCGTGCTGACATGGGCAGGACGGGGCTGCCGGGGCCCCGTGAGCCGCAGGTGCGTCAATATTTGTGCTGGGCAGCCACTGGCCTGTCTGGGCCACGCTCCTGTGCCAAACAGCCAGCTCAGCCATGGGAGCAAACAGCCACACAAGCCTTTCAATAACCTGGGAAAATGTATTAATTGAGTGTGATTTCATTAACTGTCCCATTAATTGGGTGAGCACAGCTGCTCGGCTGCAGGGCCTGCTGCTGAGCGGGGCCTGCTCACTGTCTCACTGCTGGCATCAGGTCTGTCAAGCTGTGAAGGGGCTCTTGGAGGGCTTCAGGTCTGGTTTCAAACCCTCAGCTGGGTTTATAAGGGCTGTGCAGTGTCTCTGGGTCCCACCCAGTGCTGGGGTCTCATGGCCAGGGTGCTGAGCCAGCAGGACACGCATCAACCCCAGGTGGTCAGCAGGGGTGAAGCTGTGTCCCCCAAAGCCCCCCAAACTGAGGTGCTTCATGCTGGGGACCTTGTCCACCCAGCATGGCTGAGACTTTGGTGCTTTTGGTCTTACCCAAGGTTACAGTAACAAAGCCACAAACCCACTTAGTAAATCAGAGTAAACCTGTGGTTCGTGTCACTGCACAGTCAGCTGGGGCTCTCTGAGATCACCATCTCCCCCAGCTCAGGGCATGGAGGAACCAGGACCAGCCTTCTCCCAACCATTAAATGACCATGGAACTGGGAGCAACAGGAGCCTGGCAGGAGAAGAAGGGACATAGAAGCATCACTGCTCTCTGCTCTCACATGTTTAAATCACTCTCCTAAAACTTGCAGCACCCTTTTATGCATCCTACCTTCACTTTCCAGGAAGGTGGTGTTTGAAAGTCAGGACCCACAGCAGAGATGTGGGCTCAGGGGGAAAAGATGCTGGCACCCTGTGTCTGGGAGAAGGAGGTGGTTAGTGATATTTGGCTGTCCCTGAGATGGCTGCTGGTGTTTTGGGGAACAGGAGCAGAAAGGGATTTATTTTCCACAAAGCTTGTAGCAAAGCCTGGATGTGCAAACTCCCATCCCTGGTGCAGCTGCCCCAGAGCTGTGTGGACACTGTTTGCTTTGCAGTCCCCAGGTCACCATGCCTTGCCTCAGCACTGTTGTCTGTCTAAACCTGTCACTGATTACTGGGAGACCTGGCTGGGGGTCCCCAGGGGTGTGCCAGTTGCCAGTGGGTGCCTGTTGGTTGGGGCTGCTTCTAGTACAGGAGGAAAATGATGCTGATCCGTGGGTTGATTGATGGAGCAGTGACTGATGATTACAGCTCTTACAATCCCAGACAGCATTCCTGCCTTGTCTGCCTCTTGATGAGTAGTTCCTTTAAAGACACTACAGAAAATGTGGAGTAGTGGAGATGAATCCTTCACATCTGTCTTCCCCACGAGCCCACAGCTGCTGCCATGTGCTGCTCCAGGGGTGTTGCATCCATGAGTGCCCTTTGCTCCCTACAAACACACACCAGCAGCATCCAGCTGTGATACAGCACCAGGGCCACACAGCATCAGTGGCACACGAGAGGAGGAGTGATGCTGGAACCCTTTGGGAGAAGGCTGTACTCTTCATGAGCATGTGATAACATTTCCCTTCCAGCCTCTCTGTTGCATTAAAACCCCAAATCACTGGTGTGGATAAAAGGCTCAGGGCAGGGGGAAGCCCTGGGGTGCTGCTGGCCGTGTTCCCCTGGCTGGGTGCTGGAGCTGCTGTTCAGTGTGCAGTACAAGAGGTTGGGCAGCCCCTCTGTGAGCCTGACTTGTCAGCAGCCCCCAGCTGAGCTGCACCCACAGCTTTCCCACCTCCTTCTATTGCTCCTGGTATTTTTTCTACTATTTTTGTGATTGAAACTTTACCTCTCCTCTTAACTGCTTAAGACACAGCTATTTCCTCTGGACTCTTTCCACTGCCCACAAACCTGCCCATTGCTCAGCCTGGAAATCTGCCGAGACATCGACAGGCTGAGAGAGCTGGGGCTGTTCAGCCTGGAGAGGAGAAGGCTCCAGGAAGACCCTAGAGCCCCTTCCAGTGCCTAAAGGAGCTTCAAGAGAACTGGAGAGGGACTTTGGACAAGGGCCTGGAGCAACAGGACAAGAGGGAATGGCCTCACACTGAAGGAGGAGAGATTTAGATGAGATATGAGGAAGAAATTCTTCCCTCTGAGGGTGGTGAGGGGCTGGCACAGGGTCCCCAGAGAGGCTGTGGCTGCCCCATCCCTGGAAGCGTCCAACATTGGTCAGGGCTTGGAGCAGCCTGGGATAGTGGAAGGTGCCCCTGCCCATGGCAGGGGGTGGAACAAGATGAGCTTTAAGGTCCCTTCCCACCCAAATCATTCTGTGATTCTCTGATCCCACCAAAGCCCTGCAAACCCCTCTGCAGTGCCCTGGCCAACCCCATGCTCGGCCAGTCACGCAAGCTGGGAGCAGCAGGAAATTTGATATAACCTCTGGTTGCTGTGCATTATGTAGCACCTTTTTTTAAAGGGCATGGAAAAATAAAGGGCTTGGAATGTTTTTTTTTTATTTCCCTTTTCCCTTTTTTAATAAGAAGGACGCTATTGTGAAAGTAATAATTGTTTTGTAGCCATGAGCATTTGAAAACAAACAGACCCATATCAGGCAAAACCATCAGTGGTTGGGGTGGGTGCTTTCAGCTTTTTTGATAAACGAGTCTGGTTGGTGTTTCAGGAGTCTATTTTCTGAAGAGGCCAGGAGAATTTGGCTCTCTGGAAGGCTGATGGCATTGGATGTCTCAAAAAGAGATGAAGGATGCTTAGCCTTTGATGTTGTCTCAGCCTGGGTGTCTCTCCTCATGTTCTGGGTCTGTCATCTCTACGACTGTTTTCACCAAAGGCATAGGATGTTTCTTTATTGAGTTTACACCCACTGCCCGTGCCTCCAGAGGACCTGGGACATCTCTTCTGCAGCCTTTTGGCTCATTACTTTCTTCAAAACTTATCAGGGATGCTGATGGGCCTCCAGGATGGGCCTTGGGAAGGAAGCTGAGGGCATTAGCCCCATAAACAAGATATCAGCAAATAGCTGGGAAGCTGGGAAGCCATGGTGAGGTTGTTTTGGGCTCAGAATTACTCACACAAGAGGCGTATGCTTTGAACCTACTCCTTTGATTTGCCTAAACCTGTAAAATAGGGAGGTGAGAAAACCCACCAAGGTGTCCTGGTGCTAAACATGCCGTGAGTGTGCTCCCCTGAACGTGCCTTTTATTGCTTGGCTTGGCCCTAAGCTCATACCTTGGGACACCTTCTGTGTGGGGCAGGCTCATACCTGCCAATGTGGCTGCACTGACGAGGTGTCCTTGTATTATTAACAGCAATTAACAACAACAGCAAATTAACCTCTGTTTGTTGCCAGAGGAAACGTGGAAGGCAGAGAAGTGGGTGGTACCCAGAGCTGTTGCATCCCTGGTGCTGAGTGATGCCTCCTGATTTCTCTAGCATCTGTTGCTTCCCTCTCCTGGGGAACAACTCAAATGGCCAGAGGAAAATAAATAGAGAAAAAACAATTATTTTGAGACAGGTTGGAGTGGGACAGTTTTTCCTGCACCTGCTTTCTGGAGGCACTCAGCAAGTTCATGGAGCTGAGGAGAGCAGCACTTCCCTGAAGCCAAATTCCATCCTGGTTTCTCCCTGCAGCCAGGGAAATGCATTTGCCAAACAGATCTTATTTATTTGTTTGTTTGTTTATTTATTTACCTACTTACTTACTTATTCATTATGTTGCCTTTTGGCTTCAGTGTGGGTTATAAATAACGAGTAAGCAGAAATGAGCATCTCTGAACTGTCTCCTTGGCTGGGGTCAGGCCCTGCTCTTGTTCCTAGGGGATGCTGCCCTCAAAGGTGGGCTGTGCTGGGAGAGGACAAGAGGGACTGGGAGAGCTCAGGGAAAGGGTAGTTTTTGTTTTATTTTAGAATTTGTGGGATTTGTCTCATTATAGAAGCAAAAGAGAATCTGGAAGGATTTTGAAAGGCAAAAATCACTAAAAATAGAGTGTGGGGGACTTTTATGGCTCACTGGGGCTTTATTAATGAGCTGAGTTGTGATCCCAGTAAGGCACAAGGCTTGGGAAAGGGTGGCAGAGGCAGCTGCTCAGATCCTGCCCTGCAGAGGCTTTCCAGGGCAGGAGTGGAAACCTTGACCCAGCTCCTTCTCTGCTCCAAGAAAAACACAGGCACCTTCTTAGGAACAGGCTCAGTGTCTCTCCTCTCCTGGGGAAAGAAAGAGCTGTAGGAGGTGAACATGAATAAGGCAGAGGAGAGCTGGTAGGGTTTGGGGACAGCCAGGAGTGGTGGCTGAGCAGGGAGGGGACTGAGCCTGGTACCAGCGAGGCTATCACTGGGACAGTACCAGCTGTTGGGTTTCCAGGCTGGGCACGAGGGTTGTACCAAAAATTTGCTGCCTAATGCTCTATTTCCACCTCTCTCCCTGGCAGATGTTCATCATGGAGAAGGTGGAGGGCACCCAGTGCAGCCTGCACGAGTTCAGCATCACCGGCTCCACCTACGCCCCCGAGGGACAGATGTGAGTGAGGGTCCCTCCCCCTTCACAGGGACACAGGGTGGCCCTGGGCTGGCAGCACAGCTGGGGGAAGGTGGGAGGGTGGAGTGCATGGCCACGGCTGGGGGTCCCCATGAGCTGGGGAGAAAGGAGGGTTTTCTGTGGTGGTTTGCAGCCCTGTCCATGGGGACACCCACTGGGCACTGTCTTTTGGCCATGCTGGGCTTGCAAGTGTTGGGTGATTGACTGTACTCTGCTGGTCGTGGGGACCAGGGCAGTTGTTTCTCTGTCCCTCACATTCAGCTCCTGCCCCACTTGATTTGGGGGGTGCTCACCCTGGCTCTGCCTTCCCACTGCTCAGCAAAAGGGCTCCCACACACTCTGCCTTCATTAGCAATCCCAGTAAAACAAGCCCACCTGTGAACCAAAGAAGATGGCAAGTGTGGGAATGATGATGAACGAGGCTTTTTGCAGTAGATGATGACTCTCCAAATTTCTGGAGCCTGCACAGTTTGGGTGTTGACTGGCAACTGTTGCCCTTGCCCTGAGCAGAATGCAGGGCTGGCAGCTTGTCCAGGAGCCACCAGCAGTGGTCAAGAGGACTCACAAACGGCTGAAACCCCACCAGGAAAGTGCTCCCTGAGCCCTGTGTCCACAGCAGGAATGGCTCCCATGGCAGGGTGTGTCTCAGGGCAGACATGGGCTTTGCAGAGCTGCAGCCAAGGGCACGGGGTGGAAGCTGGGGGATTTTCCCTGAAGTGTTATCACACACATGGGGTTTTCTGCTGTTGTATTTATTTATTGCTGTTCCTCTGGAAGGAGGTGGTGGCCCCCAGTGTGGCAAAGTCTGGGAAGAAGGCAGATGAGAAGCTCAGCTGGTGGTGGGAGTGCTCTCTGCTCTCCTTTGCTTTGTTCTGTGATCCCAGACACATTCGTCTCCACGGCCCCTTCTGCTTATCCGTGGAGCAGCTGTAATTCATCCCAGCCTCAGACTTGATTTCATGAATATTTATAGAGCCAATTTGATCCTTGGCTGGGAATCTCCATTAAAAACTGAGCCAGGTCATAAGCTGGTGTCAATCAGTGCATTTCAATTAAAACTGAGGAGGACCAGGGGGCTGAAGTTGTGTCTGCCAGCCTCTTAAGCTTAGTGTCCCCTTTCCTCTGGGGACTGCATTCAGGGTCACTGTGTTGGTCTCCAACAATTTGTGTTGCTCTTGAGTTTTGCTTTAGCCCTGTGCCTGTATTGTGTATGGAGGGGGATGTGTGGGCTCACTGAGATGTCATGGAGAGAGCTCGCTGTTCCCCCAGGGCTGGTGGGACTGAAATGCTTGTTTGCTTTAGCCTGGCCTTGGCAGGGGGATATTTCATGCTGGACCTTGGGTTTGCTCACACAGCACCCAGCCAGCAGTGCCTTTGCTGGTGTTTTTCCCAGCACATGGGTCTCACCTGGCTCCATGCAGGGACTGCTGACAGTGGGGCCGTGTCCTCCCATCCCTTCCCAGGAATATCCTGGGGATCACACGCTGCAAAGCCATGCCTGGTATTTCCACCTTCCCAAACACTGAAACCCATCCAGAGTGTCCACAGCTCCTTCCTCCACCCTCTGTCCCTTCCCATGAGCCCAGGGCTGGGCAGCATCTCTGGGCAGGAGCAGTGGATCTCCCTTCCCACTCATAGCCCAGTGTGGATTCATCTCCCTCAGCAAACAGATTTTTCAGATTTTCTTGGCTGCTCCCTGTTTTCCGCTCCCGAGCTGTAACAAGGGCTCCGAAATGTTCTTTCCATTGGGAACCAACAGTGGAATAAGCTGATCCTAGTAAATGCCTGACAAATTATTTTTCCAGCAAGCAGATGACCAGCTGGGTTTATACAGCTCTAACCTGCAGTTACCTCTGCTGGAACCAGGATAATTTTTTATTTCCCTTCAAAACCACTGTTGCCATTCCTACCACCAGGCTAGTAGAAGCATTTGGCTTGCCTGGAGTGTTCAAGGCTGCTCCTTTCCAGGATGTTTGTGCTCCTTTCCGTAGCAAAGAGCTGCTATTTAGGAAGCAAAGATCACAGTTCACCACTTGCTTGGAGCAGTCACAGCAGTGCAGCTGTCAAAGCTCTCTGCTGCTCTCTTGGGCTCCCTGTGGAGCATGAAGCAGCATCACAGGGAGGAGAAGGGACTTGCTGTTGGTTCCACAGCTCCTCTGGATTCCCAGCAAATGGGAACCCCTGAGGAGGTGGATGTTAATGTGAATTTATTTGCCCCTTTTCTGGTCCATCACCTCCACTGCCAGGCTGTGAGCAGCCCCTGCTTGCTCCTTTGAACTCCTCTGCAGCCCCCTTTATTCTGGGTCACTTCCAGAATTTATTTGCCTCCTGTGGTATTTTATTTGCAATTTAGTCCTTCCCTATTTCATAAAGTACAAAATGTGGCAAGGATTTATTACCAGCACTGGGGCTTTAACTGGTCTCTTTCTCCCACATTTACAAGAGCGATATATAGGCTATATATCCCCCTAGAAGGGATCTTTAGGATGAGCTAAGTGCATTTGAAGGTGCAATCTGATGTAAGGCTGTTGGGGTTGTTTTCTGCCCGCAGCCTGAAGGACGAGCAGCCAGTGCAGTGTGGGCAGTACGACGGGCTGGTGGAGCTGGCCACCATCTGTGCCCTCTGCAACGACTCCTCGCTGGACTACAACGAGGTGCGGGGGCACCAGGCCGGGCGGGGTGGGGGGAGGCTCTTGCTGTGCTTCGGGGCAAAGCCAATAGGGTTTGTCCCTTGGGATCCCCTTCCCTGGCTTCAGCTCATCCCAAAGGGATGCTCTGGTGGGGTGGGTGACAGCACCCTTGGTGGCAGCAGCACGTAGAGGACGTGCTCTAAAGCTTAAGCTCTTTTTTTCCTGCCCTCTAGTCCAAAAAGGTCTATGAGAAGGTGGGGGAGGCCACTGAAACAGCCCTGACATGCCTGGTGGAGAAGATGAATGTCTTCAATACAGACCTCAGCAAACTCTCCAAGGTGGAGAGAGCCAATGCCTGCAATTCGGTGAGTGGGGAGAGGCTCCTGTGAGCGCCAGCACTGGGGAACAGGAGGGATTTAGGATGTCTGATATTTGGGCAATAAACACTTGCAATGATCTAAGGGACTGATCCAGCACAAGGATGTGATTTCTGGTCTCTCAGGGTGAGCTGGTTTTGGAACAGATGCTGCAATGACCCTGGGGGGTTGATGCCAGGGCCTCAAGGACCAACCTACATGGAACTCTGGTGCAGATGATTCCTGAGGATCCAGCTCAGTCCAATCCCTGCTCAGCCAGGAGAGACCCTCTCAGTGATAGCCTGAACTCTAGCTGCACATGAGGAAATTTGGAGTTATCTTTAGGTGCCCAGTTTGCACAGAGCAGCCGCCCTCCAGCATGAACCAAACCCTATTCCCCAGAGCCTTGCCTGCCCCAGTGACACTTGCTTGGAAACATCTATTTTTGACATGAAAATATCTTGTGCTGGCTATTCCCCTACTCCAGTGTCTCCCTGTCCTCCTGGGTGAAAATACACTTTAATTTGGGTCTGGATTTCCTCCATCTCTTTACTTGCTCAAAGGGCTCTCTGTTCCAGCGTTTTTTCCCCGGATAGGTCTGTGCAGGTTGTAATAAATCTCCTGACTCCTCTCTGATACGGAAAGCTTGTAAGCTTTTAGCCCTGTCCCATCCTTCCTGGCTCCTGTGGCTGCCTTTCTCCTCCCACCCCGGGGCTCAGCAGGGCTGTCAGCCAAGGCAGAGAGCACCAGTGCCCCTGGCACGTCCAGGCTCAGCCCAGCACTGTTCCTGCAGGTGATCAAGCAGCTGATGAGGAAGGAGTGCACCCTCGAGTTCTCCCGGGACCGCAAGTCCATGTCCGTGTACTGCACTCCCACCGGGCCCGGCAACAACTCCGCTGGCAGCAAGATGTTTGTCAAGGTAGGGGCGGAGCCCCTGCAGGGTCCTCCTCCCCCCTGCACACCCAGCAGGGCTTGGCCCTTGCTGCTCAGGGCACTGATGATGCTCTGCACTTCCTCTCCCATTCTGTCTGCCTGTGGATCCAGGGTTCAGCAGGTGGGCTGGTGGGGTCAGAGAGGAGGTGAGTCTTTGCCATATGGATTAGGAAAAAATGGGGGTGAGATGATTTACAGGGAGGAAAACGTGCTGAGTGTGCTGGTGCTGGGGCAAGGGAGAGCTGCCCCTGTGCAGAATTTGGGCACTTGCCTTTATTAAAGGCTTGGACCCTTCAGATGCCAGTAATGCCCAAAGGATGATGTCCAGTTTTCCACTGTAACCAGAAATAAAGTAGTGTTTCATAGGGCATTTTCTTCCCAAGAGAAGAGATGTGGTGGAATTTCCCCCTGCTGACTCTGAGAAGGTTTGCATGTTGTTGTTCCCACTGGGAGATGATCTGGGTAGGTGAACTCTGCCCTCCAGGTCAGGCCGGGACCCTCTGAAGCCTCTGGATCTGTGGTCCTGGGCGAGCTTTTTAAGAGGTGCAATAGAAGGATTGCAGATTGTATATTAAAGAGCAATGTCAGAGTCTTTTATTAGGTCAGAAGAGCTGGGGTGAGATGCTGGGGTGCTGAAGGACATGTTTTCCTGAATTGAGAAGGCATCACAAGCTTCTGCTGAGTATCCCACATTTTTTTCTGCACAGATTTACAGCCCTCATCCTCTCCAGGCTGGAGCGGGGATCTGTGGGGCGGGAGTATCTGGGGCAGATATGTAGGTTTGGCAGCCAGCTGGCTCCCCAGCAGGTCCTGCTCTTGGTGACCCGGTGCGGGTTCGCACTCCGGTGTGCTCGGTCGGAGGCTGCCATCTAGTGCCCTGAGCCGCAGGGCCGGGATGTGCCCGCTGGAGTTTGGGGGAGATTTCCTCCGCCTTTGCCCGAATTTGGCGCCTTCCGTCCCTCTGGCACTTCCTGCAGTGCTGGCAAGAGATGCCCATCCTCCAGCTTCACTGCAGCCCCTGAGTCCTCCTCTCCTCCGCAGGGCGCCCCAGAAAGCGTCATCGAGCGCTGCACCCACGTCCGTGTGGGCACTGCCAAGGTCCCGCTGACGGCCCCGGTGCGGGACAAGATCCTGGGCAGGATCCGGGACTGGGGCATGGGCATCGACACCCTGCGCTGCCTGGCACTGGCCACCCACGACTCGCCTGTGCGCAGGGAGACCATGCAGCTGCACGACTCCGCCGCCTTTGTCCGCTACGAGGTACGGCACTGGAGCTTTGGCCACGAGCTTTCTTCCTTGTTCCCAAAGTTTCCCCACATACTCTCAGCTGTCCCAGCAGTATTTTCCCTCTGGTTGCTCTGTGGGCAGTGTAATGGCTCATCTCCTCTGCAAACCTCAGGGTCCAATCTGAAGGATAACAAGCCCCATCTCACTGAGGATGTGTTCCTGTGGAGTAACAGCTAAGAGGGCCTTTGAGACCATTGTGAGGGATTGGGAAGAGGGGAGCAAAGAGAAAAGGTGTGAGGAGGAGCAGAGGGGATGGGAGCATCCCATTGAATTAGGGCTGTAGAGTGCATCCATGGGGCAGTTGGTAGGAAACCTCCTGAAAGTTTCCTCCTCGGGGAAATCCCTGTGCCAAGCGTGGTATCACAGCAGGGGGGGAAGTGGATGCATCCCAAGGGGTTAATGTTGGTGTGGGGTGTGTTCCTCCCACCCAGAACAACCTGACCTTTGTGGGCTGTGTGGGGATGCTGGACCCTCCCCGCAAGGAGGTCACCTCCTCCATCGAGATGTGCCGCAAGGCCGGCATCCGCGTCATCATGATCACCGGCGACAACAAGGGCACGGCGGTGGCCATCTGCCGCCGGATCAGCATCTTCTCAGAGACCGAGGACGTGTCTGGCAAGGCCTACACGGGCCGGGAGTTCGATGAGCTGTCCCCCGAGGAGCAGCGCCAGGCGTGCCGCGAGGCACGGTGCTTCGCCCGCGTGGAGCCGGCGCACAAGTCCCGCATCGTGGAGTACCTCCAGTCCTTCAATGAGATCACGGCCATGGTGAGCCCTCGGGCACCCCCTGCCACCCCCTTGTCCCTTCCTCCCCACCCTGCCCAATCCCTTGCACACTTAACCACAGCTTCGTGCAGACAGGTGACGGCGTCAATGACGCTCCAGCCCTGAAGAAGGCAGAGATTGGCATCGCCATGGGGTCGGGCACAGCTGTTGCCAAGTCAGCTGCTGAGATGGTGCTCTCTGATGACAACTTCTCCACCATCGTGTCGGCCGTCGAGGAGGGCAGAGCCATCTACAACAACATGAAGCAGTTCATCCGCTATCTCATCTCCTCCAATGTTGGGGAGGTCGTTTGGTGAGAGCCCCCCTCAACAGGCACCATGCTGTGGGAGCGGCAGTGTGGGGACACATCCCCTGGGACAGGTGACCTGCAGACCTGTCCATGTCCTCTGGCCCTGGCAGCATGTAGCTCCCAGACTGGTATTCCCAGGCACCACGTCTCATTCCCTAAGGGCAGGGAGATTTTTATTTTTGTAATTTTCCAATCCTGCCACCCCACAGGACCTATTCTGTTAAAGTGTTGCCTATTTAGGCTCATGCAAGTGCCTGAGCTGGGTGCAGATATTTGTGCACAGGCTGTTGTCACCCAGCTCCCTCTGCCCATCCCTCCCAGACCTCAGCAACATCAGCACAACCGTGGGATCACTTGGGCATCCTTTGCCCCTGCATTTCAGCGTGTGTGTTTGTGCTGGGAATGGGAACCTTTGTGGCCGTGAGAGCATCAATAGTTGGGTTGCAACTGCAAAGCAAATTTTAATAGGAACAGGAACAAATTTTAGCTGCAAAATTCAGTGCTGGGCTTCAGGTTCCCAATTAGGGGCTGTGGGTTCATCTTCAGGACTTTGGGTGAATATTCAGTTTGGGGCTTTGGATCCAGGTGCTCTCTCCTCCTTGCGTGACACAGATCTTTTCTCTGCCTGCCCAGAGCTTGTCTAATTTCACATCTGTTTTTTTTCCCCTCAGTATCTTCCTGACAGCCATCCTGGGCTTGCCCGAGGCCCTCATCCCTGTGCAGCTGCTGTGGGTGAACCTGGTGACAGATGGGCTGCCGGCCACCGCGCTGGGCTTCAACCCCCCCGATCTGGACATCATGGACAAGCAACCCCGCAACCCCAAGGAGCCCCTCATCAGTGGCTGGCTCTTCTTCCGCTACCTGGCCGTTGGAGGTGAGTGCTGTCGGTGTGGGTGGGCAGTTGGGGTGTGCCTGGGGTGCCCTGGGGCGGGGGCCCCCTCTGGGTGCTGGGCTAAGGGTGTCTCTCTCGGCTGCAGTGTACGTGGGCCTGGCCACGGTGGGCGCAGCGACCTGGTGGTTCCTGTACGATGCCGAGGGGCCACAGGTCTCCTTCCATCAGCTGGTGAGTCAGGAGGGGAACAGGCTGACAGCTGGAGCAGATGGGTGAGGGTGTGCATTCAGGTGTTGGGGTCTTTCATCTGCCTTTCCTCTGCGGTGGTTGTAGCATTCCCAAATTTCTGGTGGAGAGGACAGAGGCAAATTCTCTCCCTCAGGCTCATGTTTACAGCCTTGCTTCTGCCAGCCACCAGCGTGGTAGTGAGAGTTTGGTTCAGAGAGAAGCTGAGAGTAGCTCCCATATTGGAAGGGATCTGTTTTCACATTACATTCCTGCAGCTAATGTGAAAACTGCAGGGTGGGAGGGAAGCAGGTGCTAGCACATCCCAGTGGCATATGCAATGCAAGATGGATTTCTGATGGAGACACGTGTGTGGTCAAACTCCTTCCTAACTGCACGTGAGAGTCTCAAAGCCACTGTCCAGCCCCTACCCCAACCCCAGCAGAAGCTGGGTCACTGTAGGCAATTTATTGGTTGCTCTGAACTGTGGGATATTTAAAAGCAACCCAGTTCATCACATGCCCCCAACCAGTCGACTCTTCCTCCTCTCTCCTGCCTTTCCTGCTGCTCTGCCGTGTATTTACCAGCGGTTTCCTGTGCCGACAGAGGAACTTCATGAGGTGCACTGAGGACAACCCCATCTTTGAAGGAATTGACTGTGAGATCTTCGAGTCGCGATACCCAACGACGATGGCTCTGTCTGTGCTGGTGACAATCGAAATGTGCAATGCTCTGAACAGGTGTGGTGGCCACAGGGCTGCCTTATTTGCTCTGTGCATGACTGATTTTGTGCAGGGTCTCTTTGAGCGTCTGCTGGTGGGCTTGGGGGCTTTGCTTTGGCTCAGCAGAGCCGTTCAGAGCATCCTCACAGGGGACCACTGGGTTTTCCTTGAAGAAACTCCTCCAAGGCTGTGTGCTGTGGCTGAGAGCAGTGAAGGAAGGACTGGATCTGCATTCATTAGCGATCTGGTCATTAATGATCAATGCTAATCCATGCATGGCTGGTTGTGTTGGGCATCCAGATCCAGTTCTCAGCAAAGCCTGCAGATGAACAGCCTGGAAAAGCAAGGATATAGCCTATGAGCGTTGGAGGGGAATGAAATTCCCAGTGTGGGCAGATGCGGGGAGGTTTCTGGGGCTGACTTTGTCCCCTCCCTTTCACAGTGTCTCTGAGAACCAGTCGCTGCTGCGGATGCCACCATGGCTCAACATCTGGCTGCTGGGGGCCATCATCATGTCCATGGCTCTGCACTTCCTCATCCTCTATGTCAAGCCCATGCCTGTGAGTGCCCTCTGTCACTTCCCTGTACCTCCTGTGGACAAGGACATCCCTGGAGCAGTCTTTGGGTCTGGAAACTTCTGGGATGGTTCCCAGCAGGTGCCCTCAGGACCAGGTCACATGACTCAACCCAGCATGGAATATAGGGGTCATTCTGCCCCATGAGCCAGAAGTCAGAAGCTCTTCCTGTGGGCAATGCAAAGGGATGTAGATCTCTACAGAAGGTGGTTCAGCCCCTTCTAGAGTTGTCTCCTTCCTTTGCAAGGTTGGGGATGCCTTGGTTGATGCCCAGAGATGCTTAAGATGAAGTGTATTTCTGTACACAGGGTTTACACTGTCCCTTGTCACCTGCTAAGCACCTGTGAGCACCTAAACACACAGTCCTACCTTGTGCCTCACTTCCCCCATTTGCAGGAGAGGTGAAGGACATAATTTTTTACTCATTGTGGCCAAGAGTCACCTTGGATCATGACAGACATTGAAGAAATCCTCCTGTTTGGGCTGTCTGGATCCTCCCTCCTTATACCTGGGATGACCCTCTCTCAACCTTTGCCATACAACAATGGGACCCTTAAAACAACAAAGTATCCCACCTGCTTCCCTACTGACATGCCCAATCCTTTCCACCCTGCAGCTCATCTTCCAGGTGACCCCCCTGAGCTGGCCGCAGTGGGTGGTTGTGATGAAGATCTCCCTGCCTGTGATCCTGCTGGATGAAGGACTCAAGTACCTTTCCCGCAACCACCTGGATGGTGAGCATGGTCTGCACCACCCTGGGTTAACGTGGCTCTGTGGCACTTTGCTTTGGGTTCCTGGTGGCTTTGTGGACCCCTTACTCTCCTCCTCTGCTTGTGTGATGTCTGCACCTGCATGTTCACCCACCTCTGCTGTGAAAGGGGCTTTTTCTCCTGCTTCCTTCCTTCCTGGTGCCATGGCTGGCAGAGCAGTTGGTACTTATGGCTGCTTGAACTGCTCCCTTTGGAGCTGGAGCATTAGATAAATCTGCCACAGGTTATTAATTCAGCTCCTCTTGAACCTCCAGGAACTGGATCCCTTTGCTTAGAAAGCAAAACAAATCAAACACTGATTTGTAACAGGAACCTTTTCTTTTTTACTCTCAGATTTCCACCTCTCTCTGACCATCCTTATTTTGTGTTGGCAGCCTCTATGCTAAGCTCATTTGAGAGCTGAACACCTTAAAAACTGGTTCTCATGGGGTTGCCCTTGACCAGCACCTCTCAGGATGCAGCCCTTGGCAAAACCAGAGGAGAAGCAGCTCCTGTGACACTGGGGCAGCAGTTCCCATGTGCTTCTGGGCTCCATGCTGTAAATCACAGCATGTCTTTGGGCAGCCTTCCAAAGAGATGATATCATTTTTTTCTTTAATTTCTTGCAAAAGATGTTGCCATGGGGGATATCTCGGCGCTGAGTTAAGCCCACAGGTTTTCCCAGTGGTGGCTGTGGGCCCCAGGCTGCCGAGCAGTGCTGTGTCTGCCACAGGGGTGACCCCTCTCCAGAAAACAGGTTTTATTCATTTTTTGGGGTGTGCTCACCCTGACAGTGACAGCAGGGAGAAGAAGGGCAGGAAAGGCACTGTCTTTGCTTGGGGAAGCTCTGGGGGCAGATGAACAACCTGAGTGTGAGGACTGGATGTCCTTCCACACCATCAGCTTCCTCAAAACATTTTTTCACCCCTTAGGCAACCTGTGTCATAGCAAACCCCTCTTTTTCCCTTCACCCTGTAATAACGACACAGAAAATCTGTGCAAAACCATTCTTGCCTTCCCAGGCTGAAGGCTGGTCTGGCCAGCCCTGTCAAGGAGGGATTTGGGCATTGTAACAGCTGCGTTTGGTTTCTCATGGAGCAGAGCTTTGCAAGTACCTGGAAATATGGGAAGGGAAAATATTGCAGGTAGGACATGGTCACAAACAGGTCCCCCTCCCCATCAGGGTGTCCCAGTGTGCAGGTGGTGCTCATGTCAGCCTTTATTCCTGTGTTGAGCTGATGCAGAAACTCAGAAATTGCTCAGAGAAAACAGAGGTGAAGGGACTCCTGTTTTTACAGACCAGATAGAAATTATTCCTTGCCTGTTTTTACTGAATTGTTGCATCTCTCACCGGACACCCAGGTCTGTTTTATCCCACAATTACAAGCCTGTAGCACCAATTTCACAGCACGGCACTGGGCTGGGGTGTAGGAGAGCTGGTTAATCTTGCATCCCATGCATGCCCTCGGTCTTCACTTCACCATCTGTCATCTGGGGCTGAGCCTGTCTTTCTCCCACACTTCGTACTTCTCTATAAAATCTCAGCACTGTTGGAGAAAGGGCTTTTCTTTGGCTCTGCCTGCACAGCTCCAATCACAGTGAGGTTTCTGGTAGGCACACAGTCCTCTCAAGTGCCATCATACCAGCTTAGAGTATTTCTCCTCCTGTGCCACACTCCCAATGTTTCAGGTCCTCTGTGCTTCTCTCATCCCCACGGTCACGATGCTGCTGGTGCTCACAGGTTGCTCTGTCTCATGGATCCAGGGTTTCCCATGCAGCTCTTCAATCATGGCTGCGTGGCAAAATCACCACTCTTAAATCATCTTGAGAGAAGTAATTGAAGCTTGAGAGAAGTAATTGAAGCTCTTCATCTTCCTCATTCCTCTGGGCTTTGAAAAGCAAAGAAAAAAACCTCCAAAAGCCACTTTTATATGTGGTCTTGTGATTTTTTTACCAGGCATTCTCAGGACAGTAAGACCCAAGTGGAGCGGAGAGCACCAGCTGAATACCTGCAGGACTCCAGAGCAAGGGTTGGCTTCCTTACACGTCTCATCCCTGAATGCTGTGTCCCCGTGCTTCCTGCAGAGTCTTGCTCGTGTGTGGTGGGGACCTGCTTGGAATGTGTTGGGTGAACACATTAGACAAAGAACAGAGAGACAATAACAGAGCTGAGGGTCTCTACCCAGACAGGATCTCCTTTCCCACAGTGCTCTCTGTGTTCTGCTTCAAAATAAGGCCTGACAAGTCTGTAAAGTAGCTGTTTGATGGCAGTTTTAGCCAGGGGCCAGGCTACCACTTGGTCTGTGCAAGGCAGTGCTTGGGGATGGTCTCCAGCATGGGACCTTCCAAGGGATGGCCAAGGGTGTTCAGCTGAGGAATGCAAATGTATAGCTGTGAGTTCTGCTGATTCAGGTTTTGCATGGAAAAGTTCTCCTTTGATGAAATTTAGATAAGTTGTGTTTTACAGTGTGAATTACACTGGGTTTTCCTTGTCCTTGAAGTAGCAGAAAGCTGAGACTCTTCAGTTCTCACTGTGGTCTCAGGACTTTACATTTCTCTCCCATTGCCCTGCTCACATCCAGCCTTTCATCTCACATGCTTTGCATATCTGGCTGCCTTCATTCCTCCCTGGAATGAGGTTTCTGCTCATCACAGAAATGAGCAGAGGTCATTGGGAGGTGATGTGATTGTGAGAGCGAGAGAATATGCACAGCTGAGGTTGGCTTGGTTTGAGCTGCAGATGTTCTGGTCAGGAGCATGGAGGTGTTCTCAGGGGTCTGTCACACACTGGCAGGCTCACAGGGGCTCACCACCCTCAGGGATCTCTTGCTGTGGTATCTTTAATATTTTCCATGCTCTATGCATTCAAGTGTTTGTTCTTTCTGAATCCTGTGGCATGCAGGAGGAAGGTTTCCAGGCATCTGTGCCAAGGCCTTGCAGAAGTCTCTTTTCTGAGTGGTTCTCAAGGGGTACCAAATCTAGGGAGGACACTGAGATGACCCCAGTGCTTGTGTTCCTCTGTGCCCACTGCTGAGGCCACCCTGCTCCCCTCCTGCACTGTCCCTGGACCTCCTCATGTTCTTCATCTCAAAGCAAACCCCTCACAGGTGTTGGAGTTGCTGCTGTGGTTGTTCTCAGCACGTTCAGCAGCAGGCCCTGCCTGGGTGCTGAGCAGCACCATTTCCCACCTGTGCTGTGGTAAAAGCAGGGGCAAATCACAAAGCAGGTGTTTTCTGCAACACAACTGCACACCTGCCCTGGCAGCAGCAGGGCCACTGAAAATCAGGAGTCTGGATGCACAGGAATTGACTTGGTGTGTTTTGTGGCAGATTAGCATTTATGCAGCTGTTTGTCCTTGTGCCCAGTGAGGGCAGCAGCCCCTGGAATCATTTTGCAAGAGGTGCAAGATGGGCCACCCCACCCTGTTTCTGTCCCCACCAGGTCCCTGTTCACTCTCCCATGGGCAGCACAGTGCCCTGCAATCTCCTGCCACTGCAGCTGATGTGTGGGTGAGGTTGCTCCCTTGGGTGAATGTCTCCACCACTAAGTGAGCTTTGGCCACTTCTCTGCAAAGCTGGCATCAGCTTTAGGCTTCAGCGTCCTCCCAGAGGAGAGTGGCTGGCAGAGGTGGGAGTGCAGTGAAAAGAGCATCCCACTCCCTGCCAGGGGTGGAGGGAGCTCTGCATCTGAGACAGCCCAAAATTTGCAGGGACCAAAACCTCCATGTCCCATCACAAAAAACCCTCCAGCATATAGCAAAAAAGGAACTGCTCAGCCTCATTTTGCCCCATGAGCCTGCACTAGGGTATGAGGGAACCCCCCCAAAACTCCCCAGGAACACAGGAGCTGCTGCAGCTGCCCGTGCTCCCTGCAGAGGAGGCAGGCATCCCTCTCCCTGGCACGGCAGAGCCGGGAGCGAGCGCCTGCGGCCGTGGCCTGCCCTTGTAGGGTAATCTGTGCATGGAGCTACCTTGGCTGGGTGCTGGCAGAAGAATGTGTCCCCATGGGCCAAGTATTCCCTTGAGCTGTGGGATGCTCTGCAGGAGAGCAGTGCTGCACCTTCCAGTGCTGGAATCTCCACATGGGATTTTACAGCTCTGCTGCCTCGCTTTTTGTTTTATTTCCCCCTCTCTCCTGTTTTTTCATACATGTCCCTGTGTCAGGCTTTAGAAATGGAAGAGCAGAGGGAAGCTGCCAGTGTTGCTGCCCTGGTATTGCAAAGGGATGGGGAGACAATTCCCCTTTTGGTTTTCTCATGGGGTCTGGGGTCTCGGCTGAAGCTCAGGGTGCCCTGGTGTGATGGGGGAGATGTGCAGTTTTCAGAGCTGCAAGGGGTGCAGCGTTTCCCTTGGTGAAGGAAGTGATGTGGGCTGGCAGTGAGAGCCTGCATTCCTCCAGCAGCACCTGTTACAAGGACCTGTTGAGGAAAGTCAAAAGCAGTAAGGAAAAACCTCCCCAGAAGCCTCAGCTGTCCTGGGGGGAGCAGACATTGGAGGAGCTGAGCTCACATTGTTCAGTTGCTGGTTTGCAAGTGCTGAAGGGCTGTGACAGCCCTGGTGTGAGGCAGCATCCAGAGGGAGTGTGACCATCCCATCATCCCTGCAAACAGGTCCTGCATTCCCCCTGCTCCTGTCACCAATGTGAGGGGAGGACAGATGGACACTGGCATGGAGGGACCTGGAGCTGGACCTTGGCTGTTTGCAGGGCTCATGGAAACACCTGACTCACTCCATGCCAGGATTGTGTTACTTAGAGGCCTGAGAGCAACATGTTGAAGAGCATCCACTGTGGTTAAACACTGCAGCTGTGCCCCCTTCCTGTCCCTGCCTGTCACATGCCATGGCATCCTCCTCCCCGTTTGCACAACCACGGGGTGATGTGTTTAGGGGAAGTGCCATGGCTGACAAATTGCCACTGGTGTGTCACCTGGTGGGGACTGTTCAGCTGCTGGAGGAGAGGGAAGAGATGCTGCTGCAGTGGGGAGGAGATGAATTTTAATTATTGCAATGAGAGTTAATACAGTGCTGTTGCCAGCATCCCTGCTTTACACCAAAACCCACAGTGTCATCCAAAGGGGTGCTGCCATCACAGCAAACCATTTTATCCCAGGACACAAGGGCTGGGCTCTGCAGCCAGCACTGGAAAAAAAAAATTGGCAGAAGTTGCAAAAAAGCCTTTTCCCTCTCTCTTGCCTGTTATTTATTAATTCCCCTGAAAGCTTGTCGGCACCAGGGTTGGCAGCAGGCGTGGAGCCCCGTGGGTAACCCTGGGCAGGACCCCTATTTATCAAGAGCACAGGAACAGTGATCCCCAGTGAGATGTGTTTGGTGATGTGTGCAGTGATGAAAGATAGAGAAATACAGTCAAAAGATTCACGATAAGGGATTTTTCTAACTCTCCCTAGCAATTGCTGCTTCTGGGTGGGTTTTTTTTAAGGAAAAACATCTGTTCTGGGCAGCTGCTGCCTCGGGGGTCAAGGACGCTCCTGTCAACTGCTTGAAAATTGGGGAAGTAGTTGCTGTAAAGTCAAGTTCTGGCAGGGATTTTGAGGCTGCTCACATGGAGTTCAAGCCAGATACCATCGCTTTCCTACAGGCCATGTGTTGCCTGTTACCTTCCATATCCAACCCCATCCATCCGGAGGGGAGGGAGAAGGGAGGAGGGGGCAGCCCTGGGACAGTGGCTGTGATGAGTAGGTTGGTCCTTGCTCATTGTTTTGGAGGTATTTATGGGTGTAAGTACATGTGCAGTGTGTGTAAGTGGTGTCAGCCCACGTGTCTCTGGCTGCAGCAGGGCTGGGGCTCTGGGGTGGGAGGGAGGGAGGATGCAGTGAGCTTCCTCCTCTCTGAGCCACTGCTTTTCCCTGGGTAATGCCTCATTAGGAGCAGTAAGGAGGGATCCTGCCTACTCGCCTTCCCACAGGGCTCCCCCTCATCCCTTTTCTTAACTCTTGCAGAGACCTTCCTCACCCAGAGACTGGCATCCTCCTCCTCCTCCTCCTCACACAGCCTGAGCTGCCACAGCTGCAGTCAGGCCAGCTCTATGCAGACAGGATTCCAGGTTCTTTCTGGGATCAACCCAGGAGCAACCACTCTTGGTAACAAAAACATGGATCCAGTTTGCTTTTGAACCCTCACCAATTCTTTTTCCTTCTCTTTTTTTGCCCTTTGTTTCAGGAGAAGAGGACAAGAAATGAATGACACGAGGGCAACACTCCAAACTAGAGGATCCCTAACTTGTAACTCGGACTGAAGTCTTGCATGCGTGACCATCGCTAAAGCCAGCAGGACATGCATGTGTCCGACTATCAGACAAATGCGGGTGAATCGTTGAAAAGAAAAATACTGATTTTGTTTTGTTCTGTAGCTTTCTTTTTCCTGTACATACGAGTGCAATTACTGGACAGCTGGCATAGGGTTTGGGGATGGAGCTGTGTGGATCTGAATCATTGTAACGTGGTTCCTTGGGATTTGTTGTTGCCAAATTTTAGACCCTCTTTCCAATTTTCACCCTGACTGGGTGAGCTCAGGCAAGGTGGCCTTCATGAGAGATTAAGGTGGGAAGTCAGGATTTGAGGCCACATCCTCCAGTGGGACAGGATGCACAAGGCAGCTTCAGGGGCCAGGAAGGGCTTGGCAGTGAGTGAGGGCAGGGAGAGAGGAGGGGGGTCACGTGTTGGGGTTGCTGAGCCTTGATGATGTCCATGGTCTTGGTGGGTGCATTGCTGCTGCTGTGCTCTGCTCCAGTGGCTGCAGCAGCTGGGAATAGTTTCAGTGTGTCCAACATTGGCATGGACCTCCTGGACGTGTGTTTGTGTGTTGAGGTTGGGTGTGTGTGGTGGAAGGCGACGTTCTCCCTATTTATCATGGTGTCCTGTTTGATCCCTGCGTTATGGAAAGCCCAGCACCTTCTCAGGCTCATCCAGCACCAAAGCATGATGAAGTCTTGTCTGTTCTTCTCCATCTGGCATCCTGCTAGATCCCATCTGCACTGTATAAGCTGCAGTCCTTCTCCTTGTAGGGGCAGTCATGCAAAGGAAAGCAAGGGGATGCCCACGTTGCCTTCCTCATGTCCACCACTCCTTCCTGGTCACACTTTCTTTCCTCAGTGAATTTTTAAATATATCCCTAGCAGGATAAATATACTCCTAGCAGGAGTAGAGCTTAAGTGTTTAGGAGCACATCCATGACTTCATGTCCTCTGCTTTGGAGAACATCGCTGACTTGCACAGGGCATGCTTGCCAAGGGATCAAGATGGGAATGAATGTATGATTGTACATTAAGTGGTGGTTCTCCTTGAGTGGTGTTTGTTGTGGCATCCCTTTTTGTAGGGCACCAACTTTATCTTGCCCTTTGGGGATTTTTCCATGCAGGAGTGAGACAGGCTGCAGTGAGAGTTTGTAGATCAGGAGTGGATTTTGGGATCCATTAAATTTATCTTTCTCCATTGAGCTGTGTCAGCTGAGAAGCTGATAGTGGGTGGTTTCTTCTCCAGCTCTCCAAATCCTCCCTTCTGTTTTCCTCACGGTCCCCTACAATCCATCCTGATGATATTTAGTTAGCCAGAGTCTGTATCTTACCTTTCTCTTACATTCCAGCAACAGCACTAGAGCCAGGGTCTGGGATAGCATTTGCTCCTTTGCTGTTGGGTTTTCTCTTCTACTTTCTGCCTCTTAAAAGCTTCCAGTGTTTTTCTGTATCACATTGGCAAGAGCATCTCTCCTTCTGTACAGTAGGTGCCAAATATCATCCCTCCTTTCTTTTCTCCATCACCAGCATTGAAGATGAGCAGAGCCCCCAGACCAATGGGAATGTACAGAATTGTTATACTACTGAGCTGATTTATTGTACAGAAAACCTTGCATGAAATGTTGTTACTGTATTTAATATATAATGTATTCAAGGAATTTTAATATGGAGCTCTTTAAAAAGATCTTTATAGATACTCTGTGGTTAGAAGATTGTTGCTGATTTTTTTAAATCTTATACTTTGTCTTGAAGAAGTTTTATTTTTCAAATGTGTTCTGTCAAAATGATTTAATCAGTTGATCCCACGGGATAACCAATTCCTTTTCAAAGGTTTTCACTATGGATGAGACCCGCCCTGGTGTAGAGGACCAGGACATGACCCAGGTACTGCATAAGCTTTCAAAATAAAGCCTCAGTAAGGTTAATGCTGTAGACATGTGATGTGCCCTTCCCCAAAAGGGTGGATTTCACCTTATTTTAGTACAGGTCATAGAATTAAAGAATTATTTAAGTTGGGAAAGACATCCAAGATGATTGAGTCCATCTCCATCGCTCTGTGCAGAAAACAACCAGTGGGAATTAAGTCCAGTTCCAGCTCAGTGTCATCAGAGGAAGCAGCTTCTCTGAGGCTACCAACCAGTTTGGGAGAGGCTGGGCTGGATTCAGAGCATCCCAGCCCTGTTCAGGAGGTCCAGCAGGGCTTTCAGCTGCCCAATGGCTCCTCCCTGGGATGTGTTGGCCTTGGTCCCTTGTGCCTGCAGGAACCTGCTTGCTCCATCCACCACCTGAGTTACACTGTTTTCCCTGGACTTAATGTCTGGTGGAGGATTATGAATTTAACCCAAATATGTGCGGTGTGGAGAAGTTTCTTGTGCAAAAGCCCAGGCAGTGTCAGTCTGTTCATGCAGTCATTGGGTCACAGTTGTGAGTCACCAAACACGGAGCCATCATGGGCAGGAAACCAGAGCTGTGTCCCAGCTTGTTCTTTCCAGCAACAGCAAATTGCATTTTATTTCTATTGTGAGCCCTCAGATCTATCTAGAAAGTAGCCCAGATAATCTGCACTAGAGCTGCCTGGAGCAGGCATCCCCCTTGCTAGGAGAGACCATTTTGACACGTCCTCATTTCCCCTTCTGAATGGTTGAGCACTTTTCTTGTCTTTCCCTCCATCCTTTAATTACTTGGAGTACAGGTTTCACTCTGTACTTTTTGATTACAGAGGCTTATACTTCAAACATCTTAATGAAGTAGAAATACATCCATAGATGTAATTATTTTTAACTTTATTCTTCAGTGAAGGGTCAGGATAAATCACAGAGTAGTTATTTATTGCATGTGTGCCAGCAGCAGCATGCTGGGAGCTTTTACAGGCTGGAACATGTTCTTATGTAAACTCAGAGATCCCAGAGCCAAGACCATCACTTTGGGATAAGCTCTTGTGTCTTACCAAGGCATCTGACTGTGCAATACAAGGGAGAGGGACACTGGGTGGCTGTTTTGCCCAAAAGCTTTTTTAAGAAAGCTGCTTAGGGGCAAACCTCTGGGATCCTTGTTTTTCTTGGCAACAGAGGTTAGGAATTATTTCCTTTTTAGTTTTATTTTGATGGTGCTGCTTGGCATATTCTAAGTCTAGAAATAAAACTCAGGTCCTTCCAACAAGACCTTTAGCATTGGTGGGCTGCTGTGACAGATCCTCCACAAGATGCAGGGCCTAGGATGTGCTGGGATGGCAGCATTGGGATTATCTATGAGCACTTTATACTCCTTCCTCAGGGGCCAAGCACCGTGCTGGGGTACAGCCAAGGTGGGAGGGGAAGGTCCTGTGTTCCTGGGGCGAGCACCAGGGGTATCAGCTTTGAGCAGCAGCTGTGGCAAGTCTTTTGTACTGTTTTGGGATGTTGTGTCATTGTGGCCAGTTGCTGGATGAGCTCTTCCCCCTGTGGTGTGTGATCCTATGGGGTGGCACACTGGAAAAGGAAAAAGGGTAAAGTACTGCATGCTGTGTTTTATTTGTGTCGTGTGGCCCAGGCCTGGATGAGGTTTGTGTTTGTGTGTTTGGGGCTTTGGCACTGAGAACATTCCATGTGTGTGTTTCTGGTGATGCTCTGCTCAGCCAAGGCTGGATGGCACCACCAGGCACTGGAGAGGGCAGTAGGAGGGACAGGCCCTATGGAGGGGCTGGGGGACTTTGTTCCTGTAAGAGCATCAAATCCGGGATTGAATCGGAGTTTCTGCTCACGGTGTGCATGGCAGAAGGAGGAGCAACAGGAAAAGTCAGGGTTAATTTTCAGTCCTTCTTTTGTACATCAGATTGCTAATACTGCTTCCCAGTCAGGGCCCTGCCCCACCAAAACTCATGAAATAATGATTTGAGCTGTGCAGGGCGCTCTGCCTGGGAGATGTTCATGAGGTTCAGTGACCTTGGTGTTACGTCACTCCTGAAACTCAAACACAGCTGAGTCCCCACTACCAACTCCTAAAACTTACTGTGATTTTTGGACCGGACCTGGCATGGCCATCACTTTGTATAAATGCTGCCACAGATTCAGTCCCATCTGGGCTCTTTTTCCTCCCACTTCTGCAGAGGCATTTTCTGTTGGGGGAGACAGCCTGGCACTCAGGTTTTTGGTACTGAGCAAGGAGAGGGCTTTACCCCATGCAGATCTTGTGTGGCACAGTTGGGATTAGGATTTGCAGGGCTGCAGGGAGAAGGAGACACAGGGTAAACTGTGCTCCCTGGACATGTTCTTGTGGTGCCATTCAGCTTTTGTTGTGAGTGGGGCATTAAATGAGCCAAAATCTGTGTGTGCCTGGAGTGATGGGCACTTGGGACCAAGAGGAGGGTGACCACTGAACTGCCAGCGGGTGCCCTCAGTGGCTTTGGTCTGGAAATATGCTGATTTTTTTTATATGAGATGCCTGAACAGCCAAATGTAGTAATCTCTGAGATTGTGCTTCATAGCAAAAGGTAAATTGTTATATCTTGGGGGGTGGGAGGGTGTTATCTGAGGGAGAGAACTGAAAGAAATGAGGTTTCCTATTTTATTATATGAGAGATATTTTTCCACTAAATTACTGCTTCCTAAACCGTGTCCTTTGTCTGACTATAAATAGCCAGGTGTGCTGGGAAGATGTGGGAAGGCTCCTTGTGGTCACATCCATACAATCCACTCTGTTCACACAATATTGGGCTGATTTGTTTTATACTTAGAAAATTACAGAAATAAAAGCAATTTTACTGGATGACTCTGGGGGTTTTTGATCTATTTTGTTGTTGGTTTACCTTTTCTTTTTTTTTTTTTTTTTTCCTTTTCTTGTCCCATTTGTGGCTGATTTGGGGGACATTTGGGAGCCCATGGAGCCGTACGGGAGTGCCTGAGGGCATTCTTCAGCCGTAAAAGGAGTTGTGCTCACCAGATCAGGATTTCTTGTGGGTTTTCAGAGAAGCCAAACTAGAAATGGAGCTGAGCTTGTGCCTGGCATGGGATGACAAAGGCAAAATGAGCAGAGTGGCATGATGTGACTATTGGGAATGTTTTAATTCACTCTTGGGGCACAAGAATACAATTAACAGTGCTAATTTTGACTGTATCCAGAATAGCCATCACCTTATATCCCCCAGCTGGGAGGGGAGGTTTAAATAAGCCCTGCTATAACCTCCACAAGAAATAATTTTGAAATAAATAATAATTAAATAACTTGGCCTCCTCTGGGAGGGTAGCATAGTGCTTGGGGCCATCTCTGCATCACCCGGAGCTCTGGCCATGGTGATGTTTGAAGCAGAAAATCCTGATCCAGCTGCAGGTTGTGTTTTAGAGCAAATCTATGTTCATGGCAACATCTACCCTTGGTGCTTTTTTGCTGGGCTGTGGCCCCATATATTCCTTCCCAATGCTGTGAGCAGGACAAAGGTGGTGCACAAGGTAAGCCAAAAGCTTTGTAACCCACAGGGGGCCACAAAGAGGGACATGGGATACCCTGGCAAATGCTGGTTTTGGGAAAGGGCCATTGCTTGGCCTTCTCTTTGCAGGAGCAGACTAATGGCAGAGCAAGAGGAGCACCTCTGCCATGGCTGGAGGTGGCCCTCAAGCCAGTCCCCCAAGACAGAAATGCTGTCTCAGGACACAGTGGTGAAGGCAAAAACACCTCAAATGCCCCTCCTGATGTTGTGTCAGTCCCTGGACCCCTGGGGACCATCACCTGGGACTGTGCTTGTCTTTGAAGGCAGGACTCAGAGCACAGGTGTTACCCTACCAAAAAAATCCCATTGGTCCTTGTTTTTGGCTGGTCCATGGCACAGGTCCAGCCCCCACCTTGGATGTGCATCCACATTTCTGGAGGCCACAATGGCCACAGGGCCACTGACACCTTTTGGCACCCCCAGCACCTCGGGTTCATGTTTGCTTTGGCATCAGCTAAACTATTGCTGAAGTATTTCCAGGGAGATGTGTTGTCACAGCAACTGGGGATGGAAATGCCACTTCTGAGGGGTGAGTACCACCAGAAACATCTTGTGCCAGGGCATTGCAGCACGGGACAAGTACAGAGCCCAGCCAGCCCTGCTGGGAAGGAGCGAAGAGAGGTCAAGGACAAGTTAAAATTGGAAAGAAAACTGAACATGCTGTTTTGTAGGGCCTTGCTTGCTCTCATCTGCCAATTTTTTTCCACCCTCCCCTTCCCATTGCCAGTGGTGCAGTGTAAGCACCTCCTGCAACTGGTGAGGGCAAGGGGGCTGTGGCAGCCAAAATAACTAGGAAAAGCCACCAGCTCTCAGGGGCTCTTCTTGGCAGCCTCGACCACAGCAGGTCCCCTCTGCACCCACCATCATATTTTAAATCTTGCCTCTGTGTTAGTCCTCCCCATCCATGGATCTGCAGCGTGCCACACATTTTTGTGCTGAAATTCAGAGCTCTGTGCTGGACACTGCCAAGCATGAGTCTGGGTTGTGTAATGAGCTTCATGTATTATTTTTATATTTTCTTTCCCCCATCAATGTCTGAGAGCCTGGAAGTACCTGGTAGCTTTTATGCCCTCCACAGCTGTGCTTCTCTGGGTCTAGGTGGGCTTGAACCCCATGCAGAGGTTTCAGAACCCTCTTTTTGCTCCAGCAGTTCCTGTCCCAGCTCAAAGCAAGGATGTCCTTGCATTTCCAAATGTCTCGCTTAAAAAAACAGATTTTGCATTTTTCTCTCAGCCCCAAGCACAGACTGAGTGTGTTGAAGGGGCAGGGGGAAGGAGTTCCTTTCACAGCCGTCGATGGACTCCTGTGCTAATGTTGCACAGCACTGCCAGGGATACCCTTGGAGGGTCACCATCCCTCAGTGCCCTTGGCGTCTGGCCCAGCTGGAGCTGGAGATGCTGGATGAGGCCAAGCCTGGCACTGGGGACCAGTCAATGCCAGCTGACCCAGGAGAGTGTTTGGGAAATCTGGCCCTAGATCTTTGCAATCTCAGACACAAACAGAGGGGCTTTAGAGCCTCATTTGCTGTTTCTGCTTCCATTCCCCCACCCCCATGCAGTGGAACTAGATGGGCTCATTTTCCTTATCTCTACGTGGTTTTAGAGTCACAGAATCACAGAGTGGTTTGGGTTGGAAGGGGCCTTAAAGATCATCTCGTTCATACCCCTTCCCATGGTCAGGGACACCTTCCACTAGACCAGATTGCTCAAGGCCTGGTCCAACCTGGCCTGGAACATTTCCAGTTCTATTCTCTGTGCCCCTGTGTCGTCCCACTTGGTCCTTTGTTTTCATGCTGCTCAGGTCAAGTCTAGTTCAGTGCTTTCTGTGCCCTGGGCAAACCCATCCTCAGTGCCCAGGACCTGCTGCAGATGAACTCAAGCTGCCACTGCTCCTCCAGCAGCATCCACACCTCATCAGTCCTGGAAGAGCACCCCCAGTGCCTCCCACCTGCTCTGCTTGGAAGTGGCCAAGGGATACAGAAGTGATTCAGAGGAGATGACTGTGAAGGCATTGACAGCACCATTCCAGTTGCTGTTGGTAGGAACCCAAGATGAAACCTTCCCCAAGGCCCCAGCTATGTGTAGGTATTGGTGCAGAGGGTCATGGGACAGCCCCAGGCTGCACCCTACACAGGAGGCTGATAAAAACCTCTTTCTCTTAATTGTATTTTTATTTTTCATTTGGGTGTTACAGTAATGCATTTATTATCACAGCAGGTAGACATCCCAGCCTTGCCTCAGCCCAGTGCCTGCACCACAGCTGGAAGCAACACAGCCCCATGATCTCAGCATCTCTGGCCAGTGACCACCCTGTCTGGGCAGGTCAATTAACAACTGAACTGCCTGAGCAGGGCACTGTCCCTCAATAACCACCTGGCAGAGGCAGGGAGGTGTCTTGGCAGCCACCTGGCACCACCATGGCACCATTGCAGGTGAGCAATGCCTGGCAAACCCACTAAATTCCTTGTGATAAAGTAAGGTAAAGAGTGGCAATCCCAGGGATGGCGTGGGTGTGGGAGAGGTGTGAGCCCACAAGTGTTTAGGCTGTGGTTTTTTCAAACATTTAGATGCTGTGGCCAAGTGGGTGCCCATGCTGGGTGCTGCCCCAGGAGAAGACTCAGGTTCTGTTGGTGCTCCAAGCTGGGGTCTTCTGCTCTCCACATCACTCCAGACAGGGTCCGGCCCCACTCGCCAGCTACAACATGGCTGCAAGAGATTATAAAATGGCAGATAGATATTATCCCCCAATGGAAAGTATTTTAGCTAAATCCATGCTATAACCATTTTATTGACTCCAAGTACCAGAGAGGAGGTTAGAAGTGACTCTTTTACAAGTCATTTTGCTGTTAAATTTAGCTGTCCTATTTTCATTATCCCCATGGCCTTGGCAAGGGTGAGCAGCCTTCCGTAAAAGGCCTCGTTTCATACAGTAAGTTATTTGCTTCTCTCCTGACAGATATCTAAGCTTATAAGGTTTGTCTGCTCCACTCAATAGCAGTATCAGCCTTCAATCTGTATGATTAACATCAGCATTTTGTATTTGCTTTTGGCTCCCCATCTGACAGCTTTCCATGTTGCTGAGGACTGGGGCATTGGGATTGCATCACGTCACTTGCAACGTGGGATCATCTGATTTCGATTCCCAGGCTTCATGGTACGCCCAAAAGGTTTGGATAAATGATTCAGTTGCTTTTTCCCCAGTTTTTCCTATTGCCCAGCAAAGATAATTGATTTGTTCCACTTAATTTCACAGTTGTCATGTCTGTAACACATTGAGTCGAAAGTTTTATGTGACAGTAAGCAATCAGCAAGTGAACTTAAGAGGTGGTGATGCTAACAGAAATATTCCTGAAAGGAAACATTTATCCCAGCAGGTTAAGCTTTTCCATGTTTCCTCCTGCAGAGAGGTCCTTTATCCCGGGCTGAGTGGCTGCAGAGAGCCAGTGTCTCCTTTGAGGCCCAGGGAGGCAGCAGATGAACTGGGACTCATGGAGCCTGTCCCGGCCTGGAGTGCTGAAGTAGCTGGGTGATGGGATTTCTGGGGAAAACATCCTCCCTTTCCCCCAGAAACACAGCCCCAGTGCCCCCTCCTCAGCCCCAGTGCTCCCCAGCACAGAGCTCACCCCTGCGGGGCTGTGCCCTGGAGCTGCCCGGTGGGATGCACTGAGGGCACAGGGTCCCCCATCCACAGCCTCCGTGCTTTCCCCAGCAATGAGCCAACCCCCTGCGAAGCTCCCATTGCGGCTGTTGCCTCCTAATTTCAGTCTGGCCCTTTCAAATCCAGTCCCTTTCTCAGTGATGTTTGTTTAAAGCGGTGCCGGCACCACCCTGCTGAGCATCCCTCGCTGTGACCCCGGCTCGCCCGGCCCCGCTCACGGCCGGGCCTTTCAGGAAATGCTGGAAATGCTTCGAAATGCGCCCAGCCCAGTCCAAGTGCTGGGAACGAGCCAAGCCCCAGCTGTCTGGCCTCACCACGGGAGGGGGCCAAGCTGGGCGCCTTTCTGCTCCGTGGGTCAGCTCCGAATTTCTGTGCCCCCCCCTTCTCTTTCTCGACCCTTTTTCTGGGGCAGCTTTTGTGAGACAGAGTAGGACGTGGGCTCGAGACACACAGCCTGAGGTGGCTGCTGTGGCAGGAAAGATGATACCCCAATCCTAATTCCTAAAATCTCCCCCGGGACCCCCACCATCTCTTCCATCCCCCTGCTGCCCCCAGAGATGCCTCGTGGTCCCCGCACATCCCGAGCCCTGCCTGCAGCCTCTCTGTCCCCAGGGAAGGCCCCTGCCGGCGAGGGAACATCCCTCACGGGCAGATGGCTTCGTCCTGGTGGCATGTGGGCTTGGCAGCGGGGTGGCCCTGCACCCTCCCACACCCTGTCCCACCCCCAGACCATGTAGGGCACCCGCTGTTCCCAGCCCAGAGCTTATAGGAAGAGGAAGCCTCAACCCTGCGCAGAGGAGGAAACCCGACAGCCCAGATGTGCACAGAGCCACGCCGATAGCATTCTTATTTTCTTTTTTTTTTTTTCCCTCTGCAAGCAGAGGAGCTGCCGAAGCGGCGGCGGGCACGGCCCAACCCACGGCGCGGTGAAGAGCCGGGAGGCTGCGGCACAGCCCTGGCGCAGCCATGGGGCAGAAGTGCATGGACAAGGTGTCCTCCTTCCTCTTCGAGTATGACACCCCTCGGATGGTGCTAGTGAGGAACAAGAAGGTGGGACTGACCTTCCGACTGATCCAGCTCATCGTCCTGGCGTACATCATCGGGTAAGGCTCCCCTGCACCTGCCTTCCCTAAAATTAATGCTTTGCCACTGGGTTAAAAAGCAATGGAGAGAGAGATGCTTCTATAACCCCAGTGTCCCAGGGCAGGGGGGTTATTGCTGATAGCATCACATCCCTCTGGTTGTGGCTGCCCCTACCCAGCCCAGTGTCACACCATGGCTCTTTTAGATGGCTACTTAGTCCCCCTATCCTCCCCAGAAGCTACTGTATGTGCGGGCTGGAAGCTCATCCCTGCCCAGCCCTGCTCTGCACACCAGGGCCCCATCTCTTCTCACTGAAGGGAATCCAAATCCTGCTCCAGCTGCTGGATGGTGGCCTGAGAATCTGTTGTTATTTTTATTTTCATTTATATTAAATAACAGGCATCTGGGGCCAGTGCAGTGATTTGTGAGACCCAAGCGACTCAAGACAGGGCCATAAATCTCCCTGTTCACCGCTCTGATGCTGCGGCCGAGATGCAGCTTGGCTCCAAAATTCCTGGTCTGCTTTGCTTCTGGGAGGCAGCTCCAAAAGCCAACGCGGTTCAGGGGCAACTGCTTAAAAAAGGCAGCGAGTGGAGCAGGCGGGATCAGAACCCTTTGAGGATGTGTGTCCTCAGGTGCCCTGAGGCTGCTGCTCCTGCCACAGTGACTTGGTCCCTGTGCCCTCAGTGTGGGATGATGCTATGGGATGTGATGATTGGTAAGCCTTTGCTGTGGCCCCGTGGCTGCTGTGGACTCAGCCCCACAGGGAGACCAGCACGCTTTCATGGGGAAGGGCCCCAGGGTAGGAGGTTTGAAGGGAAAGGGGGTATCTGGCCATGAATTGGAAAATCTGGGAATTTTGGGGATGCAGAGTGTCTCATGCTAAGGAAAGCCAGTGGCTCCCAGGGCTCAGTGCAAGCAAATCGCTGTGGGGAGCAGAGGTGCCCATCCGTCCTTTTAGCACAGACTCCTTGGAAAGAGTAAAAATCTTCCCAGGGGATCAGTGTGGGACCCTCTCATTGGTCCCACCCTGCTCATCAGTGCTCTAGCTCCCAGGGGTAATCCTCATGCAAAACTGCAGCTGAGGTCTCAAGGATGCTTTGTTGCAAAGAGTTTTGCACTTGTGTTACTGGGAGCAGCTTTGTTTTTCCTAAGGATTGAACCTGTGAAGTCCCAGGGTTACAGTCCCAAATGTGGCCAGGGGCAGCCACTCCTGCAGATGGGGAAGTGGCACAGATGGCTGTGCAGAGCAGCTAAGGAAACGTGGCTTAAGCACCTTGGCTAGACTGAGACAGGCAACCAGAAGGGAGCAGAAGGAGAACCAGCCAAGGGGTAACGGTGGCAGAAGGGAGGAATTTGGTATGAAGCTGCTGTAATTCCCAAGTTTTTCCTGGTTTGTTGGGATCGGGCTCCTCTAGCAAGGGGCTGCCTATGATTGCAGCTGCCTACAGCCCCCCCAGCCCCTGGTATCCCCTCACTGCTGACAGCACTGCCCCCAGCTCCCTTCCCACAGCACTACTTCCAGTTCCCTGCTCACAGCACTGCCCCCAGTTCACTGCCCTCGCCACGCCACAGAGCCTGAGATTTTCTGTCCTTTCAAAGCCAATTTGGCAGCCAAATGTGTATTTATTTACTGTTCTCCCAGCTTTTGTCCCCCTTTCATAGCAGGCATGGGATGCTCATGGAAATGCATGCCAATGCATGACTACTGGAAGAACATGGGTAGTGCATGCACACAAGTGAGGCCAACTCCCCTGCGAGACCCCATGTCACCCCTGGCAAGCAGTACTTCTTTCCTCTGATAACTGATAAGCTGGTATCGCTGCTGGCCAGGCAATGCTGGGTGCTTTCTGGGTTCTGCTTCCTGAAACCTTGCATACAAGGAGCTGTGGGCTGAGCCACAGGATGAGGCTGGCAAGGGAAGAGAGTTCGGTGGCCCTGCCACACTGGGGAGTGACACCAGGGAACTCTTACAACTTGGTCAGGACTCACTGCAGCATTTACAGGCTCATGGGGAAATGGTGTTTCGTTTGTCATGACCTTGGCTTTGCAGCAGGGGAGGTGGAGTTGCCCAGCCCTGTGTGCCCGTAGTCAGCTCTGCCAGACGGGGGATAAGGTCAGCAGCAGTATCTGTGCTGGAGCCTAATCTAGGAAAATGTTCTGCCCCTGGTGCTGCCCATCTCACAACCTGCAGCTCCGAGGGCATCAGGGAAGATGCCCACTGTAACCAGTGTCACCCAGTGTGGTCTTCTGCCTTGGAGGAGGATGTTGGAGCTGGGTGTCCCAGCTGGGGTGGCAGCAGTGCTGAATTTCTGCTCCCATCCCCAGGCACTGGATCAGATGCCATCCCTGAGGTCCTCTTGCCCTCAGTCCTGGTATGCTGATGGGGCTGCAAGCTAAAACGCTCCCTCCCTGAGAAGTCCTCACAAGGTGCAGCACCAAATGGAAAAACCTCCAGGCAGCACCTGGAGTTCTCCATTTTTTCCCCTGCCCATCAGCCAGGTATCAGAGGCGAGGTCGACAAACCAGGCTGGTGTCATGGGCTGTCCCACAGGTAGCCTGCTGCCTCTGTCACAGCCAGCAGGACCGATGCCCGCGGCAGTGGGGACAAAATCCAGATCGCTCCTTTTTTAGTGCCGAGAATGCTCCGCGCCGGCGGGAGCACTACCCGAAATGGTCGCTCGCCCATGTTTATAGTCTCCCTGAGTCAGAGTTAATCCAGCGGCAGCTTGTTTATGCTGTAGGTTAAATAGTGTCAGGAGCCTGCCCTAATGACTGTGTGATGGGCTGGGAAAGGCAGAGAGCGCCCTGTTCTGGCCACAGCAGTGTCCCTAACCCTGCTTCTAGAGCCCTTTTGCACACAGGGCCATGGCTCCACATTCCCTTTGCTGGATGGGGAACAGTGGCTCTGGATGTGAGCCATGTCCAGACTCAGCTCTCTGTTGGCCTTGGAGGCATTGATTTTTGGAGAGTTCCTCTGCAGTGGATCAGGAGATCGGGAGTGTCTGGGTAGGTCACTGAGACCAGCAAGCTGCAAACCTATCATAGACTTTAACCCCAAATGACTGATGGCTACCATGCTCCACCTGCCTTCACACACCCTCAGCCACCAAATGTGTCCCAGTCCCCAAAACACACCATCCTGGCATGAAAGTCAGGTCCTGCAGCTACCATATGCCTCAGGCAAAGGGTAGGAAAGTTCAGCAACATGTCCCACATCCAGCGGGAAGAAACTTGGAAAAATATTCCTCAGGTGAGACTTGATAGAAAAAGCCCAAGTCCACAGGTCTGTGCTGAGAATTGGGGCTCAGTGGAGGAGTGCTGGTGGCCCTGCTCACCCTGCCACCTTTCCCTGTCCAGGTGGGTGTTCCTCTATGAGAAGGGCTACCAGTCTCAGGACAGCATCGTCAGCTCCGTCTCGGTGAAGTTGAAAGGACTGACGCTGACCAATGAGAGTGTCCTGGGTCCTCACATCTGGGATGTTGTGGACTATGTTTTCCCACCCCAGGTAAGGAGTAAGGGTGGGTGGGTTAGGGATTTGCTTTTGTCCCTGTGGCTGCTTTTCCCCATGTGCTGGGGTGCAGATGGGTCCTCAGCATAGGCTTTCCGTGGAGCTAACCATAACAGGGTGTCCCTGTGGTGGAAAGGAGGTTGCTCCTGTCACAAACCTCTCCCTGGGGAGCATTTGGTACTTGGGACCCACTGTGGCTGTGGAGGCACATTTGATGTTGCCTCCAAAAGGATCAAGGTTCCTCCGGTGCCTCCAGAGCAGTATCTCAGGCAGCAAGCGGGGTCCTCCACTGTCCCTGGGGCTGGTGGCACTGTAGGTCCCCATCCAGGGACAGGCTCCTCACAGAGGAGACCCTGTGCTGGCTGTGAGCTCGTTGACCGTCTCTCCACAGGGGGACAACTCGTTCGTGGTGATGACCAACTTCATTGTCACTCCTGGACAGAAACAAGGAACCTGCCCAGAGGTAAATGCACTGGCTTCCTTCGGTGGGCTCAGCTTCTGTAATTCAGGGGGACTCTGGTGGTGTCACTGGGGAGAGTGACATTGAGAGGTTTAGTAAAAGCCTGAGCCTGGCCCCATATTATTGTTCCCGACTCCTGTGTGGTATGTGAAGACTTCTATTCTGATGAAAAACAGGCAGCACCCATTTAAGTTTTCTTCCCTTTGAGATGATCAAGCAGAGCAGACTTGAGGCTTAAATGAAAGCATCTGCCTGGAGTGAATAAATCGCCCCTTTTTTCCTGCTTTATCTGGACAGCCTTGGTTGAGAAGCAGTGTATGGACAAGGCTCTGAGCAGTGTATCCCTCTAGGAAAATTCTGCCTGGTGAGGCAGGAGGGATAGAGGGATTGAAGCTTCAGAGTGAGATGCTAAGAGGTGGCTGCTTTCTCCAAACAGCTGCCAGATGCCGGGCTGTGCACGCGGGACAGCGACTGCAGCAAAGGGAAATACAGCCGTCAGGGACAAGGTATGGCACACAGCCCTGGGACACCAGCCTTGGTGTTTCTGGTGAGACACACCCAGAAAAGTGCCTGGCTGGAGTGTCACCTGGCTGGGGGACCTGCTTTGGACAGGGGTTTAGGAAAAGCCTTTGACATGCTGGTTGAAGTTTCCACCTGGGCTGGTCCAGCTCTGCTCTTTTGAAAGATATCTGAGATGCAGACAACAAAAAGTTAATCAGGACTAAGCCATTTCCCTCAAACTCTTGTCCTCTTATCAGTTCAGCATTTTCTTAGGTGTGTTTTAACAAGAAAAATCCCCAGCTGCTCGCCTGCACAGCATTGTAAGAGAAACCACTGCCCTGAGCTGAGAGGCCACAATTAATTTCCTATTCTAGAAAGGTGCCAAAGCCTTGAGCATTTTGTGCCTTGAGTGCTGTGGCAGAGGCAGAATCCCCAGCCAGATCCCATCCATCCCAGCATGAGGCTGAGATTTCACAGGATCCAGGGGTGTGAGCAGATGTGTCCCCCACAGGGCTCATGACTGGCAAGTGTGTACACTACAACAGCACTGTGAAGACCTGTGAGATCTTTGGCTGGTGCCCCGTGGAAGTCGATTACCATGTTCCCAGGTAAGGAAGGATGTTGTTGCCCTCTTTCCCACCCCAGCTGCACTTGGTGTGGGGCAGACCAAGTTGGGGCTCTATGGGATGTGGCCAGGACAGCCAGAGTCGTGAAATACCGGAAAGGGAAGGGATGAGACCACCATTTTTCTGTGGCTTGTCCCAAATGGGGCTTTCTCTAGAGCTTGGAGAGCCAAGTGATGGACACATGTCTACACTTGTGTTTTTCAGCCCTGCCCTGCTGTCAGAAGCGGAGAAGTTCACCTTGTTCATCAAGAACAGTATCACCTTCCCCAAGTTCAAGGTGTCCAGGTAAGGAGAGATTTGGGGGAATGGCTCCTGGTCAGTTCCTCCAGCTGTGTCCCTCAGAGGAAACCACAGGTTTAGCTGGATGGGTGTCACTGGGTGCTTGGTACAGAGGATTGCATACCCTATCAGCAATCCCAGGACTACTCTAACCGCTTCACTGAACCCCAGATTAGCTCACAGGAACTGAGACATTTCCCTCCCAAGTCTGTCCCATTTCAGCTGCTAGCTGTAGTTACTGGAAAGATTTCTGGAATTAACTTCTCCTAAGTTACCCTCACAAGCTGCACATGAAAATACAGTTTCTCTGATTCTTCATTTTTCTTCTCTGAAGACAGCATTAAAATACTACATGGCCCGGATAATCTTGATGCCCCAGAGTCCCTCTTAACATCACAGATCCCACTTGTTTCAGCAAGGGATGGGGTTGGCCCCTTCCTGGCAGCACTGAGGGAAGTGCTGCTGGCTGAAGGCACACTTGTAAGAGGATTTGTGATGGCACTGATTATATATCTGATTTGGAACAAATTAACAGAAGCTATTTGTGCTGAAGACAGCGGATTCTTCTCTCTAAGCTGATCTTGTCCCCATGCTGCAGCCAAGGTTAAATGTCCTGGCAGCCGGCTTGCTTGGCAAAGTCTTGGGCTGACCTCACACTGCACCCCAAGAGGTGGCTGGGACAGGGGATCAGCAGCAGCAAGCAGAGGTGCCCTGAGCAAGGGCAGGCTGAAGAGGACACAAAGAGGGAGCAGGTCCTGGCAGTGAGGGTGGCCAGGCTGGCTGCTGTGGCAGGGGCTGTGCCAAACCCCCCATGGCTGTGGGGAAACTTCCTGCCTTTAGTCACTGCTGACAATTAACTGCTGAGCATTAGCAATAGGATGAGGTTGAGCGAGGCACAGGTCTTGTAAAGCCATAGGCTTCACAGAGAGGATGTTTTTAGGCAAAAGAGCAGAGTGGGATGGAAGGCAAGAGCTTGTCCTTTCCTTTTAACCCTTGCTATAGGAGATAGCAAACTCCAGCTAAATGTAAAAGCTGTGGGATATAACTCACAATCCATGAGATGTCCAAGAAAAGAATTGTTGGTGCTCCGAGCATTGCCTAGCAGAGCCCATGGACAAGCTGGCAGGTGAATGAGAGAGGGACATGGATTGGACAAGGGACTTCCAGAGGTTCTTTCCCACCCAAATTATTGTATTATTGAGAATTTTTCTCACTCTCTTTTAATTCACAGGCGCAACTTAGTTGAGAGCATTACCAAGCAGTACCTGAAGAAGTGCACCTATCACAAAGTCACCGATTCCTTATGTCCTGTGTTTGAACTGGGATACATAGTGAGGGAATCGGGTCAGAATTTTACCTTTCTGGCTGTTAAGGTACTTCAATTCCAAGTGATGTTCTTTGCTGTTGATGGGAGAGGGACACTGGCAGTGCAATCACCCCCAACTGTTGAGATGATTTTCTATTTTCTCAAGAATGCTTGAGAAAACAAAAGTGTCAGAATTATCTCATAAAGATTATGAATCTCCTTGGACATGGCCTAATATTTACATCTTTCTTGGAAACTCTTGAAAAGATTTGACCCACTGGCAGTAAATCCCAGGGTTCAGTTTGTTTTAATTTGAGCAATGAATAACTAGATCTGTATGGCCAAATCCCATCTGATTGAGCTTGGAAATCCCAGCTGGATAGTCAAATATTGGTCATTGCACAGTGCAAACTGCAGCCTTTCCCCAGGCTCCAAAAGGCAGCTTTGCCCAACACTCCTCAGGCTGGTGTGTGGGAGTATCTGCTCCCTCTGCACTGCAGAACCTTGTGATAACTTTGCCAGGCATTGAATAAAATCATAGGCTTGCATATATGAACATGTATAGCATGGTTTGGATCCAGATGGCCCCGAGAAGCTATGGCCACCCCATTCCTGGCCAGGCTGGACAGGACCTGGAAGAACCCGGTCTAGTGGAAGGTTTCCCTGCCTGCAGCAGGAACAGGATGGTCTTTATGGTCCCTTCCAACCCTAACCATTCTAAGATTCTATATATTAAAGGGGTAAAAATACAAGCCTCTGAGGCACAGCTATTTACAATCTGGAGTGAGCTCAGGAGGGACTCCTGCATTTCCTGAGCAATCTCTTGGGCATAATTAGGCAAGTGAAGGCTGTCCCATGAGGACCAGAAGGGATCTGTGGTGAGCACTATTTCTCAGGACCGTGCATTGGGCACAGGATTCTGATCAGGAATAAAAGGACATGAATTTATTTGTGTATCCAGCACTCAGGGCAGAAACAAGAGCCTTTGCAAGGGGTTATGTACAGGCCACAATGCCAAGGCTGCAGAGGAAGGCTGAGGCAGCAGTGGGGTCCTGAGCCAGGACACCTCATGGCATTGAGAGGACATGTATGAGGAGGGAAAGCATTTCCCTGTGTGGGCCAGGTGCAAGGAGGGGCAATCCTGTGACTCTCTTCTTGGCTGCAGGGTGGAGTGGTGGGCATCACCATAGACTGGAACTGTGACCTTGACTGGCCGCTGCGGTACTGCAAACCCATTTATCAGTTCCATGGCCTTTACAATGATGACAGTAACGTTTCACCAGGGTTCAACTTCAGGTAAGGAAATACCTGTTAATTCTGCAAGCGCAATTCAGAGGTGACAGTTTTCAGGTTCCCACAGCACTCAAGGATGGTGGAAGGTCAGAGAGTTCTTCAAAACACTCACTACCTTTTGCAAATCCAGACAGCAGTACCAGTGCTCTTTAAAATGGCATGAGAAAAGTGATAATACACCCCTTGGCTTCAAAATTACCCTATTTCCTTTCCATCTCCTCCCCTTTGCTGGCTTTCCTGCTTGGCTGAGCTTTTGGGAAGCCCCTTGAAAGACTAGAGATGGTGCAGGATCATCTCACACGTTCTCACAGTCTCTATCCTCTCCTCTGTGTGATGCTGTCACTAGTGCTGCATCAATATCTGCAGCATGCAGGACTTGGGGACACCAGATCAAACAGCACGAGCAGGAGCTGGAACTCCAACCTGCAGGCAGGCAAACTGAGGCACAGAGAGGAGAGGTGCCAACAGCCAAGCTCCTTCAGGGGGTTTAAGGAGGTCAGGAGCAGGTCTGTGATAGCACACTCCCAGATCTTTGTCCAAGATGCTGATGCTGTAGGATTGCAGGGGCTGTTAGACACCCTGGCAGACCATTAACACTCCCCATCCAACTGCACAGATATGCCAAATACTACAAAGAAGATGGGATGGAAAAGAGGACACTCTACAAGGTGTTTGGGATCCGGCTTGACATTTTGGTGAATGGCAAGGTAAGGGTGGATCCCCTGGATCCCTGGGACAGCAGTGCCATGTCCTTGGGAAGGTACCAGCTCTGTAACACTGTACCAGGATCCTATGGGATCAGGAAAACTAGTATGAGTGCTTTCCTCACAGGAACCCTTGGGAAGTTCTGGGGAAGGAAAGAGAGGAGGAAAACATGTTTTATAGGTCACATCTTTCAGCTGCAGCTTGGTCAGTGGTTTTGTCAAAAAAACTTCATGATGGGTGTAGGGGGGACCTGTGGAAACTCAAAACCTTTTACTGATATTTCCAAAAGCTGAACATTTGCATTTTTCTATTTTGTCTTTTTCTTCCCACTGGGAGAGAAGGCTTTCCTCATTGTGTTCCCACTGGGAATACTCAAAGTGTATACTTTTGTTTGGTTGCTTGGTTTTGGTTGGGTTTCTTATATTAAAAATACAGGAAGAAAAATAACTTCAATTTATTTCAGCCTAAAACCAACCTATAATATTTTTCTGTTTGACCAGCTCTTTCCCATCTCCTGTTTCCCTGTGGGCTGTGGTTGCTGTTTGGGTTGCTGCAAGGCACTTTTGCCGAGCCCCACCTACAGCTAGAGCACCCTTTTATTTTCCCCTGGGCTGACTGTAACTTATCACCTATTTTCTCTGACTTTATCCAGGCAGGCAAATTTGACATCATCCCGACCATGACCACAATTGGCTCTGGAATTGGTATTTTTGGAGTGGTAAGTTCAGATATTTCCAGCCTCTATATGGAGACTCTCAAATTATTCTTGTTGCCTGTGACATCCGTGGGAAGTGTCCTTGAGCTGCAATGAAGTGCTGGCTACTGCTCAGGGAATCAGAGGATGGGCAAAAGGGGGAAAGGAGGTGCTCTCCTGCCTTGCTAGATCAGGAAAATAGACTCCTGCTGGTCCCTGGCTGATGTGAATTCTGCCCTGCTGATGAAGGGAAGGCTGGCTCTCTTGGCAGGTCTTGGTATCCTGATAGTTTTGAGTTAGAGCTGGCATTGAAGGCGGTCTGGAGGTGACAGGCAATATTTCATGCAGGACAGGAACCCAGCATCCTATTTGGTTATGGTCGTTAAAGACCAGGGCACAGCTCAAAGGATTTTGTGCTCTGCACTTACCTAAAGTGGAAACACTTCATTTCTGTTGACTTAAATTACCCACTATTGAAGACAGCACACTTCACTTCTGTCTTAAATGGACGTTTGGAGACTTCAGCAACTGCCATGTTGTGGGATGAAGCAGAAGTGACCCTAAATTGTGGGGCAAACTGGGACAAACTGGAAGTACACAGTGGTCCAGGTGAGCTCAGAGGGTAACTCCAAGCCTAATTGCACTTTAATTTAAGGCCTCTGTCCTCTGTGACCTGCTCCTGCTGCATTTTCTCCATGGACGAGACTATTACAAGCAGAAGAAATTCAAATATGCAGAACCGGAGCCTGTAAGTAACAGTGAGTGCCTGCCCTGCAGAGGCTCTTGCGGGGGTGTGTGTGGATGTGTGCATGAGTAATGATGCTGTAACACAAACATCCCTGCTGAGGAGCAACGAGGCGCCTTCCTGGGCCCTTGGGACTGTTGGAGACTGGGATCCATGAATCTCCTCTCCAAAATTACTGAGGACTTGTGTGTGACTCGCTGTTAATATTCTCTCCCTTTAACCCCAGATATTCCAGTATCTGGTAACACTTGCATTGCTTTAAGGGAAGCAGGGGCAGATCAGTGCTTTAGCAAACTAGAAAAAGTCTATTTTTCTGCTCTTTGAGAATGTCTCCTTGACCATGGAATGTTTCATGGCCTTTAACAGGACACAAAAACAGTTCCCCTCTGATTCACCTGAAAATATGCTTATACAGTGGGGGTTAGGAGTTGCTCCCAGTCACATTTTTCCTTGGCATTAGAAAGGATCAGGTCTGTAAAAGAATCCTTGTTTTCTCTCATTTAACCCGCAGTCAAAGCTGCATAAGAAGGAAAAGGAGCCAGACAACACACAGTGAGAGGTGAGTGATGTTTCCCCAGCCCTGCTAGCATACATCTGGCAGGCATGAGAGCTGTAGGCCTTGGGGCTATCCCGAGGCCCGTGGGAAGGCAGGAGGATTTCAGGGGAGGCAGCAGGGCTCCAGGGAGGCTTGGAGGAGATCTGAGCTGTGGGCTGCAATGTCTAACATGGGCTCAACATTTCCCAGCATATGCAAGTGCACGGGGCAGCAGTGGATGCAGGAGATGGGGCTGACATCGCATCTTTGATGGCCGCATCTCTTGAAGAAGGACACTGGGGGGCAAGACACCAGAAATCACTGTGCACCTCTCTCTCAGCAGAATCCACACTGACTGACAAACCTGCACCCCTCTTCCTCCTCCTCTTCTCATAAAACTCAGTCGCCATCCCCTGTCACCTCCCTGGGCTAGCCCCAGGCCAGCAGGAGCAGCGTCCAGCACCAGCTCATGAGAAGGTGGTGCCCTGCAGCCAGGGCAGGGGCTGGCTGGCCCAGCACATGGCCTCTGGTGGGACATGCCACGATGCTGTGGATGGGTCAAACTAAGGGATCTTGGGGCCCTCTACCAGCCCTGCTGCAGGACACTGGGTTTACTGGCATTGCAGGACCTTCAGAAGGGCTCCCACTGCACCCTGCCTGGTGTGCCAGGGCCGTGCCAGGGCACTTGCACCTGAAGACTCTGGGGAGAGCACAGCTGCCATTTCTTCCCCAGAAGCACCCTTGGACAGGTCCAAATTGAGAAGGGGACTGAAGGAGAGCTGGCAGGAACCATGCCCAGCCCCTCTGCCTGGGAGAAAAATAGTTATTTTGTAAGGAAGTCTTTTATTAAAAAAAAAAAATAAACCTTTAGTTTTTCTACTACATCCACGTGTGGTGTCTATGCTTGCCCCAGAGCATGGTGTTTGCAGTGGTTTCTGGAGGGTCTATGCATGCAAAGTAATCCCATCAATGATGATTCCTTCAGAAACTGCCCTCCCATGCAGGGCCCCTGGGCCTCCTGCCATGAGCAGGGGCTGTTATCAGCGTTGTCACTTGGGTTTCCTCCTCAGACAGGCTGGCTGGCAGGGAGCGCTGGCACACTGCTGGCCATGGCAGTCTGCTGTCCTGTGCCAACTCTGCCTTCAGTGCCCATGCCAGTCAGTGTTAGCTTGTCAGAAGGGACTTTCTCAGCAGCAGCCTCACAAACCTTCTCTTTGCACCCAGGAACTAAACCTGCCCTCTCTTCTAGAAGATATGCACCACTCATCACGTGCAGCTGGACATCATGGGCTGTGCTCAAACCCCACAGCCCTGTGAGCAGACCCTGCCCTGTGCTGCTGGCCCTGTTCCATTCTCCGGGACACATCAACACTGACTTTCTGCATTGTCCCTCTCTGAATGTCTTTTTTTACCTCCCTAGGGAAAATGTTGCTTTGGCTGCTTCAAAAGTGGATCCCAACTGCCATGGAAAAGTCAGTGGAGAAGCTGTAGGGCTGTAATGCTGCCAGAGCCTGCACGAGCACTGCTCCAGGCTCTCAGGGACACAAGAATGTGCCATAAACAGGAGCAAGTGATATTTGGTCATAAGCTCCACAAACATTCCAAGCCATACCTTCAAGCCATAGGTTCCCAGGGGGAGATCATTTGCTCTCAGCAGGATGCTTCAGCTTACACAGGCAGGGAGGGTTTTTGTAAGGTTATCCATGGTTAACTCTTTCACCCTTTCCTGTGCTGCCGTCCTGTGTCAGAGGTGCCAGGTGCCTGTCCTGAGGATCAGGGAAAGCTCCCTGGTCTCCGGAGGAGAAGGTGCCTGTTCGGCGGGGGTGGGGGATCCCCAGCCCCGGGAACTCTCGTGCAGCGCCCAAGCACTGCACGGTCCCATGTGGTGCCACGGTGCAGCTCCCCCGCAAGCTGCCACCAGCAGAGGGGACTGCAAGACCATTTCACGCAGACGTGCCTGGGGAAAATCTCCAGCGATAGTGAAGCGAGAGTGTTCAGGTAACATTTCGCACCCACTTACACCGCGTCAAAACTTAACGAACGCAAGGCTGCAGGTAGAGCTGCGGGGTGTTTCTGCATGCTTAATCTTTCAAGCTGCTTGTAATGCAAAGCCGCTATTCTTTGCGAGGAAGAATTAAAAGGCAGAATATGAAATCAGGAAAAATGCAACTTGTAAATGATCCCCTCTACTTGCTATTCTAAACTTCTGAGCTGGGATCCCTAAAAGTCCCAAGGCTGTTTTAAAAATCATGGAAGGATTTATTTCCATCTCTTTAACTTGTTTTTTTAAATGCACAGTCTTTGGGGATCTTTTTCTTTGCTTTTTTTTTTTTTTTCATTCATTATTTCTGCAACCAGCAGAATGAGATATTGCAATTTTAATTCTTTCCCCTAGGTAAACTCCTCCTCAAAGCCAGGGGCCCCAGGCCCTGTGGCTCCCAGGTGGGTGCCAAACAGACTGATGGCTGTCTGGAGGAAACTGAGCAAGTGTCAGATTTTAACATACACTGGTCCCCTCTGCTGTATGAAAAGGCAGGGAAAGCCCATGGCACTTGTTTCAAGCCTTCTTTTGCCAGAGGGGATGGAGCTGGTTGGAGACCGAGGAGGAAGGGCTGCTGTGTTCAGCCCCATGAGGAGCCTTCCTTGGTACAGATGCTCTACTTCAGCATTGCAGTTCCCAGCCCCCTCCCAGAGCCTTCCAGTTTTGTCAAACTCACTCAGAGTTACTGAATGCAGGATAGGACACAACAGTTAGAAGCTAGAGCCTCACAAATGGAAGTGCTGACAGGTTTAGACACCTGGTGTTGCAAGTCCCAGTGGGGAAGTGTGGGTGACCAGCAGGATCATATTCTTGTCCTCTTGGTTTGATCTGATCTTGCTGTGAGGGTCAGGGGAGGATTTACTGTTCTTAGACAGAACCATTTCTTTGCATTTTGGCCAGAAAACAACTGCATTTGAAGTTGTTAAGATGTGGCCAGTGTGTCCTGCTGCTCTCTGGCCTCTGAGCAGCAAGATGAAGTGTTACAGAATCCTAAAGGGATTTGGTCATCATGTCACGACCCTTTCAATGACAGTTTGCTATGTTGCTTCCCATTCATGCTGTGATCAATTGAGGGTTGGGTTCTTTGTGGGTTTTTTTAACTCCTTGATTAATTGCATTTTGTTTTTTACACAGTTATTAACTAATAGAAAAATACTAATAGAAAAGGAACTTTCAGCAATTCAAACACTGCCTCAGAAAACACACAAGAAGGAATATATATAATGCAGCTTATCCCTAATCTCTGCAATCAGCAGTAACAAGCCCTTGTATGTGATGTTGTCAGTGCTCCAAGGGTCTAACAGAGGCCTCTTGCCTTGATCATGGGTGTGAGATGACAAAAGCAAACAATGCGAGCAGTGTGATTATTCCCATTTTATAGAAATGGAAACCAAGATACAAGTAAATAATTTTTGAACATGAATTAAAATGTAGTGAGAATTTTCTGCTTCTGACCAGCTTCTGTTATCTGTAAAGGCTACTATGTTGGACCTTGTACAGATATATCTTTTCATCCCCTCAGGCAGGGTTATTTTGAAAAAAGTCAAGTAGCACAGATATTCCAGGAGAGCAATTACAGAAAAACTTATTTGGCAATAATTATGCTGGTTAGTGATTCTGCAAAGATGAGGAATTATATTTCAATCTCTGCAGAGCTGGCAACATTTAATCATTATGTTTGTGCTCAATTCCCAGCACAATGAGGGTCTGATTTCCACCTGGCACTTCCAGACACTGTAATATGGCAAATTAAAATGAGTAACACTCAAGAAGTAGATAACTCCTTTCCTGTGCACTCTCCTCTCTTTAAGCCCACTCATTCTTTCTCTGGCACAGCAGACTCCCTGTTATTTTTAACCCAGTTCTCCTCTTAGGACATTCTGGGATTTTTCCCTTAAAAAGCACCACCTGCCTTTCTGGTTACACTATTTCCCTTTCTCTTTTGTTGTGCGAGCATGTTTTCAGTAGGATAAATCCTCTGGCTGACAAAGGAAAGGACTGGCAGGAACATGCATATACTCCCAGCTTTGATGGATGCTTTTATTTCCTTCTGTCCCACAACTGGGCATTTTCAGGCCAGACTGTGCTGGGTGGCAAAAGGAGCTTCTTGGCCATTCGAGCACTTGGCAGCTGCAGCTCAGCCTGCAGCCACTCTCCTGGGGACAGTGTGGTTTTAACAGCCCATTTTCACTGTGGCCAGCCCTGTATTAATTATGCCACACTATAATCTTTGGCTGTCTTTGGTGGAGTGCTCTCTCCTTCTGTTATCTATTTCTAATTGCTTTATTGCCTTATTTTAGAAAGAGTAAAATTCGGAATTGTCCAAATGGGTTTTGAATATAGCAACAGCTCGGCCACCTGATGGGCTCTTCAGCAGGGGTGAATCAGGATCACTCCAGTTAGCAGGGCTCTGCCTACCAGTATCAAGCACAGATCCTGCTTAGCTTTATGGCACCATAAAGAGATTTCCTAAAAAAATGATGGCTTTAAATCTTTTTTAATCTAAACATACTAGTGACATGCCCAGGGGAATGTGAGCTCTCCCCCTCCTCACTGTAACTCAAGGACAGGTTAAATAAACACATTCCCAGTCCTTGCACCCAAAAAACATGTGCAAAATCAGTTACCAACCAACCACACTCAGTCATTATTGAAATATCAAAGTCTTATTTTAACATTGTTATAGCCATCACAGTCTAAGCATCAGAGAGATAGTGTCTGTGACTCTCTTTCCCCTGGCCACAACTGCTCTGCAGTGTAATCATCTGTGTATGATGAAAAGGGAAACCGAGCCACAGTAATTGTTTTGGGTTTTTTTGTTTTCTGAAAGAAACAGTAGGTTCTGACTGAGCTGAGCCAACCAGCTTTTTTCATTAAGTCAAGTGCCCGCAGTCTTTGCCAGAGTTGGTCGTTTCAAACCTTGATACTGTAGCTAAACTGTGCTTCAGGCATCACTGGTGATTTAAACTGCCTAGTGCTAAAGAAGCAGATCTTTAGGGGACAAATGCCAGCACTTTCCAAACAGCCATCATCTTGTGAACATCTCAAAGCCAAATGAATCAGTCCAAAAGACTTCTGAAATCCTTGCAAAACCTCCTCAGCAATAATTAAGGCAAGAAGAGCAGGAGGCTGAAAGGTTCACTCATTGCTCAAGAGAAGCTGAGCTGGCTGGCCCTGCATGAGCAAGGTCCTGCTTGATTGAATTGAAAGCCTCTGTGAAACAGGTCAGTGTTTTGGCTTACGTGTTAAGGTCTTTCCGAGCATCTCTTGTTCCCTGGAGCCACAGGAGCCCAGTCCCTCCACAGGCACAGGCACAGGCACAGGCACAGGCACAGGCACAGGCACAGGCACAGGCACAGGTGTGTTCCTGGCTCCTGGACATCCGAGAAGGAGCTTGCTGG
>JACBWW010000032.1:6889524-6991289 GCA_020086605.1 Lanius collurio | reverse complement strand
CCACATCTTCCCTCTCCCTCATTCCAGCCCAGCCCATGGAGCCTTGACTGTTTGTGGACAAGAAGCTGGAAGATGTGTGAGCTGCCTCCTCATTAGGAGCTTGGCATGAATGTGATCTGAGGATGAACCACAGCTCCATTAGGGCAGGAGGCTTCCTTCCTGCAGTGTGTGAAAAGTGATTGATGGTCACATGAAAGAAAAAGGATGGATTTTCCTCTCAGTGAGTGGAGTGCTGCCTTGGAAAAGTGTGTTCTACTGTTTCAGAGCTTCCTCCCCTGTCTTTTGTCAGTGCTCACAGATCAGTGTGGAAAAACTTGGAAGGAAGGAGAGAGAACTGGGTTTGGATACTTGGATACTGGTGATATATAGAAGGTGGTAACTCTGTGCCAAAGAAATCAAGGTACTTGAAAGGCAGTAGGACCTGGTGCAGTGTTCCTATGACAAACTATTACAGTACACACGTGGAAGCCAACCACCTAAATTAGTCAAGTCTTAATTCTGACACTTCCTAAAACCTGGTTTTGGAAATGCTGTCTGGGTGGTGCTGTTCTGGCATATTATTTGTGCTGAAACCAAGGGTTTGGGTCTGCTTGCTAATGGTGTGCCTGCTTCAAGTGGCAGCATGAGGACAGAAAATTCATCTGCTTACCTGTCACTGATGAGGTGCTTTGATGCTGAAGTCTGGATTGACCTTTCTGTAGCTGTCAGGCAGCTTGACTGACAAAGGTTAATGATATCTGAGGTGAGCAGGCACAGTGTAAAACAGACCTGAGATGAGTCTTTTAGCCCTTCTGTGTCAGCACCTCATCCCCAGGCTGAGAGATGGGCCTGGAAAAGTGAAAGATGTCCAAGTGCAGATTGTTAGGCCAATCCTGGCTGAGTGCAGGGGGAACAGAAACGTGTTCCCTCAGGGCTGAGGGATGGGGCTACTGCATGAGCAGGGAGAACAAGGTCCTCTGGCTCAGCTTGTCCTTTGGTAGTGGGCATGAATTTTGGTGTTCTTGGCTGTGTTATTAATGTGCACTTCCAGGTTAGAGAGATCAGGCATCTCTTCCAGGGTGCTTCCACACTCTGATCAGGCTTCTGCTTTGTCCTTTCTCATGCAGTTTGATGTGAGCAGCGCTTGTAATTTGCTTTGAAGAATAGTGAAAAGGCATGCTTTATTCATAGCAGCTGCTGGGAGTCCATTCCTTAATGCCAGATAGATTGATTTAAGTCTGAATACAGAATGGAACTGGTATTTTTGGTTAATTTTCGGAGTTTGCTGTTTCCAAGGAGCTGAAAAGTGTCTCTGCTTCACCTGAATGCCACTGGATCTGTCTTCCATGCAGAATGATTATCACAGATGCAAGAGGGCAATATGAGATTGTCCCGCCTGTGGGAACTGTGCTATGGCACATCCTCTCAGCCACCCAAAGGAATGAAAGAACAAAACAAATACAGCTTTCCTTGCGCTCATCCAAATATCTCCCTGCTTGCCTCGTTGTTCATGGTGTTAAGAGCATAAACTTCACAGCAGGGACCAGCTTTTTGTCTGTGCAGCATCAGGCCCAGGTGACAGCAGTGTCTGAAGTGCCACAGTAATGGAAAATAAGCCTCCAGATCTGAATCAAAAATGGCACATGCTCTGGGAATGCGCAGAGCATTTTGTTATCTAAAGAGAAGTCTTCTATTAGACTCCAAAAGCAACATGTTGCTGGGCTGCCTTTGGTTCTGTGCCTGCCCAGTATCTTGGGGGAAGCCCCCTCCCCTCATCCCCAGCGTGGTCCCTGGCCCTCACTGCCCTCCCTTGCTTGCTCCATGCAGTGGGTGCACCAGCCTCCTGCTGATGCCATGGCTGCAATGCCAAGGGATTTTCAAGGTTTTGCTGTGAGCTGGATAAAACCACCTGGATTCATCGAGGGTGTTTTGTGGTTCCTGCAAAGTGCTGAGAGTCTCATTCCACTAAGGTCTTGTGGAGGAAATGAGACCCAGAGTCTTTAATATTCCATGCTTTTTAGGTATGAATAAATTTTTCCTTGCCCTGAAACCTTCTCCTGCTGTGAAATCCATTCCAATCTCTTTGTCTAAGACAATCAATCTCCTTCCTTTCCTCTCCCCTCCCATGCCCCAGCTTTTATTAACCTAGAAATGTGCTGACACTTCACCATCAAACTGGTTAGGGAGCTCTGCAGAGTATTTTTGCAAGTTGTCAGCATAGCTGCCTTCAAAAGAAGGGGAAGATGGCTCAGAGTTGCTCATCTTCTGGGGAATTTGGTTTTCCTAGCTGATGGCTTTCTTTAAAAGTGTCTGACAGCCCCATCTATGTCCTCGTTCCCCTGTTCCCCTCAGAAGGAAGGGCATCATTGTGTTTCAGTGCATTTATTTTGGCAGTGCTCCCTCCTGTATCAGATCCCTGTCCCACCATGCACGAGTACTGACTCGAGCCTCTCTGGAGCTGTCCCTCTCACTGTCATGTCCTGAGGATCGCTCGGTGCCTCTGCAGTTCTTGTTCTACTTTCTTGGTGAGGAGCCTGTGCCTCACACTGAACCCTTCCTGCTCCACTTCCCAGGAGGATGAGCCATCCAACATAGGAGTTGTTTAGTTCCTGTGTGGAATTGCTGCAGTAACCTGAATTGGTGGCAGGTGTGGCTCCTCAGGGGCCTGGGTGAAGCCCCTGTGTTTTCCCAGAGCAGGTACAGGTGACTGCATTATTTGGGATGGGCTGAGCTGAAGCTTAGTTGGACCTGCCAGTTGATACCTTGAAGCAAAATCATCCCAGCCACTCCTTATTTGCTGACGCTGAGAAACACCATTTCCAGCAGCAACTTGGCTGTTCTGAAGTCCTTGACCTCCTCTGAACTGCTCTGTGGCCCTGGTATCTCCCAAGCTGAGCAGTGCTGGTGGTTGGAAAGTTTGAGCCAAGTAACATCAGCTCTCTTGATGTCTTCCAGCCTAACAGTACCTGGCTCTTCCTGCCCTGCACAGCCCCATCTCCTGGCTAGTCAGTCCTGTGGAGGGTCACCAGAGCCAAAGGATTTGTGGGGATCTGCTGAGTAGCTCCTGGAGGCTGGCAGGAAGCTGAGAGCTGGAACACAGGCTGGTGAGCTGGAAAGCCTGTCCAGAAGGCACTCTGAAGGTCCTCTGAGGTCACTGTTAAGTCTGAACAGCCACAGCATCACACAGTTGGGAACCTGACTGTAAAACCTGGAGCCTTGAAGGATGTGACAGGGAAAGGAATGAAACACCCTCTGCTGGGCCCCTGGGCTCTATGGCCTTGGGAATCCACATGCCATGTTCCTGAGCACAGCTGGGACTGCTGGGAGCACTGTTGGATGTCACTGGGACCAGCTGAAGCCAGTCAAGGACTAAGTGTGAACCAGCAAACTCTCAGAAGCAAACCAGTTCCTTTACTTTGGAAGCTGCAATGGGAACACCTCCTAGGCATTGGGGAGGGTGGTGCTGATGCTGATGAAAGCAGATTCCTGACATTAATACCAGATGGAATGCAGCTGCTGCTTCGTGTGAGAAGCTGGAAGCCTTTGAGTTCCCCATACCTCTCACAGGTGCTGGGAAGCAGCTGCTCCTTCCATGGTGCCAGGCAGGTCCTACATCCAGCTCTGCAGTGTGTTAAACCAAACATGCTCTGGTGATTGGGCTGGGCAGTCTCCTGTCAAATTATTTGTTCTGGCTACAATTTTGTCTGCTTTGAAACTTGTCATTTTCTAGCCTTTCAAGACCACCTCCCAGAGAGCATGGGAATTGTAAGTATTTAGACATATAATAAGAATGATGTAATTAAAATCCTTAATTTTATTTTTCTTGTTTGAGTGTAATTCCTTTGATTTAAAGGGTGGTAGTAGCTAATTGGATTCTGGACCAGACTTGCACAGGCAGCCAGGGGAAAGGGACTGCAAATGAGTCTAGCCAGGAAATTGCACATTAAAATATAGTTCTTGGTAGGGTCAGCAAAACACCCAAGGGACAAATTAAGAGTAAAATTTCTGCTGTAATGTGTTCATTTAGCTGCAGACATCATCTTAAGAAAAACGGGGAAGCTTGGGAGTGAGAGGAGCAAATTTCAGGGTAGATGTCCCATCTGCAGAGTTCTGCTGCAAGTCTCTCATAGGCAAGTGCATCCTTCTCCTGGCTCTGGGCTGTCTGGTACATTGGCTGATCCCAGGAAGAAACCACTGAAGGGATTTTGGGGTTTGTGGTTGTTAGTGGCTTCACTGGAGGATGGAAATCCATAGTTCACATAATGCTGTGGGGCTGCTACTGCTGCTACCAGCTTTGGCACAGATCACCTGGAGCACACTGTTCATGAGGTGGGAGATGGGACCAGCCACCACCCACTGCATTGTTTGGGGTAATGGGGGACAGCTCTCCCTGTGAGACTGCTGCCTCCTTCCCAAATGGGTGGCTGGGATGGTGCATCCCAGTCCCATGGGTACTGACCAGTTTCTCTGAACTGGTATTCAGGAATGTGACTGGAATCTGTGGAGGAGGTGGATTCAGCCTGGAAAAAAAAGAATTCAGGGAATCGAAGCACCGGGTCTGTCCCTTTGGAAATCTGCAGCCTTGTGTTTTTCCTGTTGGGACCTGTGACCCTTTCACAGATGGACAAGGTCCCTGCTGGACAATGTGTGAGGAGAGCAGTGAGGAGTAAGCAGTCAAAGCCTGGGGTGCAGGACATGGAGCACATCTGGAGTAACCCCTGGCTGAAAGCCAGCACTGCTCTCAAGTTTGACTAACAACATTAATTTTTCAGCTCTGCTTATCTCTTGATTTAGGCATAGCTCAGCCCATGTGCAGCAGAGCTCACCTACTCCTTGGTGGCACTTGGAGAACAGCCTGAGTTAGTCCTTGGCAAGTGTAATTTCCCCTTAAGGCTGGGGTAAAGAAATGTTGCTGGTGATGGGAGATGCAGCTTGTTTTATGTTTCCCAGGACCTCAGACCTGGCTCTTGGTGCTCCCTCTTTCATTTTGACTGTGTCCCCAGGGGAAGGCCACGTGCTCAAGGAGGGAGGCAGACCTTGTTAGGAATGATCCTAATCCCATACCTCTCTGGAGGGCTGCAGACCTGTTCACTCCAGCTGATAAGATGCCACAAAAGCTGGGGATCATCCCACTTGGCCTGCAATGTATCAGCTGGGGGGAGAGCTGCCTGGCCACTGGTCTGCAGGTGTGACCACTTGCACTTTGTGCATCACTTGTTTTGTATATTCTAATTAAATTATTATTAATTATTTTCTCTTATTTTTCTATCCTATTAAACTGTTTTTATCTCAACTCACAAATTTTACATTTTTTCCCCTCATTTCTCTCCCCATTCCTGGAGAGGGATCTGTGAGCAAGCAGCTGTGTGGTGTTTACCTGCCTGCCAAGTTAAACTACAACATTTAAGCTCTATTTTTAAAGCCTGCTTTGATTCTAAGCTCTTTGAGCCAAAGCTTGCCTTTCTTACAGCATTAAGCACAGTGGGGCAGTGAGCTCTCTATTAATTGATGCTGTTGCCAGGCTATTGAAAAGTTGTAATAACGTGGCCAAATTTCTAAGTGTAGTCTGGGCTTTCCGCCTGGATGTCAAAAAGGGAAAGCTAATTACAGTGAACCAGGGAGAACAGGCAGGCCAGCAGGAAATGTCATTAAGGTTCTCCTCAGGTACCAGGTCAGCCCATGTCAAATCACAGCCGCCTCAACCTCTAAATTTCTTCCTCCTTCAGTTAAATTGCTACCAAGTGATTTCTTGCAAGTGTAACCACTTTTTATAATGAGAGAATGAAAACTGGCTGTTTTCTTTAAATACAAACAATGGAGGCTGGGCTGGGACTGCAGAAGCAAATGGAGGAGGGCAGTTTCTTCCCTGGCTGTGTAGCACTGTACAGAGTGCCTGTGTTGGCTCCTGCTGACCCTGGGTTGTGGTCATGGGGCAGTAGGGGTGGATGTGTAGTTTATCCTCTCTGACACGATGTGGAATTGGTGCTGGGATGCCTGAACTCCCCTGTTTGTCTGGCAGGTGTGGCACAAATGGTGCTTCCTGTGCAGGGCTTGTCATGCTGCAGGGCTCAATTCCCTACAGTGTTGTGGAGACTGAAAAATAGCCTCAAATTGTAGACGAATTCAGAGATGTTCTGTCAAGGCTCCCTGAGTGACTGCTTGAAGCCAGGAGGTGCTGTCAGGAGGCCAAACACTAAACTTTTCCTCATTATCATAACTATTTTTAAGCTCTTAGTTTCTGCAGCAGCACTCCTCCCAACAACCACTGATGGCCAATGTTAGAGACAGAAATCAGGGCAGGGTGGATACATGGCTTGACTCAATATGGCTTTTCCTATACATGATCTGCTGGCTTGTTTTCTAGAAGCTCTTGACCTACATCTCAAACTTGGTGCTGGTTCAGGAAGGAACAGCAATCACAGTTCCGTAATGCACATGTGGGGAGAATTTCATCTCTTGCAGCTCCCTCTCAGCATGGAAGGTCTTGGTGTTAGCTAAGGCCAGGTAGGATTAGATCCATGTAAATCAGAGCTTTCTGTAAAAAAAATAAATTTATTTAATCTGTTTTCCTTCTGAAATGAGACCCTGTGTGAAAAACAAGCTGGGTGCCTCCTGTGCATCTCTGTCGGTCAGTCCTGTCTCACACTCTGCCATCCATCAGCTTCTGGAGCTTTTGTCCTCCTGTACTTAAGTGTCTTGCTGTGGTTAGGGCCACAAGGATTTGTTACAAGTTTTCAAGGAAATGGATGTCCAGGTAGAGGGGGAAGATGTTATGGTAAGGGAAAAGTGAGAGGCTCCAGTCATTACTTCTGCTCATACCGTGACAAGGTGGCTTATGCTGCTTCTCTTCACCTTCTCTCACCTTGATGGCTCTTTCCTGCCATCATTCTGGTGCCATTCTTTCCCTTTTCCTGCCCTCGATGCTTGGTCCTGGAGGATCCTTGTCCTGTGATCACTTCTGAGGCTGAGCTGGGACTGCTCTGATTCAGAGCTGGGCTGCTGGCCAAAATTTGGGTTATTTGGAGAAGCAATGGACCAGTGATGGTGGGATGTGTGAAGACCAAGCCGCAGAGCTACTTCATGCTCTCTGTGGTGGAGCAGAGAGCTTGGGGACACCCTGGAGGTCCAGAGTTCAGGTAGGTTGCCTGATCACAAATTGTACAAAAACCTGAACCCTAAGAGAGCTTAGAACCCTTCACTGCAGTGCCAGCAGGGCTCACTCACATGATGCCACATGGCCAAGCCATGGCTACACATGGTGTCACTTTTCATCCTCTAGGATGGTCCATCTGGGACTGTGGTCCTGAGGCTTTCTGAGACTGTTTTTCCCTTTAAAAGTTCACATGGGAGCTCCCACAGGACACAGAATTTGTAGTGCTCTCTTTAACACTTATCATCCTCCTGCAGTTTTGAACCCTCTTGCACAGAGGGAGGAAGCTGCTGTGTTTTGAGGTCAGGGTGAACCAAAGAGTGCCAGATGAAGGCATAAATTTATCTCCATGTCTTAGATCACAAACCCTTGAAGCAGTTGGTGGGATGTTTGCATGTTGGTAAGGAGTGGGCAAATGCAGTCTGACTCAAGTGCTGGCTAATAAAGAGTCTAGTACAGAAAATAAGATCCTCAGAGGAGATTTAATAACTGGGGAGAATAATTGTAAAGTACTTCAGAATATTAACCAATGGCTGAATGCATCTAATTAGCTTAACGAAGCTGAGTGGTTGGGTTCTTTTTTAATCAAACAGATGGGCAAAACATTATGCACAAAAAATGAGATCTGAATACAATTAACACATTTAATTAACAAATAAAAGAGAAAGGGTTTGTTTTTCAACTTGAGAAGCGAGAGCTTCTACTGCACCAAATACTCAAAAAAGAGCCTTAAATGTCACGGTGTCTTGAAAGTCTTAGATAGTTGCAATTATTATTTTCAGTGACTTGGGTGTTTGAGATGGGGGCTCAGCCTGGGGCTGGCTGCACCTGCAGGCAGGTGAGCGGGTGCTGCAGGCAGCGATGCATCACCGACCCCACAGTGCTGCAGAGCCACGGGGCAGTCCCTGGCTGCTGTCCCCAAGGGCAGGCTCAGAAGCAATAACAGTGCTTAACCCTCTGCTCCAAAACCTTTTCCCTGCATGTCAGTGATCACCTCTGTTCTGCAGGAGAAAGCCAGGACTCCTGAGTTAAGCAGGGTGTGAGGTAAGTCTCAAATGTGTGGTGCTGGTCACGGTGGCCTCAGTGTTCTGGAGACCTGTGGAGCATTTCCCTGCTGGCCTGTGCTTGTGCCATCGAGTGTGCAGATGCTGCAGCCACCCACCTGTGATGCTGCTGGCCCCAGTCAGGGAGATCAGTTCCCACCACTGGTTTCACTGGCCTTGCTGCAGCGCAGGCTCCCATCCCTGCTGGTGCCCAGTACAGACACAACTCCTCTGTTGTCTTTCTCCCCAGTTTTACTGGGCCACAGAAACCTGGTGCAAATCAATGCCTTCCCTCTCCAGACAGGAGACTCCATACAAGCCCTGAGTGCTTATGTAAGTGTGAAATACAGAGCTGTAATATCAGTCTTGCCAAGGCTGGGAGTGTTTGCTCCAGCCTAATAAGCTGAACAAGCCATTTTGATATTAAGCCTATAATAATAACACCTTGTAGCTAAAGAGTGTACTTTTCCCCACTGGTGATTACGCAGCCCTTTTCTTTTGAGGCACTGTTTTACAAAAGCAGAGACTTTCCCAGACTATGTTTAATTAAACACAGCTCTGAGATCTCTTAATTTCAGTGCTGTGACAATGTTGCTCTGCAGTCTCATCTCCAGGGCAGCCGGAAATGGAATTTGTGCTCTGCCAGTGCATGGGCTGGGCACGTCACTGTCCCCTTCACAGATGTACCTGTCCAGATGTGCCCAGTGGTGTGGGACTCCCAGAGGGGCTCACATTTGTACAGACCCACAGGCTCCAGCTGCCTTTGGAGCTGAGCAGGGGCTTGATCTGAGCTGTGTGGCCCATGCAAGTGGCAGCTCAGCCAACATGCTTTACACTACAGCTAAGATTTGGGGTCCTAATTTCTACTTGCTTCCTTTCTGGGTTGCTAATGTAGCTAAGGGAGTATTTTGAGTGCAATGGCCTGGTTATCAACAATTACGTACAAAGTGAAAGCTTTAATTTGAAGGCTCCTCATTTCTGCCTTAGGAGGTATCTGTGAGCAGATGGTGATATGCTCTGGTTTTGCTTATTCTTACAGATTATTTGCCAGATAATTTTTCTGACTAATCCTTTGGCCCATAGACTGTTTATAAACCTGGCGTCAGGTTTTGGGTAAAAACACTTGTGTTTGCAAATTTTAAAATCTGTTCCTGTGCTGGCTTGCTGATGTCACTGTGAGCAGGAGACTGTTCTCTGAGTGGCAAATGCCCTCTGCACCATGGGAGAGAGGCAGCTCCTAAAGCAGAACCTCCTTCCCAGTGACAGGATGGGAAGAAGAACATTCATGCTTCATTTGGGGCTTATTTTATTTTCAAGCATGATATGGCTGAAGTCCTAACCCCAGCATCAGTACTATCATGCTGAGCTCCCCTGAGGTCACATTACTATTTCAGGTGGCATGTTAAGGAGGCACTTCTGCTGCCACAGAGTTTGTGTCTTGTGCAGGTGATGCTGCATAACCTTTGCAGAGCAGAAGTTGGGGGATTTGCCTGTACATGGCTGGGCAGGACCGTATATGGACTGGTAGCAGTACTGGTGGGGGCTCTGCAGTCACTAGCACAGCTCCCCCTGAGAAGTGCTGAAAGGCTGTGGTGATATTGTTGCTGTTATTATTATTGCAATTATTATTACTGTTATTACTATCACTGTTATTGTTGTTATTGTTTCCCCCTCATCTCTTATCACCTATGTCTTTTAAAGAAGTCAGTCCCTGGCTGTCTCTGGAGAGCTGGCAGTGGTAACTGCCTGACTGATTTATTCTGGTGTTTTAACATTTACTGGATTTACATAACAGCCAAACAATCTGTTTCAGGAGTTTAATATAAACCCAGCTCTAGTGAGTCACATCCATGCTAGCAGTAATGCAAAGAGAGGCAGCTGGGGGAGTGAGGGGGTGACTTTTTCTGGGTTTCTGCATGGGAATATCTGGCTGCCTGAAATATCTCTGACACCTCATAGCTGAGTGATGCTACCAGTTCTCCTCTGCCATCAAGGATTTGTTCTCAAACTTCGAAAGAGCAGTGGGTACATCACATCAGTGCTTCCACTGAGACTCCCAGCTGAGTCTGGGGGCGTTTCCAGAGCACCCCAGGCAGTGCTGTGTGTCCCTGGTGCTGCACAGCCCCACTGTGTGTAAAATACCTTTACACATATGTGCCTGCTTGAAGGAGGGAGTGTAGCTATGGGAGCAGCAAGATGAAGCCTGTAGAGATTTGCTGTTTGCCTTTTGAATTCAAAACCACGTAGCTTTTGTTTGTGCCAGACTTTGTGGGCCTGGTCTGCCAGACATGCAGATCAGAACAGCAGCAAGTGGGGTGTGGATGGTGCCAGCATTTCTGTGCCAGCATTTCCACCTGGGGTCTGGTGACCCATGTGCAGGTCCTGGGGACAGAGTTTGAGCTCAGCCAGGTGAGAACTGGCCCTGTGCCCCCTGAGCAGTCACAGCAAAGTGTTGGGGCTGTTGGGGACTCCCTGGCCAGGCAGAGCCAGGTGAGCCAGGCTTGTTCCTTGGGGACAGCGGGAGAGAAGAGCTGTCAGGACAGTTAACAGCAGGGGTTTCCCAAAGCACAGTGTGTTGCCTCAGGTCCTGTCCAGGCAGTGTAACTCTGGGATTCCCTCAGTTCTCTCCTACAGTTGTATGAATGCAGCAAATCTCTGGAGCAGGTCTGCCATGGGCAGCCTGTCCTTTCCTGCTCCAAGGCTCTGTCACCTCTGTACTGGTGGGGTTGTAATGTGGCTGAGGAAAGTGGGTCTCCAACTTGAGTTGTCACTTTTGAAAATCCCAAGCAAGATCCAGCAGGGTTGGAACAGCCTGATTTGTGTTGCTGCCTGGGATCGAGGTCGGCTGTTCAGCTAAGCAAGCGCTTCTCTTGCTGCAGCTTATTTGAATTCTTGTCTTCAGAATGGAAAATAAATGCTGGCTGATGAGATCTATTACAGCACTAATTTTAGAGCATGCCAAACAGTAGGAAATTGTTTTCAATCTTCACTCTCATTTCTCCTTTATTTCACCCCTCCATTTGTGAAAATTGCCTTTGTCATTCTTCTAAGTGCCCAGTGATGTTCCGCTCACCGATATCTTCAGGCATTTTCCTTCCAGCCCTGTTTTCTGATATTTCTTTGTTCAGCCACTTGACATTGCTGTTAGAAGAGCTCTCTCCAGGGTGCAGGAAGCAATGCTGGCACAATGCAGGCACTGAGTTCTCAGGCAGCTGGTGCAGGATGCCAGCAGAGCCCCCTGTGAGCTGGGGGAGCAGGGAAGGCAGCACCACAGTGGAATTTCTTATCCTTGAGTGCCCAGGGCTTTGTAAGTCTTTCCAGCCCCACCTCAGCCTGCTTTCTCGATGAGCAAGAGGGAAAATATGAATTTCCCTCTGGTCTGCTGAAGAGTTTAGGAAGCAGTCCCAAAGCTTCAGTGTTTGTCCTTGGCACAAATGAAAACCTGAGCCATTGCTCAAGAGGTTGGAGCTGGCAGCAAGCTAGGAATCAAAATGCTTGATCAATGCCAGAGAGAACAGCGGTGCACAAAGTCTAGATTTTTAAGACATAATTCCTCCTCATAGGTGGAAAGTCTCACTGGTTTGAGAAGAGCCTGGATGCCTAACTGGTGGTCTGCTCTGAAACCTTCAGGGTGACTGCAGACACCAGTCCCTCCCTTAGCCCTGCTCCTGGCTCGCAGTGCTTAGCAGATCCTGCCTGAGCTCCAGATTAAAGCTGGTGGCACGAGTCCAGTGGTTTCACCCTGCAGACTTTTCAGAGGCTCCCTGGAATACATTTCATGGGTTTGGCAACCACGTGTCCCTGACAGCAGCTGCTGTGGCCATCAGCAAGGAGACTTGGTGCCTGCCCTGGAGGGCTTTGAAAATCCTCTCTCTCCTGGCCCTGTCTCCCTCATCCCTCCTGCCCCCTCACCTTCCTCTCATCCCTTGGCTGACAGCCGACAGTGGCCTTATCCCTCAAAGAGAGCTGTCTCTTGCCCTGGCTTCTTGTGCTGGAGAGGGGTACAAAGCTCCCTACTCCTACCAATTACCATTCCATGCCTTTCCTGGGTGCACTCCAAGCCCTGTGGCTGCTTGACATGTCAGTCCCCAGGAATTCAGCTGGCAAATGTCTTCATAGTCTGCCTTTGTGAACATGGCTGAGATAAACCCTTTACTGAACTAAATATGGTAACAGCTAATCCCTTGGAGACACTCACCTGGGCCCTGTACAGTGAAAAGAAGCTTTGCTGCTGTGATTACCAACACTGGCAAGAATATGAACTCATGGTTCTTCTTGGAAATGAAAAGCACCTCTCCAGGGGAGTTGAAGGGAGTTGAAGTACCAGCTGGAATATTAAGGTCGGTTTTTTGCACCTTTCTGATAAATTTGTAGCTTAAAAGCCTGGTCAGCCCTGGTGGGATGGGTGATTATGGCTGAATGTCCCTGGGCTGTGGTGGAGGTGAGACTGGGGCCAGCATGGGGCCCAGGAGCTTCCCTGGGAGGATGGCAGTGGTGACAGCTCTTGGTCCTGACTGCCCATACTGGAGTGTCGTCAGGGCTCTGGGGCTCACTGTCAAATATTAAAACTGTCAGACTGGCCAGCCCTCCACAAAGGGCTGAAGCTCATTTAAACCTTGCTAAGAGCCAAATGATACTGACCTTTTCCAGCCACTTAAAGCAAATGCTAAAGGCTATGGAGAGCATTCCAGCTGTTTTGACAGCTCTGGTTTCCTTTCTTGACGGAGATTTGCACTGATCTCTTTATTATTATTTTTTAACACAACGCTTCATTTCAAAAACTTGAACTAGAGATTTCATCTGCATTAAACGCAAAGCTCCTGTACTTCAGTGAAAGTTGCTTGGGCTGTGTTTTTGAGGTCAGGATTTTATCCTGGTGCTGGTTTCCTTGAAGGCTGCATGGGCCAGCTCTGCCTGGCAGGAGTGCAGCCTGACCAGTGAGCATCACATGTGAAACTTGCTGAAGAGAGCTGTAGACCTGCAGCCCAACTGACTGAATGCATTAAAACAGGTGTATAAACTTTGTTCATAAAATAAGGTAAGACTGAGAAAAGCTTAAACACTTCCTTTAAATATTTTTTCTTCAGAGCAAATTTGAATGCTCAAGCTACTTCCAAAATTCTGGTACCTTTCAACTTGTCTTTCTCCTACAGAATTTTCTATTTTAAGTAAGTAGCACAGAGTTAGCTCAGAAGGGAAAAGATACAAGTGTCACTGTTCAAAGTATGCTTCATTGATAAGATATTTATGGGAAATATTCAGGAAATGAGTAAACACTTGAAAGTATATGTATTATGTATTAATGTAGCTGATTAATTACCACTTGAAACCTTTTGGTTGGTGTTATGGGTCTCTACTGTCTTCACCAAGCAATGCTTGAGCAGTGTCTAATGTGGCATTTATCTCAGTTAAGCCCTGCAGGTGATGCAAGTGCTGCAGCTGATTTCTGGACAATGGGAGTTTGGGCAGTGGAAGGTGACTGTGGCACTTGGTGCCAGCACCAGGGGAAGTAAGAGAGATCTGCAAGTGGACAGGACCTGGGACGTGCTTGGTGATGGCTCAGTCCTCCCAGAGAAATTGCTGGCCCCAGTTTGTGAAGAAGCAGCAAGGGGGGGTTAACGTGTCTGACTCTGTCTGATGAAGTGATGACAGTCAGGAGTTTAAACTTGGCTCCCAAGCATTGGGCTGCCAGCAGGGGATTCTGGAATGCTTGTTCACTGCTTCTACAGCCCTGATTCCTCCTCCAGGCTGCAATAGAGAAGTACATGAAAAAACAAAGTGGCTCTTACTTGTCCCAGCCATGCAACTGCTTCTGAATCCACGGGCTCTCAGGGCACACTACAGCAACCTGCTGGCTCCATGTGCTCCTTGGACCCGCTGTGAGATGTTGCTGTATGGGAGACCTTGCACCAACATCTCTATTCCTGCCCAGGTTCCTGAGCTGTGCCTGGAAAACCTCTGGAATTCACATGAAGCCCAGTTGTGAGCAAAGCACACGTCCCATCCACCAGTGCTTCCTGAAGCAATGCATGTCCTTAGGCATTTGCTTAGCTTTAACAAGACTTAAGCATAGCAAGCATGTGTTGAGATACTTACTTAGGTCTAATCTGCACATCTTGAAGAACAATATGATAAAATCACAGTGGAAGGGGTGGCAGGACTCCCTCTGCCTTCAGCAAAGTAGATGTCATGCTCAGTTGGAATGGGGGGAATCCCCTGTCCCTTGCTGTCACTGATGAAATCAGAGGCCCTTGTCTCTGGCACTGGCCATCCCTGCAGGAATATGCTCATTTAAGCCTTCTACAAAAAAAAGTTTGCAGAATGCTGCAATCAGAAAAGTTCCTTCATCAAATGACTCCTCTGTGGGAGAGGAGTGAGTGGGCCTGGAGAGAAATGGAAGAGTCATAAGAGAGATGTATGAAAATGCTTTTTATGGAATGAATAATTTTTGGTCTGGAGGCGGCAACGTTGTATTTCATTCTAATTTGGGGATTTTTGGGGAGTGCGTGATTGACACCCCATGAGGGGTGCAGGATGCTGTTTCTCAGCAGGCTGTCATTCCCCTGCTCCATTTACCTGTCAGCTCTCCTGTGGAGACTTCTCACTCTGCATGCCATTAACCCATTTCCCACAGCACATCCCTGCAGCCTCTCCCGGGAGCCAGTGGCACATGAGGGGCCCATCCGATCCCTGCAGCTTTGGGGAGCCGCTCTGGAGCTGTGCTGAGGCTCGTTTCTCTTGGCTGTACCTTTGCTCCATGGCAAGCAGGAGCCCTCCTGCCCTAAGTCCATCTGTGCCTGCCCTCCCCAGCCCTGAGCTGGATGATGCTCCATCCACTCCAGGCTCGCTCCTGCCAACACAATGTCCTTTTCCTTGCTTTGCACACAGTCATTCCTGGTTCCCCCTGCCCTGCCATGGCTTCATCTCCCTGGGTAAGGACTGGTGCTTGCTGTACCTGGGTTGGGGCCCTGCCCTGCAGCAGCGTGGGGGCCCTGCACAGCATCGCACCCAGACTCTGCTGGATCAGGAAGGATGTTGCTGGCACTGGGGCTCTGTTTTTTCCCATACTGGTAGTCCTACCCCTATAAAAAGGGCCATTAAGAGTTTTGTTTTACTGCAGTATAAACTTCAGCCAACTCCTTCCTCTTGTCCTGTCCCATTAATTAAGAGTGTGTATGTTAAATGCTGTGAGCCCGAGCAGAGTCTCATTGCAAAGTAAACAGGAGTGTGGGATTTAGGCAGGTCTTTTGTTACTGCTGTACAGGGCTTATGCTAATAACAGCTGCAGAGATTGAACCCAATCCCTCAAGAGCTTTCCAAGAGTATGATTAATCTGTTTAATAATGGATCTGGGGTTTTGTTTTGATCTTTTTCATAGGAATTAAATTTTTGTCCCTTTCAGAGTAGCTGTGGATCATATAAGCACAGCAGTATTGTTTTCCTCATTGGCTTCAGGTTTATCTCTATCTATTATGTTTAAGGGCTTACAAGATGCATCCGTCACCATGGCATCAAAATGCTTCCTATGCCAAAAATACTCGATAAAAACATACCTATATGTGTGCACACACCTTTTTTTGGTCTGTTGGGAAGTGCAAAGACATTCTGCTGGAAGATCATGTTTTTGCATGATTGTATTCTCCAAATAGGTGACTTTGCAAATTGTGCTCTTCTGCTCACGCTGGCTCTGGTCCACGTGCCATTGGAGAGAGATGTCTTTCCAGTGAGCTTTGGGCCAGCCCCTGTACAAGCAGAATTTTGCATTTATACTGCAGATGGTTCATACTGGGAGATGGCACTGGTGCTGCACAAGGACCAGGTCAGTGACAGACCCTGACTCAAACTTACTGTCTAAAAGTCAAGATACAGCAAAGGGAGGAGAGAAGGGTGGGGAAGCAGAGGAAAGAGCACAAATCTTTAGCCAGACTAGTTTCCCCTGGGCAGACCACAAAACCTCTGGCCTGCTTTGACTTTCTGAAAAATACAGCAGCAGTATGGGGAAGCAGAACATTTAAAGTGAAGATGCAGATGTTGAAGGTAACAGGATTTAAAGACTGCACAAAATACAAGAAATGGTCCATTATTTTTAGCAGAAGCTTCTTCCTCTCTTGATTCTACCTTTACTTGAATGCACTCAGTGATTGCTTTTCATGTGTGAATGCTTGTAAAAATGGAGCTCCCTAAACAGACGTGAAATGTTTATATGAGTTAATGACTTGAGAGAGCTCTGGTTATTTAAAACAGAGTGGCAATGAAGCTGCCTTGGCTGCAGTCTGTGCTCCTCCATGGAGCAGATCCAGTGCCAGCAGTGGGACAGGATGGTGGTGGCTGCACACAGATCCACCCTTGGGGAGCTTTCTCATTATTAACTTCACTAATGTGCTTATAGTGGGGTGGGAAGGAGCCTTCCCAGGGGCTGAGAAATCTGTGTGAAGTGTGTAACCTCTCTGGGATTTGTGCCGAGTGAAACCCTTAGCCTGAAATGGGGGGGCTTTTAATTGATGGTCTTTATAAAGTGTTTCACCCTGGGTGTTTTCCAGCTGCTTCTTTGCTTCCCTCTGGATTGAGTGGCCAGGAAAGAGCTGTGGTGTTGTGTTGCTGGTTACCTCGGGAGCAGTCCTGCCTTGTCCATGGGCTGGATGCAAGCAGCTGAGGAAGGGTTTGCAGAGGTGAGACAGTCCTTAGGTCTCTGTAGAGAACTCTCAGAGAAAGGAAAACAGTAAGCTCCTTTCTACCTGCCTCTCTTTTTCCCCAAGTATTGTGGTTTGACACAACTAAGCATCAAGCACACGATAATCAGTTATTTTCATGAGGGGGGGAAAAAAAGAAAATACTGAGGAAAACTAGATAGCTGTGAGGCAAAAGAGGTTCAAACTTAAATGGTTGCAGTACAAGGAAAGAGTTTTATTACTAACAGAATTAAAAGTGAAAAGATATAATAAGAAATTAAAACAAACAACCACCCCCACCTCTTTTTCCCAGCACTTTTATCTTTTTTCCCAGCACTTTTCTCTTTTTCTTAAATAGCACAAAAGATAACACAACCTGGGATTCTAGTCAGTGTTACAGTTCTTGAAAAGTCTCTTTCTTATGCTTAAGGAAAAAAGGGTTTCTTCTTGCTTCTCATGGATCTTCAAACTAACCCCAACAACAGACTCCCCTGGAAAGAAACAATCTGCTGTGGTGTAATTCATCTCTTCTATGAAAAAATATCAGTTTTTTCACACTGCCACACCTGGGCCATCACATGGGGTTATCAGTCTTTTTAAGGATGGGTTATTTTGGCCTGAACACAAAGGCTTTTTCTCCTACAAGTCCTTAAAAGCCTCTCACTGCTTCTATATAGCCTGGCACAGGCACTCTTCACAAACTTCACGGGCCACACGTGAGTCGTCCATCCCTCCCTTCACTCCAAATGGATTAGAGACAGTTTGAGATGTTACAGTTTCTCACCACCGCCTGCCAGAAGGATTTTTAAGCTCTGTGCGAGGAACGCGGCACCGCCCCTTTTCTCCATCGCCATTTCCAGCTCCGTCTCACAGGGCTCAACTCTCCCTCTGACTCCCAAACCTCTGTGGTGAACAATGTTCTTGTTCAGGCTTTATGGTGAAGAAAAGCCTCACTCCCTTTGTGCTCTGTGGTGTTTTCTTCAGTTCAGCCCCAAGTGCTGGCTGCAGACAGGAGGCTCCCGCCGGCTCCACGGGGAGATCAGGGGGACCTGCCCGTCCCAAGGAGCTGCTCCAGAGAGATTTTGGCTGTGTGCCAGTCCATGGCTGGGTTTAGCTGTGTGCCAGCCCATGGCTGGGTTTAGCTGTGTGCCAGCTCATAGCTGGGTTTAGCTGTGCCAGTCCATGGCTGGGTTTAGCTGTACCAGTCCATGGCTGGGTTTAGCTCTGCCAGCCCATGGCTGGGTTTATCTGCCTGGGCTCTGGGATGGTTCCCTCCCCACTGACCCAGGGTCTGTGCTGTGGTGTCAGGGAGAGGGGAAGGAGCCCGGAGGCTCCGAGGCCGCCCCACCTCCCTCAGGCAAGCTGGAACAAGAGAAAACTCCCGCCTTTCTGTGTGGTTTAAATGTGTAAATTGTGAGAAGTGTTATTGGTCCAAAAATCTGTATATCAACTCAGATTCAACCCACTACACCAAGGTACAGCTGTTTGTCTGCTCAGAGGATCTGTCTGTCCTTGAATGACTTTTTCACCAGTGCCAGAGGCGCAAGTTCAAAGTGCCATGGCACCATGCTGGTCTGCAGTCCTCCAGCAGCCAGTGAGTGATGCCCAGGGGAGCTGGAGGAGGCCAGGGAAGTCTTGCTGCCCCTGTCAAGTGCTTGGGAGAGTGGCTGGACAGAGGCAGACACATGGAGCAGTTATCCCAGCAGGGAGCAGACAGATCTCATGATGCTATAAGCGCAGCAGAAGAGCTGGTAATTTTATTTTGATGGATGCCTTTAGTGTGAGAGAGAGGGGGATGCATTTGCCTCTGTGTGAGGTGGATTTGTGATGGAGCTGCTGCACACTCTTCTCAAAGGCTGTCGGATTTTCCTCCCTCCTGGAGACTTTGTGGTGCATCCGATCCGATGGCCATGGAGAGCAGTGGATGAGGATGTGCTGATGGGATCGCAGCTCTTCCCTTTATCCTCTGTGCTCAAATGTCTGGGTGGGTGTGTGTGAGTGCATGTGCCATCCTGGGAGCAGCTGGGCTGTGGTCACAGCTGAACTGTCAGTCTGAGGACCTCCATCCAAACCCTCTGGGGGTGAATGTCAACCCACCTACAACTTCAGAGGTATTTGCTGTAATGGTGCTGAAAACCAGCTTATCCTGTGTTAATCTTGTACCTGCACCTGCAGGCAGCTGTGAGGAGCTTTTGTGGAGGTTTTCAGCCTTTTCATCCTTCTTCATCAGTGCTGGCAGCTGCTGCTTTGTGGTAGCATCAAAGTTTTTCTGGGCTGTGTAAGTCTCTTCATCTTCAGGCCAGCCTGTTGCGTGGGCTTTCTTGCATTGGACTTCCAGAGGTGGGTTGTTTTCCCTTTTAGTAGATTATTTTGTGGTGAACTTGGAAGTTCTTGGAGGGAAGTGGGAGGTAGGAAGGTGGTCAGGAGCCATGGGCAGACATGGTCTGATGTTTCAAGCAAAGAAGACTGTAGTCACTGCCACACCAGCAGAGCAGCTGTGGAGACAAGGCTGACTGTGTTTATGGGATTCAGTCCTGTTATTTGACCTCAGTTTGTGAGAGGCTGAGTTGTGGTCAGTGGATTTATTGCAAAGGGATGAAAAGTCTTCCTCAGTGCCAAAGGAAATAGTGAAGGCAGAGGGGCCTTGGCTCCATCGAGGAAGCAGGTGGGTGGTGGCAACTGTTAATATATTTGCCAGGGCAAATTGCAAATTCACCCCCTGGTGAGAAATCTCTCTTCTTTTACCCTTGTCTGTGTAAAGGCAGATGCTCACAGGGCTGGCCATTCAGGTGAAAACCCTGGCTGGGTTCTCCTGTGAGTCTGTTGAAAGATTCAGAAAACCTAAAGCTGTGGAAATGCAATATCAAGACACTCGTTGTCGTGCAATGCCAATGGAACAGTGCGGAACAACTTAAATCAGTCCTTTGAAGTTATTCCACTTACAAGTGTACTTTTTGTGCTGTGCTGATGGAACACAGAGAAATCAGCAGCCCTGCAGAAAGGCTGTGCAGTGAGCTGTAAAACAGACTGAGCACACTCATCATTTCAGGGTGTGCCCAGGCTGTTTTCTGGGTGCATCACTGCTGCTGTGCTTGGGGCTGAGGTGTGAGGGGCCTTCGAAGGACAGACCAGACCTGCTCACTGATGTCCTCACCAGGATTTTAGGAAGAGGGCAAGGGAACATCAGCCACAGATCTCCTGTTGGATACTAAGCTAGCATTTCAAAGGCATCAAGGTGTCTGTTGGGGTCTGTTAAGAAGGATTCATGGGGATTACATCTCCCCAGCATTGTTTCCCTGCCTGGGAACATATCTCACAGGATGTTTGTGAAGGTGAGCAAATTTGCTTTGCGAGGTGCTCGTATTCCTCCGGAATAGATATTTAAGATATTAAGGGAGATGTATTTAAGTCCCATAAGTGGTTTAACTTAATGCTTTTGCAGCTTCATGTGAGAGCTTTTGGGAGAGTAACAGGAGGCTGTTGAAAGAGTTTGGCTGCGGTCCTGGCACTGCCTGCACGGAGCCCTGCTGGCATCCTGCTGCCAGATGCAGGGCTTGTGTTTGCCTTTGCAGGGGTGCTGAGCTGCACCACTGCCTGGTGCCAGTATAGTTTAGGAATTGAGGCTTAGAGGCATCTCCAGAGATGACTTTCAGAGCACTCTATATGCAGACTTGCCATGTGGTTTTGCTCTGCTGGTTCAGCCCAGGGTTTCCTGGCGGTGCTCTGTCTATCATAGCATGACAAGATCAGCTGCAATTACCCTGGTGTTGGAAACAAGAGCTTCTTCCTGGAGTGCTGCTGCATTAATGTATGAAATGGATAAATGATTTAGGTAATGCAATGACTTGGATGTGGTCATGGATTGAATAAGATTTCCAGAGCCAATGTGCTTACTCATCAGATGAGTCATGTCTTAGTCACTTATAGAATGAGTGATTCTCTTTTGGGTGCTTCCAGAATGGGATGGGTGGAGATGAGCTGAAAATTTCCACCCCTGCCTTTGATAATTTTTTTTAATAGCATCTGGAACATGATGGAATGGTTTATCAGCCAGGAGAGGAAACTGCTCTATCTTGTGAGTACAGCGTATCCCAGGAGATTTGCCTGAATTCCATGGCAATGTGAGACTTTAATTTTGCTGTTTGCTTCCTGGTCAGGCAGAGTGATCCCAGGTTTTAGATTAGACTTCTCAAGCTTTGTTCTCAGCTTACTCTAGTGAGTCTCTTTTGTGGGTAGGTGCAAGTCTGAGCCTATTCTCAAACTCCTGTGCCACCAGCAGTGAGTAAAAGCACCCTTTGTGGGTAGGTGCAAGTCTGAGCCTATTCTCAAACTCCTGTGCCACCAGCAGTGAGTAAAAGCACCCTCAGATGGAAGCTGTCCCCCTGACACAGTCAACATTGCTGTGCAAATAAAACCCTGTTCTCAACTTTTATTTATATATAATTATATTTTTTTCTGTTACCAAAATATTGATGAAATTGAATTATGATTTTTCAGAAGCATGCACATGTAAGGAAGTGAATAGCATATCTGAGAGCCTAGGGAAATTCCTCTGTAATCCACTCTAAGCTTTATATAGCAAGTAAACCTAGTGGGTTTTTCTTCTTTTTTCTAATCTTTCATCTCTCTGATCTCACAGTCATCCCGCAACAAACACAATGATCAGGAATTAGATCAATTCCTGATCTAATTCTGGATCTCTGTAGGTTCCTGGTGGATGAGCTCAGTGGCACAGTGTGATCTCTGCATCTTACTCGACCCATGTGGCTGGGCTGCAGTCAAAGTGGAAGAGTCATGAAGGGAGTGACATGGGGCTTTCTGCTGGCTGAGGCATAGGCTTTGCTAAGCTGGATGTGGCTAAACTCGTCTCACTGCTTCAGATATTGAAAATGGGAGTGCACTGACTGTCAGGATCAGGTCTGAAAGCATGAGCCCAGTTTTGGTTTGTGTCAGGAATGATGATGTAGTGTTATTATAAAAACCATGCTGCTGTTAGATCTGCTCTTACAAAGGTGTGTTCGTTACAGGAAGCATACAAAGGCACCTGAAATAGGCAGAGATTGGCAATCAGAAATTTGGGATTCTCTCACTGACCATTTAGGTGGTCTCTGGGTGACCCTGAGCAAGAGTGTCTCTTCCTAATTCCTGTGTGTAAATGTGGGTTTGGGCCTAGGTGAGTTGGCACTGTCTGTAAAACACAGGTCACGGCAGGTGACAGGCACTACGGAAATGGATTAGGCAAGATTTTAAAAAACAGCTGAAGAATTGGGTTTTATTGTTACACAGAACTGGTGAAAGGAAAGCTAAAAATAGTTCTCCTATGGGTGTCTTTTGTCAAGTAACAGAATAATTCACGGGCTTGTAGGTTTTCAGTTTTCTGTAGTTGCCTGTGCCAGATCTCCTGGGTCACAGGTGTGGAGGATTTTATCAAGAGTTCTTCTCAGAAAATTCAAGTCAAGAGGAATCTATCACTTCCTCAAGAAATTTTCTAGTTTGCTTTGTCTCTTAATTGAGAAGAAGGGGTTTTTGTGTTCTAAAATGTTTTTAAAATTTACCTAAAGAATTTACCAATTGTTGCTAACCTTGAAGACAAAAGAATGGCACTGATACATTATAATATTATAGTAATAGTAATAATAATAGTAGTTATAGTAATAATGTTAGTGTTTTGTTGTTGTTACTGCACAAAAAGCCCTTCTAGATGAGGGTAGTTCAGAAGCTGCCTCCAAGTGAGTCACCTCAGTGGCACACAGAGCTTTGTGTGCTGCAGTGTGCACTGGTGAAGGGAAGAAAGATGGATGGAGGTAGATCCCAGCCAAGAGCATGGATGCAATGACAATAATTTCTGATACTGCCTTGACAAGAGTCCTGCTAGCCTAAGAAAATGCAAATGTGGAAGAAAATGTCGTTGTCCTCCTCTCCTCCTGGGAAAAGAGTCCTGGGATGGCTCCCAGAGTAACTGGGCAGCTCTCTTTGAGACACATGTGGAACACATTTACCTAGACATTCCTATGAGCATTTCCACATTTTTTAGGCTGAGATTTTCTGTGTTGTTCACACTTTGGCTCGTGTGTGATCATCCCTTCTGATGTCCTGAGACCACAGTTAAAGTTCAAGAATGTGTTTAAGTGTTTTGCTGGAGTAGAGCCAACATCTCCATTGCAGAGAGGAGCAGTGTGTTGGGAAACTCAGTGGCTGCATACAGACTAATTGTTCTGGGATGCAACCTGGAAGGTGCTGAGCACCCTGGCTGGCTGCCAGCAAGGCTTTTAAACACATTCTTTGCCTCATTTTTTCATATTGTTACCGGTCTTGTTCTTTGATTTCTTTTCCCCTAGCAATTGGAGAAGGTATCTCAGTAGCCAGAGCAGTGCAATTCATTTGCCAGCGACACCCTGACCTGTACCACAGGGATGTCTTCCAGGACATGGGATACAACCTGTTGGGATCAGGTATTGCTACCAGTGCCCAAGTCAATTGGCTTCAGAGTCTTCCTTCTTTGCTCTCTTCCTGGGCATGGGGCAGGCCAGGCTGTGTGAATGATGCTGAAAACTACATTTGTAAACCACATTGCTTGCTATTAAATTGCACAGATCGTATTTCCTTACCACTCTTTCCTATTAAACTGTGTTTGCCTTTCCCCTGCCTTGAAAATTTTAGCAGCAAACAGCCAAATTCAGGTTTTATTTGGAAGTGGTATCAGCTGCAGTGGAGCCCAGGGCAAGGAAGAGAGGAGGCTGAAAATCCTGTGGAGGTTGATGGCTTTTAACTCTCTTATTTTCAAGGTTTTGTCTTTGCCTGCTGTGAGCAGGAGGAAGGTGCTGCAGCCCAGGTCGGAGGCTGGAAGGAGCTTTGTGCAGGGAGATGGCCCCGTGTGTGCTGCCATCGGTACTGGCTGGGTCTCTTCGTCCTTGTGTCTGCAGCTGGGGCAGCTCCTCCCACAGCTCCGTGTGCCTCACTGGGGCATGCAAGGCAGGACTAAACCCTGGCTTGTCAAAAACTGTCTGGACACCTCCTTGCCAGCAGATTTACTCCCCATTCTGCTCCTGTGCTTGCTGACCAGAAACCTGCCTTCTTCCACTGCTCCTTTGCAGAAATGATGTGGCTTTGCATCATTTCTGACCCTTGAGAAGAACCCAGCTGATCAGGAATAATGCACAGTACTTGTCCTGAGCCACAAGAATGGCAGCATGGCTTTGGTGTCCCAGGGCAGCCTGGAAGCCCAGCCTGGGTTCAGCCTGATCACTGAGGTGAAATTAGGGTGCCCCAGGGTGGCATTTTCATACTCATGTTTTAACTAAAGCTGCACCTGGGAACTATTGTTGGCCCTTTGGTGCTGTAAAGCCTTTTTCTCTCCAACAAATGCTGAGTTGTCATCAGCCTAAATTTCAGGGATAGCCTTGCAGTGACTCAAAAGAACAGCTTTCTCCCCAGCAGCCTTTGCCTGGATAATCTCCAGTCATTGACCTCGGGGTTTTGAAAGTGCATTTAGGCTTAAAGAGCTAAAGCTTAAGGCTTCAAAGGAAGTGGGAAGCCTGCTACCCGTTACATTTCCAAGTGTGGGTTGTGTGTGCATGACAAGGGTAATTGTCGGGGTGTACCTGGTTCTGACTCCTGTGGGATCTGTTGTTCATCCCGCAGAGCCTGTTCCCTCTGTACAGACCCCCTCTGCTGCCGCTGCCTTTGATGTTGTGCAGGTTATCTGAGGACATGTGTTGAAGTCCTGGGGTTTCTAAAGATGTGAGGATTATCAGAAGATGGAAGTTATCCATGTGGAAATAGAACAGATACTTTGAGCTCTGAATTTGAAGTCCATTTGTCTTGTCGTACAGAGTTCACTGGTTTTGCCTTGCCCTATGCAGTTCTGTGCTTTGCCCTTTGCCTGGGGCTATGCAGATTGGCAGAGTTGATGAAGACCTTCAGCCCATGGACATTTAGAGATGGGTGCTGGGATAATTTCCCTGGTTAAAACTCTTTGTAGAGATCACCTTGAAGAGAAATCTCTACCCATATTTGGACTGCTGGGAAGAAGAAAGCCTGCAGTGTTCTGTGCTTACACTTTTATTGTAGATTTGCAATCCTGGAACAGGTGGAAATTAATGTTTTTGAAATGCTGAAAAGACTTTTCACTGCAGCTGGCTTACAGAACTAAGGAACTTGATATATCCCCTGAAATACCTCCAGATCTCTCAAAGGCAGCTGAAAGCTTTCTCCTTATCTGGAGGGGAGATAAACCTTTAAGACCTGACACGTATAAATGCGAACTTGTTCTGCCTGGTGGCTTGTTCAGTTGGTTGTAGATGCTTTTTAAACAATCATTTAAACAGTGCTGGTCAGTGCTGTGAGATCTGAGCCTGGTGTTTGATGCTGAATTCTTTTGCTGTGTTTATGTCTGTATGTGTCCTTTCCCAGATCCCACCATGCTGCTCTTAAACAGAACGACAACCTTTGTTCTGCAGTGATTTGTTTTCTCTCGTTGAATTCTTATATGTTGAGCAGCAGCAGGAATTCTGTGAGCACCTGGAAAGCAGAGTTAGCTATGGCAGTCAGGGGAGGCAGGCAGGGCTGAGAAATATGCTGGTGAAATGAATAAACTGGGGAGGAGGAAAGAGATGTCCTGGATGCATCTGGGTGCCAGTGTGCAGCTTGGGCTGAGACTGCTGCTAAAGCAGCAGCCTGTCTGTACAATTCCAGGTGGCTTCTTCCCTCCTCCTTAATTTATTTAATTACTTGTGTATCTCGTGGGCCCCGCTGTGGAAAGCAGGATGCAGCCCCACGAGATCAGCTGTTGTGTGCACTTGGTTTCTGTTCCTGAGGGTGACAGATTGGTGTGTGTGAGAGCTGGATTGCCTGGCAGGCAGGCTCCCTGCTGCTCCAGAGCCTTTGCTGCAGGCTGGGTTTACCAGGCTTTAAAACCAGACCTTACACTAAAACCAGAGGGCAGGTGCCTTGTGCTGTGGCTGTTCACACAAATCTGTGCATGAGCTCATTGCTGTGAATTCTGTTTTCAGTTTTGTTTCTCTTCTATTCCCTTTTCTTGCTCTCTGTGCCACAGAGGTGCTTTCCATAGGCTGCTTGCTGGTGCCCTTGTTGAGCTGTCCAGCAAAGTCCCCCAAAGGCACTGGGTAGCTGCACTGGCTTGGAGACAGGTTTGATTTGGGTGCCTGGTTCTGCCCCCAAGAGATCAGTGGGGATTTGGCCATTGTGGAATGCTGGACTTCGCCCTTGCAGACTGTTCAGGTCTGAACCTGCAGAGAGCCTGTTCAGGTCCTCTCGATTTCTTCATTTTCAGTTTGTTTATCACAACAGTGACACACATGCCTGTATCATCTTCTGTGGCAATTTTGAGGTTCATTACAGATTGCTGCAGAAGATGGCTCACTGACACCAATCCCTTCCCCTTAGAACAACTGAAAAACTTCTTTTTCTAACCTGCCATTTACCTTGCCATGGTACAGCCATTTGGAAAGCCATTACTGCAATGACAGCCCTACATATTAAAGTCTACCTGAATCTGAGGCAATTATTTTGCTCATTAATCAGTAGAGCCTGGCTACTGCCTCACTTGTTAGTATTTTACAAATAATCTAAGACTTTCAACTTTCACATAATCTGACATTCTCAGTTATTTTTTTAAGCACCCCCTCTCTGACTGTTTAAATCCACCTCCAGCAAGCTGTGCTCCCTGCCACGACTGCCTCCTCTCCTGGGAATCATGCTGCCTCTCAGCCCAGCAAGTGACAGCAAACCATGACACTTCTTCCTCCTCTTCCTCCTCCTCCTCTTCCCTGCTCATGGTCAGCCCCAGGAGCCTGCTCCCTCCATAGCCCAGGTCCTGTGCTGACCCTACATGGGACCCTTCTGTGTGAGCTGATGCTGTCCATGCCCACCTCAAGCTGTAGCACCAAGTACTCCTACAGGTGCTGGTTGGGAGGCTGCTTTTCCGTTGGATTTATGGGGCTCAGCTTTCCCTGAGCAGCATGCAGGTTGCATTTGGGGTATTTCCTGCACTCTTGATGGTGACTGGAAGAGAGGGTTGGGGTAAGCAGGCTCTGAAGTCTGAGTTGGTGTCAGCTGAGAGCAGCTTTAGGAGTGGGTTTTTGTTCTCCTCTGACACCCGAGAAGAGGTCCCCAGGCTGTGTGTGCACGTTAACATGCCAGAATCCTTCACATTGCTTTCTCTAGGGTCACTTGGAAGTGAGGCAAAGCACCAAGTAAGGCTGGTGGTCACACAGCAGAACTGGGCTTGGGCTCTCTGCCCACACCAACCTCCTCCATCCTCCCATCCCTCACTGCTGTGGTGTCAGGAGCTGGGATCAGGCTGGCACAATGGTCAGGGTCCTTCCCCCACAGGGCTTTTGTATCCCTTGTCACAAGGGCAAATGGGATTTGTTATAATCTGAGCTCAGGTTGTCACCAGAGTCGGTGTGGAGTTGGGTGCTGGGATGTGCTGGTTTGTGGTCACTTTGGGCTGTTGCAGAGATGGTGAGTCACAGCACTTGGCATCCCTGAAAGCAAATGCTCTGGGATATGTGGGCTGAGTGCCTCTCATTGCCTGTTCCTCGTGCTTTCCCAGCTGTAATTTGTAAAATAAAAGCAGCTCTGATGCTCATACTCTGATAAACAGCTTTAAAATATTAAAGCAGAAGTGAATATAGTCTGGCATCAGGATCTGATGCCCACAAGTCTTGCTGATCCTCTACTATAACACACAGCAGCCAGACCTCTCTTACCAAAGTTATTTGTAGCCAGGGCTTGAGTACAAAGGACCACAACTTCTCTTCAGTTCTTTTGTGGTGTCCCCACCAAAGACATGGTTAAAATGTGCCAACAGGGCTGCACTCAGTTGGATAATGCTCTGGCAGGGCTCCTGTTTCACCTGCATTATCTGGAGTGTTTAATGTTAATATCTCTCTTGCTTAGACAGACTTGGCATTCCTCAGTGTGTTCTTGTTACAGGAATTTCCTTAAGTAGAAACTTTTTTCTTCAGAGTAATTTTTGGTTGATTATTGCTTATATATGCAATTAGTGTAATTGCATCTGATTATGCAAATGCATTTAACCATATAATTAGAACATGGAGGGATGAAATATAATGCAGTTGGGAAATCTTTTGTTAAACTTTCCGGGCTTGGGACTGTGAGGAAGGTGGTTGTTATCTCTTGAATTGTAGGTTGGTAGACTGGAGATCTTGGTTCAGCATCCTGACTAGTTTCAAAACATACTTTAAATATGCTGTTAATTGCTCTTAAAAGTGGTTATATGGCCTTCATGGTGTGTAACTTCTGTTTTTCACATAATAATATCAGGAGATCACTGCTGAGCTCAGCCTGTGGTTCCAGGATCATGAAAGCGTCAGTCCTTCATCAGATCCAAACTCCAGATTCTGCCTTCAGATGGGGTCTCTCAGGGAGAAGAGAGGGAGAATAGGACAAGCACAGAGTTGTGCACCTTGGGGTGCTTGTTGTCTGTAGCTCAGGGGCTGAACTGGCCCAAAAATCCCTTTGGAAATCACCCTGCCTTGAAAAGGAGGAGGTGGAGGTGGAACGCTGCATTTTCCAGACCATGGTCTGGAGATGTTTGTTGCCATTTGAGAAGTCTGGCAGGAGCAGGGGTCTGAACTTGTTTTTCAGATTTCTCACGCAGTGGTTGAACGCTGTTCTTTGTCATTCTGTGGTTCCTGGTAAAGCTGTGCCAGGAGCTTCACACAAGGCATCAAAGCACCTTGCTTTAGATCTGATTTTCAGCTGTGGCACAACAGCCAGGCTCACTGCCAAGAGCTGTGGAGAGAAGAGGGCCTGGATGATTACAGCAGGACTGAGTGATTTCTCAGCAAGATGTGCATGTCTGTGCCCTGAAACAAGAGCCTTGTCAGCCCCAGCACAAAGCAAACAGGTGGAGTGTGCAAAAAGCACCAACAGTATGCTCTGATTTATCATTTAGGTTGTGTTAATGGCTTCTGCTTCTAGTCAGAAATTAGTACCTAAAGTGATTGCTGCCCCTTGCTGGGGAGGACACAGTCCAGATGGGCAGTCTGGTGTACACCTGCCTTGATGATCTCTGCAAGGACTGCCGGGATTTGCTTCTTCTCAGCTTCACAGAGCTGCAACTTCTTATTGTCCTTTGCCTCTTGGTTTGGGCTGCCTTTTGGCCAGCAATGTCTGAAACTGGTTTGCATAGATGCCAAGAAGCTCATTTGTGTCTCTGTGGCCTGATTCCTGGCAGCAGCAGTGTGAGTAGAGATGGGCAGGAGGCAGTCTCACCCTCGGGTGCCCTGCTTGGTGTGCCAGGGGTGGGCAGAGCTGAAATGTAGGCCAATATACTCTGAATTTAATTACTACTGGAAAAATGAACCCTCTAGCTGCTCTCCCACCACAGCAGTGAGACCCATAAATAGCTGGTGCATTATATTCTGAAGTTCCACGTGTTGCACACCCCTTGTGGGGTTTGTGGCAGCTCAGGTGTTGCTCCAGTGCTTGGCTGTGGGCTCAGATTCCCCTCAAACTTCTCCAATCTGCAGTTGTTGGAGTGAGCTAGCTGGGCTTGGGGCAAGTGCCTCCAGCATGTATAAAAAGTTGATGGGTTCAGGGTGAGAGGGTGTGGAATTCTCTCCCTCATATCAGGGTAGCAGTGCTTGGGGAAGTCCTGCAGAACTGGGAGCACAGGAGACACTCCAGGATGGAAATACTGTCTGTGTTGCCTGGTGTGGGGAGACAGCTTTGGCTCTGGAAGGGACTTGCTGACCTGATATTTCTGAAATGTCATTCGAGGAGCTGTCCAGGACTTGGCAGCCCAGCCCAGGACGTGCTGCTTTTCTCCTTAAAGGGAGTTTCTGCTGCTGTTGACAGCAGTCGGAGCAGATTCTTCGTCGTGGCCGTGCTGCTGGGGGCAATGTCTGAAGGAAACACACACAAGGCAGGACTGGGTGTGCTGCCAGCTCTGCCTCAGGCAGGGGGGTGTTCCTGGGGGGGTCTCACTTGGGCTGATGGATGCTGGTGATGATGTCCCCCCTGCAGGCAGCCTGTCCTGGTACATGGATCATTGCACTGATTGGAAAACCTGGCCTGATTCCTGACCTTGCTGGTGTATGGTAAAGCTACAGGGAAAAAAGAGTAAAGTTGTTGTGATCTTTGGGACCTCTCTTTGTGACAGTGCCTGTGGGTCTTGTGTGGTCAAGAGGTACCTAATGGACCTCCCTGCAGGCAGGGTCTCAGTGTGACATCCCTGGTGCTCCCCATGGGGGATGCCAGCATTTGAATCCTCTGAGCAGCAGCAGAATCCCTGCCTGAAACCTTTCTGTGCAAATGCTCATTGCAGTTATTATTTACTGGGATTCTTTTATTGCAATGGCCCTTAGTGCCTCAGCACGGGGCAGGTGTGTTCTCAGGGACACGAAGGAGACACAGCCTCATTCCTCTTAACCTGGAACTGCAACAAAGCCATAAAGTCACTTTTCACAGTCTGTAACAAAATTGAGAAATGAATCTGTGTTTGCTGAGGCTCAGGACCTTTTATCCTCCCCATCTTTTCTGATAGGAACGTTTCTAGTTAGCCAGGAGGATGGACCAGGCAGTAAACTAGATTTACAATTTTTTATTTTTCAAACAATGCTTTGGAATACTTTATTGAGCAGCAAAACTAATTGCATCTGCTCATCTCCCACATAAAATACAAAGAGATTTTTCTCCAGGATCATATTCCTTTCAAAAGGGTTTTTTTGTACCATTCTCTACTCAGTGCCAGTCTGGGAAACATGTGCAGCCATTTGATAAATACATTGTGAAAATCATGGTTGAAGTGACAGTCTGCCTGCAGCAGAGGAATAGCTACAGGGAAAAATGGTAAATAAGATATCTGTAAGTAAATTAATTTTGCTCATATAAGCTTGTTTGCAGCTTTGGTTCGTGTCTGCAGCATAATCCTCTGCTCTCCAGCAGGTGTTCAGTGTTGTGGGGGATCAGCAGGGACAGTGGAGCTGTGCAGGAGCTGGGAGATGGTGGTGGTGGAATTTCTGTTTTGCTGGGACTTCCCCCCACTGTAAGGTATGGTTGTGCCCCAGCCTGAAAAACTGTGAATCCACCATTGATTTAGCCTTGCAGAAATTAATAGTTGTCTTTTGTACTGAGTTTATTCACAGTGAGACTGGGCTGCACATAACTGATTTGTTTGTTTGGAAATCTTCGCTTTCCAATACAGTTTTGGAGGATTTATCAGTGAAAAGGAATCCTTTAAAACAGCAGAACCTGAAACAAAGCCCATCACTACAGATGAAAGATTTTCTTTAAAATCTGGCTGGATTTTTTAGCCTGCTTTCAGCAGCTCTGTAATATTTGTTTCAACACTGTATGGGTCTATTTATTTTGATCAGATGAACTGATTTACGGGGTTTGCCTTCAGTTTATCTATTTCAGTTGTCAATTAGCTGGAGATTCATTTTGCAGCCTGTGCTGTGGGTTAGAACTGCGCAATTTGCTTCAGCTTTTGAGAGGGAGACACCCTGGGTGCCTGGTCTGGGTGGTGAGGAGCTGCTCAGGTGACTGACCTGAGCATCACTGTTTGCTGAGCTGCTCGTCCCAGAGCTCCTGGCCTTTTTTTCCTGCTGGCTGAGCAGCATGAGACTCACAAATATTCAGTCCAGGTGGGTGGTTTGTGGGCTTTCACGCCCAGCCACACAGCAACACAGGCAGATTCTTCCTTCCCCCTGCTCCCACATATGGCGAAAACCTCGTGGCAGGAGGAGGGGAGAAGGTGTAGGAGCTGCAGGCTTCAGCTGCGGATTCATTTTCCTCCTGATGCTGCCTAGGAGTGAGGTGAGCTGTGACTGTCCAGGGGCTAAGGCTGCATCAAGGAAAGGCCTGGGGTTTGTTTCTCTGTAGGTAGAAGAAACAGCTTTTAGCACAGGGTGACCTTGGAGGTTCCCTCCTATCCCTTTGGCAGGCTGGGTTAAAGGATGGAAGCATTTTTGCTCCCTCCTTCCCTTCATTTGGAATGATTTCTGTGCTGTACCAGCCTGCCAGGAGAGCTACAGCCCAGCCCTGGCAGAGGCTGCAGACAGCAGGGATGTGGCTGGTGCTTTCCTGGCCGTGCAGAGCAGCCCTGGGAAGCCCTGATCTGCAGGCAGGGCTGGAGACTGAGCTTCCCTGGGGCTGAGGAGATGACCTTCCCCTAGAGCCAAGCATGTAGGCATGCCATGAGTGTCACTGGGAAATGTGCTGCTCCCCAGGCTCTGGAAAGCCTCTGCAGAGACAGTGACTGCAGGCTTGCAGTTGCCCTGACCTGATGCTCCTTGTTTAGCTCAGAAGCTTTCCAGACTTCATAAAAGCACTTTGCAGACAGCAAATCTTTGGTGGGCTTCTCACAAATCCTTTTGAAGGGTCCTTGCTGGCTTGCTGGCCTGCAGCTGGGGTTTGGGGATTTGGGAGAACAGGGAGGTCTGGCAGAGGGGAGGCTTGAGCTGCTTTGCCCTGGGTTTGTGGGACCACATGCAGTGTGTGCTGCACAGAACCCCACACTCCTCCTCTTGCTGCTGAGAGCCACCTGCAGGGCCTGCACCCTGGCTCCTAGGGGGATTTGGGCCTTCTTTTTTCTTTTTTTTGTAAAGGGGATTGAAATGTTTAAATATAGTTTTAATAGAAGCTTTTAAAGCTGATCTCACTATTTCATTACTGTTTTGAGTGAGTGACACTTCTGTCAATTTGTTTCAAGCAAGCCTGCAGAAAAGACAGGAGGGGGAAAACGAGGTGAACAGTGGGATGTGGAGAGGAATATCTTAGATGTGGCTATTCCCTTTCTGTGACACAGAGTGCTCAGCAGGTATCCCTGTGATTGGCACATGACCTAGGGTGAAGCCTCCAGTCGAGATCTTAATCTGGTTTTCTCATTGATATAAAAGGTTACTTGAGCTTGGCTGCCGTGGGGGACTCAGGAGGTCATCCCTGTGCAGCTGAGTTCACTGTAGTGTGTTTAAGTGAGCATTGCTGGGCAGCTCTGAGCCCTGCTCAGCCTGTGCTCCTTGCCAAGGCTTGTGTGTGTTCCCAGGCTGATGCTGGAAGGGGCTCTTTGGACTCGCTCACCCCCACCCTGTCCTCATGTAAATGAAATGTAGATGCAAGTGTCACCTGACTTGCGGGGGTTTTATGCACAACCTGCTTTGAATACAGGTTGCAATATTTCAGGGTTCAGTATTTCAGGGTTAAGCCTGCTCTGGAATTCACTGGATGCAGGCCAGGATGCTGTGAGTAAAGTCAAGGACTCCCCCACTGTCCCCAGAAGCTGGGCAGAGGGATGAAATGATGCAGTGCTGCATCTTCAGAGGTGATTAAGTGTTGACAGCCATGTGCTGCAGAGGATCATTTCCTGCTCTGCACTGTGCTGGGAAGACTGAAATCTGTTTTAAATTGAGACTGAAATTAGCATCTAGGAAACAGCGATTTTATGCAGCAGTTTTAGCTTTGTATTGCACTTTGGTGTTCTGTAGGTCTTTTCCCAAGGAAAAGCTGATTCCCACCATGCTTTAATCATTAAGCATGGTTGATTGTGCAACTCACTATAGTTTTCATACATGGTGGGCAGCAAGATTAACATGTGTTTGCACACAGAGTGCAACTGTTTGGGGCCAGGGGCGATCCTGGAACTGGATTTACTTTTAAATTCTGCTTTTGCTGACTGTGTTGGAAATGGCAGTGTGGAAGTCATCAGGCTTGGCTGTTCTGTGACACTCTTCTAAGGGCCTACAGGGCAGCAGAGAGACCACTGGGGAGCTCTAAATGGCTATGGAGTTGTTGTTATGCCTGTTGGGTTTGAGTACACGCCAGAAGCTCTTGTATCCTATAAATAAGAATTCAAGAGGTCAGAAGTTCAACCCTTGGCCCTCAGCTGTTGAGATGCTTCTCCCAGTATTGTAAACTCTGGTTGGCTGTAGGTCTGGCTACAGAAGAAGAAGTTCTCTTTAGCTCTGTCACTTGTTACACATCAGATAAAATCTCGTTTTTATCTCTTTCCTGTCTTGCTCAATGCCTGGGTTTGCCTTTCAGTCTGAGTGTTTGTACCTTGTTTACAGCCTGCCAGTGTTCTGCCATCACTTTCTGGCATGCTGGGAGAAGCCAGAGATGGCTGTTTGGTTATGTTTGTGTTGAGTAAACATTATTATTGTTTACTCTGTTTGTGATTCCTTTCAGGTATTTCATGGAGCCTTTGAGCACTAACATCACTGCTCTCTGTGTGACCATCTGAGACCAAACGAGCTGGACACAGCCATGGGGGACTCTGCAGCAAACGCTGTGGATGGAGGCATGGACACACAGACTGAACTGGTGGAGAGGGTGGCAGCCATAGACGTGTCTGTTGTCCCAGACAGAAGTGACCAAAATGGTGAAGACAACCCTGAAGAAAATGACACAGTCTTTTCTGATAACGTAAAGGACATCCAAAGAAATGGAGTCAGCAGTGACATGGGAATCAATGAACTTCTGCCTTCCCAACAGTCAGAAGATGCTCACTTGAGGCATGTTCCCAAGAGACCTCTAACTAGACCTGGTCTATCAAGTAGGAAGTTGTCCCTTCAGGAAAGATCATCAGGAGGTTATTTGGCTTCTAGCAACACTCCAGGTTGTGGCCCTTATGCCACAGGGCCATCGCCACGTATAATGAGGAGACCAACGATTGAGTCCAATCGGGTCTCCATATCAGACTCTGAGGTAGGCATGTTCTCTCCTACAGCTGAGGTGTTGAGGTAAGGTAAATCTTTCTCAGGTGGTAATGGGAGCCTTCAGTCTCCTGGAGAAGTAGATCTGATAGCACTACTATTTCTAAGTGTGGGGAAAAAATCCCTGGAACCAGAGATCATGTTAGCTTGGAACTGGAGAGCTCTGCTGGGTGTAGCCCTGGCCCTGACATTTGGCTCCTTTAGCTCTCACCTACCTAGGACAGTCTTGTTAAGGGACCATCACCCCTGTGTCATGGTAGCAGGCAGGAAGTCTTTCAGGTTGTTCAGAGAAAGGGCTGTGGCCAAATGACTTTGTTCTCGTGTCCCTGCTGCATGTGCCCTTTGGGAATTCACCAGTCACAGCAGCTTTGCTGATGGTATTTTATGGATTTAAACTTCTGGAGATTATGTATCTGCTATTGTGTTTTGCCATAATTGAAGGAATGATTTAATTTTATAAAGAGCTTAAATGCCTGGCTCTTGTCAGGGTTTTCTTTTGTTTTTAAAGCATTTGTAACAGCAGTGGTAACAGGGGGCTGTGACCCTACTCTCCTTCAGAGGGGTGTCTGGGTGGCTGTGGTTGTTCTGCAGCTGCTCTCCTGGTCCCAGAGCTGCCCTGGAGGAGCTGTGACATGCTGTTGGTGGTCGAATGTCTTGATGGAAGTGGGTGATGGTTGCAATTCCCAGTGCTGGATGTGCTATAGTGGGGAGGACAGGGAGCAGAGGGGCTGTTCAGACCACAGTGCCCAGTGTTATAACCTGGATGTGTGCAGCAGCACAGGGACCCAAATCACTGGAGTTTAGACTTCTGCCAGTGTGGGTCCAAGGGACCAGGAGCTTAACATCTGTGTGGTTTGGTGTTTCCCTTTTGAGAAATGGGTGTTTTCCCCTTGCACATCTGAGAGGATGGTGCTGTGCACACCCAAATCAGCCTTTGTCCTCTGGGGAGTTGTGCAAGTCACACCAGCTGTGGGATGGATGGTGCATCCCCAGCTGATAGGAGGATACGTGCAGAAGGTGCACTGCAGAGGCTGCAGCTTCTCTGACAGCAGCCATATGCTTTAATAAGGGAGGCAGGGAGGGAAAGGAGCCAGTTCTTGGAAGCAGGACGTGCCTTGAGTGCCAGCTCTCCCATCCTGCAGTGCTGTGACTGTGCCAGGAGTGCGGCTTTTCTGAAATCTTTCAACGTAACTGCAGTCAAGTGTGACTGGCACATTCCCATCTGCAAGCAAATTCAAAGTACTCCATCCTCTTCCACAGCACCTGCATCCTGGGGAGCAAGGGTTACTGCCTGGGGGTGGGAAATGCTTGGTTTGAAATGCAGATGTGGAGCCCTTGTGTCCCTGCTCCTGCAGCAGCTCTTTTCACAGGGCTGCCTTTTTCATGGTCCCTTTGATACCACTGAGAGAGCAGTGCTGTGGTGCAGCCCAGCTGCACAGCAGAGCTGTGCTCATTGGAAACCATCATTCATATTAATGGGGAATGGCTGTGGTAGGAGTGGGAAGGGAGCCTGGGTGAGCTGGGAATGTTCTGGGGTGGGTGCTTGCCCTCACAGAGGTGCTCTCAAGAGCTGTGCTGCTCTTTCCCACCTTACAGGGATAGCATCTGTATCCTAGAAGGAACAGAAGGATTAGGAAGAGGCATGCCTGGGTAAAATTTGAGGCTGGGCACTGAATCATGAGCAGTGTGTGTCAGGTGTGTGACAGCAAGGTGAGTGTGCAGCCTGCACACAGCCCAGCTCCAGCNATGGATGGATGGATGGATGGATGGATGGATGGATGGATGGATGGATGGATGGATGGATGGACTGCATCCCACACAAAGGGCTCTGCTCCTTCTGGAGGGAGGGAAAAGATGCCACCATGGCTTCCTTGACAGTCTGTGAGCAAGAAGCAGCAGCACTTGGTGCTTTAGAGATGCCTCCTTGGTTTGAAACAAGATATTGAGTGCAGAGCAAAGAGTCAATGGCTACATGTGGAAGGCTCTATCTACTCCTGCAAGTGATCCCTGCTCAGGAGAGCCCTGGTAGCAAGACCTGGTCTTTTCAAGCTTGCTGTTTTTAAGAGCAGGAGATGTGGGGTGGTTGGAAGCTTTCTTGCAGGAATGGTCACTTTTCCTGCCTGCCCCAGCTCCTCCAGTGGGTGTTTCACCCTCTGCAGCACTGCAGTTTTCACAGGACCAGGCGAGGAGTACAAAGCTGAGCACAGGGAAGCCAGGAGACATCATCAGAAAAGTGTTCCTGCTGAGTTTGTGAAAATCACCACGACACAAAGCACAGCCTCCCACTGGGAAGTGAATCTGCTGGCACAGTGTTTGCAGGGGAGTTTGTCCTCCACGTGTCCATCCCTGGGTTCCTGCATGCACCCCCTCCTTTGGGGAGGGATGTCCTTTCAGGGGCCTCATGCCTTGCATCTTGGCTTTTGCTGGGTCATGCTTTCTTCTCTCTTGGTGCTCCTGGTTCTGATGGATTGGTTTTTACCTTTGCAAAGACACGTGCTTTGCTAGCAGCAGAGTTAATACACTTCTATGACCCCATTACTCACAGTTGGCTGCTCTTCCCTGTCAGGGAGGTGGAAAAAACTTCCTTCCCTGGGAACAAGATCAAGATTTAAACCATTCCTTGTATTCCTGACAAGCCACTGCTTGTAAGCTTTAAAAGTTATGTGTCTTCCATTTCTTTACTTTTTATTGTGACGATCTCTTGAGTTAGGAGCATTAGGAATGCTTTCTAATTGGTGATGAAGAAAAGTCAAAATGACCATTTCCCACACCTGTGCTGGGCCCTGAGAGGCAGAGGAGTGTTGCTGTTGGTGGGAATGCTGTCTGGGGCAGGGACTCTGACACCCCCTGTTCTTACCAGTGGTTTGAAGGCATCTGGCACTGCTTTTATGTTGTGGTGCTGCTTCTGTAGATGGCAGGGCTATTTGGAGGTTTATGGGAAGGCTAATCTACCTGTCTGCATGTTTTATATCAGCTTTGCTCCAAAGAAGTGCAGAGGCTGGCTGTGAATTTCCAGCCTGCTTTAGTGTGTGGCAGTCTTGGGGAGAAATGTTCAGAAACGCTGGCTGGGGAAGAGCATCCCATCTAAGGCTCAGCTCACACCCTGTCCTGGGGTTGGAAACTCCTCCTTTTCCTCTCCCCACCAAGTCTGGGGCTCTTCCCTCCCCTGCAGTGCAGCTCAGTGCTGTGTTCAGTGAGGACCAAGGCAAACTGCCCTGAAGCCCACTCTGCCTGCTGCCAGCACTGCAGAGATCCAGCTCTGCCAGGACCTTAGCTCTGCAGCAAGGTGTGTGCTGTGCTGTCCCCCACAGACCCCCTCACCGTGCTGCTGCTGCTGCTGCAGTGTTTTCCTTTAGGCAGTACAGTTCTAAAGAAAGGGTGGGTTTAATGTCAGGTGGCTGCAAGGATCTTCTGTTCCACCTTGTTTTCCCCCTTCACTGCTCCTGGTCTGTGGAGGAGCTCAGCACCCCCTCATCACATCCCCACTCCGTGGGGTTTCAGTGCTGGAATCCTTCCAGCAGAGATCAGACCTGCTCTGGGGTGATTTATTTCAGCAAATACCCTATCAGCTGAATGGAATCCACTGTTTGTGTTGCACAGCAGAGGAACTTGGCTCTGTGTGCTCCCCTGGAGGAACAGCCCATGATCCAGGTGAGGGTTCCTCTGGTGCAGCCACAGCCGTTGTGCCCATCTACAGAGTGTCCCTGTCTTTGCCAGGCTGGTGTGAGGAAGGGCACGGGTTCATGCTGTGGTGCTGTGGTCCTGGGGTGGGTGCTGGGAGCTGCCAGGCCATGAAAACCTCGGGAAGCTGGGAGGGGTTTTCCTGCCTGGTACTGAGCACAGTCCAGCAGAGAGGGTTAATGTAAGCAGGGGCTGATGTCCAGCCCCCTGGGCCAAACCTGGAGCAATGTTGGGGAATTGGGGTGGTTTTACACCAGCACAATCAGAATCAGAGTTCAGCCCATTAGTATTTTGTCCTGGATTGTCAAAAAAAAAAAAACCAAAACAAAGCAGTGCTTATAGTGTAACATACAGCAGTTTAAATAAGATTAAGTCTTTAATTATTCAGCACTCTGCTGCTACTTGAACCTGATTCAAACTCAGTCATTTCCTTTACCAGTACTCTAATTATGTTCTCCTTTTGATCTGCAGGACTGTGTGCAATTAAACCAGTACAAGCTGCAGAGTGAAATAGGCAAGGTACGTACTGGGGCTCACGTTGGTCACACCAGCCTGTGTCACACACATGAGTAAGGGTGGAAAAGCTGTGCCAGCCCAAGGGGCCTGACTGGCCAAGACTCCTTGCAAGTTGTGTTTGGTTTGGGGTTTTTTGGGGTATTTTTTTTTTTGTGCAAGTTTTATTCAAGGTCACAGTGGAGTTACTTCCTTTGAAATCTAAATTTATTTTTCCTCCCTCAGAAGGTGGTTAAGCTGGCTCCCTTTCAGGGTGTTTGCCTGCCAAATGTAACACTAAGAGCCTTTGATGCATTAATACAACACAACAAGGAAAATAAAATTTAAAAAAAAACCCCAAAAGATGATCAGGACAGATGTTTGGTCCCCATCAGGACTTGTTAAAGTTTTTACGTCATGTGAAATGCTCGTTTAATTCTAGTGCACATTTAAAAGCTGCAGAATGATTCAAAAGAGATTCCTCTAAAGTTATTTAGAGGTCTGGGCTGGTGAGCAGCTCAGACACCTGCACATTTGGCCGTGTGCCACCATTGCAGATGGGTCCCTGAGCAGTGGTGCTGTCTGGAAGCTGTGTCTGCCTCTGCAGCTGGAATGTTGCAGTCAGAGGAGGCTGCACCCTGAGCTGCAGAGACCTTCACCAGAAGTTTAATTAGCCCAAATGCCTCCAAATCAAGAGGCACCCCCACTATCTGTGCCGTGGGCTGTGCACTTGGCTGCTGGCAGGCAGGGAGTAAGGCTGGAGGTACCACTGCTGGCACAGCAGATGCCATCCCCAACTCACACACAGCTTCAGACCCACTAAGGACTTCTGTATGGTTTAAGGAGAGTGTGAAACCTTCTCTCAGATGGATTTTTCCCTGCCTTTTTTCCTGTGGATCACAGCAAGCAGATGGGCACTGTGAGGTTGGTAGAGGGTCTGCTGGACCTGCTGTGCTTCTGGATCAGCCAGATGGCTTGTTGGTCTCCTCTGAGACCAGGACCTTATTTCAGCTCTCAATGAAGTCAAGAGAAATATTTTGAAGGCTTCAGTGTTCATGCCACTCATTTACTCAACAGGCATCTGTCAGAGATGGTACCTGCTCATGGTGACACGTCTTGCTTGCATGCCATGAGTGTTTACATGGAACTTTGACAAAACAGCAGTTTGGATGGAGCTTGGCTTCAGGCTGTCCCTGGGGCTGTGCATACAGCAGCAGTTCAGGTCTGCACCTGCCTGGGCAACGTGGCTGGTGGAAGGCAGGTCATCACTGAAGTCCATTTGCTATCAAGAGATGGAGAGGTCTTGTGCTGAAAATGGTCTTGTAGTAGAACAGGAAAGGTGTTCATGTAGAATATCCAAATTTGCACTAAAAAAAAACAGCTTGAAAATTTTTCTCTCTGCTCCCCACCGATGTCTGAGTTCAGATAGACATGATGGCTTTGGCTCAGGGCAGGAGGTGATGGGCTAGCACTCAGCTCCTCCAGACATTGATAATCCTCCAGTTCCCCATGGCTGCAACAGAGCTGCCAAAATGTACAACCTTGCTGTAGGGTTACATCACCTGCAGACTGCTCAGGGGTCAGCATGGCCTGGGGCCTTGGAGGTGTTTTTATCCCAGCTGTGGTCTACCTCAAGCAGCAAGAGGATGAGGTGAAGCTGCTGAACTGACTGTGCAATTCCTGGTTTTTTTTAGGGTTCCTACGGCGTTGTGAAACTGGCCTACAACGAGAACGATGACAAGTATTATGTAAGTGTGTCTCTTCTCTGCTCCTCTTTGCTGCTGCTGTTGCCTCCCTGAGAGCTGGGTCCTCTGTACCTGGCTGCTCTCAGCATGTGCTCTTCTGCTTTGGGTGGCTTGCAAGGAGCTGAAGCTCCTGCCGGGCACGGAGCCGCCGCGTGCGGGAGGGGACCGGGTGGGTGCCTTATGTAACAGGCAGGCTGCACAAGCATGTTGCTGATTTGCCTTGGCATTTTCTAGCTATGAAGCAGGTCACCTGAAATTAGAGGCGTGTGGGTGGTGGTATTCAGCACCTGCTGTGCATTGGAAGCCTGGTCTGGAATGAGCATGTGTTGTGTAAGGAAATGGGGGTGTTTCTCAGGAAAATGCTGGACAGAGTGGTGTGGCTGGGCAGTGCCAGGCTCCCTGCATCTTACCCCCTTGGGGGATGCCTGGGGGACACTGAGAGAGGCTCACTGTCAGGGCATGAGGTGTAGGGTGCAAGACAGAAGGCAAATCTTGGGTTTTAATGAAGCCAGAGTTGCAGAGTTTAATATTCTAAAAAGCTGCTTATGCTGAAGGCTCCTGTTCTGTGCCTCCTCTTTCAGAGGCAGGTGAATCCCAACCATCCCAGCTGGGATTCCTGTGAAATCTGCCTGCAGATGTGCTCATATCCCTGGGCTCGCCCTGTGGTGTTTTGTTCAGGCTGAAAGCAGGAGCTGGAAGGAAGGAAAACTGCCTTGCTATGTGTGGCTGTGCCTGGAGGCTCCTGGAAAGAGCTTCCAGCAGTTTCTGCTGGATCCCAGGGCAGAAATCTGCTGAGCAGAGCTGTGTGGTTGCAGTGCTTTTGAACCTGAACCCGACAGCCCTGCCAGAGCTGCTGCTCCACATTGCATTTGGTGAGAGAGTCTGGCTGTTGCTCCTGCATGGGGATGAAAATGGGCCCATCAGAGCACCCAGACAGTCTCATGAGCTGCTTCTTGTCCCTGCTGGCCTTGGGACAATGGGGAATAAGACATGTTGTGGAACATAAAGCATGCTCATTCCCCACTGCTCCCCAGGTAGTTTTTCCTCCCTGACTCTTGGATTTACAAGTGACACACCAAGTTGAAAGGGTCAGGGGGGAATTGTATGCCCGTGGGTATTCCTTAGCCTTTCTGTGCCTCCAGCAGGCATGAAACTGCAGCAGGAATGTCTTGAATTGATGGATGGAAGAGATGAGACAAAAATCTGGACAAGGTGCCCTGGAACTGGCCAAGGAAAGGAGCCACAATTCTTTCCATCTCCCATCCTTTCCAAGCTGACTCACAGCCACACCGAAGCTGTTTGCAATGGCTCCCTTTCTCTGCTGCCCTCCAAATCCTCCCTGCCATGCCCTGCAGCAGGATGGTTTGTTCTGCAGAGTGATGGTGCCAGCCCTGGCTTCCCTGATCCATCTGTCCCACCAGCACAGGCATGCCAGGTCCAGTAGCACAGAGTTGGAATGCATCACATCCATAAATCATGGGTTTTTCCAGCTGAAAATATTTTTCCTTTGAAAATTGCAATCCTTACATTTTGGCACTGCCCTTTTGTTCATTTGAGCTGCCCCCGTGGGGCAGGGCAGCTGTCACAGCTCAGCAGGGGAGAGCTGGGTTTAGGATAGCATTGCCTGCTGTTGAACTCCATGGATGTAGACTTAGCTGGTCAAATAAAAACCAAAAGTGAAAGCCTGTGTGCAGGTTAGCCTGGTGTGTGTTAGTTAATCCCCATTTAATCTTGGTTTCTAATCTAAGCAAACCCTTTAAAGGTGCTGCAGCCTGGGAGGGGCTCTGTGCCTGGGGGCTGTTTGAGCCTCACCTAAAGCCAGGCAGGGCATGCAGACCCCTTTAGTGCCAGCACTGCAGGGATGTGCTCTTTGCTTCAGCCCATCCTCCTTTTGGGGTTGAGCTGGATCCCAGCTGGGATCCTGGGGCTGTGGAGGTGGTCCTGGGAGGTGTATGGAGAGATGGGCCCAGGGCAGTGCCTGCTGTGTGTGGTTGTGGTGGTGTCTGTGTGGGAGAGGAGGGGGCAGGTGGCTGCACTGTGGGGAAAGGCAGTGAACTCTGAACTCTGTCCCATGTCCTTGTTCCCCTCTTGGCTGGGGCAGTGGGAGCTGCCTCCACCTGCAGTCATATGCCTGGCACCCCTCATCCTCCCCACTGCCTGTGCTTGTGTTTTCCAGGAGGGCAAGGACACCTCTGCTTTTCCAAGGCATTAAACCAGCTCAGGAACTGACAGACTTTTCAAAGCTTCAGAGAAACAGTGCTAATTGCATAACTGGCTAATGGTGGCTTAGCTCCCCACCTGCCTGTGTGCCTGACCCTCAAGCTCTCCCAGAGCTGAGACAACTTCCACCCTGCCCTGCTTGTCCTTCCCATCCCAGGCTGTTCCTCAGCAGTGCATCCCGACCCTCGAGGGTGGTACCTAATGCCTCTCACCAGCAGTTAATAGAAGCAATTCTGATTCTAATAGTTGGGAAGAGCCTTTTTTTGTGTTTATTTTCCCCCAAATTTAAGTATGGAGGGTGCTTTTTGTCTCAGTGGTGAAAAGCACTAAGAAGTAATTGGAGGAAATCAGCCTTTGGTTGGCCTTTAGTTAGCAAGGCCAGGGTGGACAGGGCTTGGAGCACTCTGGTCTAGTGGAAGGTGTCCTTGCCCATGGCAGGGAGTTGGAACTGCTGATCTTAAAGGTCCCTTCCAACCCAAGTCATTCTATGACATGCTGTTTCTGTAACTGATTTACATTTGCAGGGGTTTAGCATGAGGCCAGGGTGTTGCTGCCTTCATTATTGTTTTTAAGCTAGTGTGCTGCAATAACAGGGACCAAAATTGTAAAGAAATAAGAAAAAAAATTATTTTGGGGTCTGATTCAGAGTGTGGCTCCTGATTCTTGCTGAGGTGTGGGACCCTTTGCTAGCTCCCTTCAAAAAGGCTGAGTTTATAGGGACCAGGGACTGAGTATAGCTCCTGTCAAAGCAAAAGGAAAGATTGCTGCTGCTTTAATGAGTTTCAGATCTGGCTTAGAATTAGGAAAAACTCTCAAGAAAAAAATTCAATCACCACATTTGGGAAAAATGTAGATGGGTTGTGTTTACTTTGTGGGTTTTTTACCTTCCATTAAAGATGAGGGAGTGCTTCTAAGAGCTTTTCCCTTGGTTGCTGTGAGCAGCCACAGTGCCTGGGAGGGCTGTAAAAGTGTCCTGGCTCCCATCAGTGGATGCAGGGAATGTGTTAGACCACAGAAACTGGAATTTCTGCACCAGGTATGTGACCACGTGCTCTCTCCAAGGATGAGACCCTGCTGGAAATCAGAGCTGGCTGCCAGAGCAGAGGACCCTGCTGCTGCTGGGGCACACAAAGCTGTTACAGCAGCTTCTGTGGAGCTCTGCCAAGGAACCTTTGCACTGGAAAGGTTTCAGTGTCTCAGTTTGAAGGAGATGCTTTGACGATAACTAGGGGAAAAAACAAAGGCCAAGTTCTGTGAAAAAGCAGCAAATAAAAAGTGAAGGCAAATGTGTCCAGGCAGAGCTCTAGATTGGAATCATTGTGCTGATGGAATTTGATTCTTTGATGCCTCAGGTCATGTCTTCCTCCTATTTTCAATCTCTAAATCAGCTTGCAAAGAAAAGTGGTTATGATGGGCATTTGTTATGCTACTGCTGGAATAAGGCAATAGCCTTTAGGTTGTCAGTGGATTTTTCTTTTTTTCATCCTTCTTTTTTAATCTTGTTTCCAAAGAAACAAGATTTGTGTGATTGTGGTCTCTGCCTCTGTACCTAACAATCTTTGCAAGGAGGACTGTTTCCTACCAAGTCTCAGTGATGGGGAGAAATTCCTTCCAAGTTTATAGAAGCAGTTGCTGAACAAAGGGCTGCTGCTAAGAAGGTGGCCAGCAGCAAGCCTTGAACTTTCCAGCCCCTGGAGAATCCACTTTGGTTGCCATCCAGGCGGAAAGGGAAGGCACAGCTCCTGTGTTTCCCATCCTCTTGCTCACATAACAGCTGCTGAACCACTGCCAGCTGCACTCCAGAGGGGTGAGGAGCAGGGAAGTGATCTCTGCCTTGCTCTAACACCCCGTGCTGTTCAGCTGAGGGCTTGTGAGGGGCTGGATCACCCGGGGTAACAGCAGGATCCTTGGGAGGCAGCTGGGGACAGGCAAGCTCCAGGACAGCACCCCTGCTCTGGTGGCACGGTGTGGATGGGGCACAGCCTCCTGATGGAATTCTGCTGATGGGACAGAAGGTTATGAATGCTGGAGCAGGATTTTAAGGCCACGGCAGCTAAGCCTGCCTGGTTTAGGATTTTCTTCCCGTTCATAACACTCCTCTCTCCCAGCAGAGCTTCCCTCTCAGCTGCTTTGTCTGAGGGATGTTGTTGTTAAGCAGGACAGGTGAGGAAGGGCTGGAAGCACTCTCTGGTCTGTTCAGCATTTCCACAGTGTGCCCTCATGCACTAGCAGAGGATTTAGGTGGTTAGTAGGGACCTCTGAGCAGCATCCCACTCCCCTGGGAGCTGCAGGTAGGGACTGTGCACAGGGTTCTGCTCTTGCACTACAAGTCTCTCCCTTAGCAAATAAAATGACACTCTAAAAGCTGTGAGAGCACCACCAAGGACAGGTGATAGACTCTCTTGGCTCAATCGTTTTGTCACCCTTCCCTCCCAAAACAAATGGCCATTTTGCCGTTGTCATTACACTCAGCTTGTGGTCTCGCTCTTGTGAAAGCTGCTGTGTCACAGGCATTCCTCCTCTCCATAAGCTTGGGATCTCCTTTCCCTCAGGCAGCTTCCCTGTGGTTTCCAGCTGTAAGGCTGACAGGAAGAGAGCAGTGAACTTAGATAATAAACATACATCAGAAAAAAGCACACAGTTCCTACTGCTTCTCAAAGGGAAATGTCAAGACCCGTGTCCATGTGTGAATAGTTGGGAGGAGGATGTGTGGAGGAAATCTCCAGGCTCCCTTTTCCAGAGAAGACTGAAGCAGACTTTCCTGTGCAAAGGGAAAATCCCTAAGCTTGGCTCCGAGCTGGTTCTTTATCAGAAAGGCATTATCTGGGTAATTAGCTCTGGCTGTGAGTACAAATGTCTTTGGCTCTATCATGCATGTGAGCCTGGAAGGAGAGGTTTGCTGAAGCATCCCTGAGATGCTCCCATTACAGCAGCCACAATTCAGGAGGAAGCCTGGTCCTACCAGCTCACTGTAATTAAAGTGGGGCTTCACAGCCACCTGCCCTCCTCTCTGCTCTTGTGATGGTTAAGTGGTTCTGACCTGTTGCTTTTTATCCCTGTTTGGGTTTGTCAGTGCAGTGGGACAGGTCCTCTCTTTTGACCCAGCCCTGCTTGTGCAGTAGCAGGTACTGGTGCTTCAAAACTGGTAAAAGCATATTCTGGTGCTGCTTTCCCAGCAGTAGTGGTGGTTTGCAGTCAACTCACCTACGATGCAGTAGCCTCCCATTGTTACTCAAGTGTCCTTCAAGGAATTTGGGTGGCAGCCGTAGCTCCTGTTCCCCCCATTTCTGTCCCTGAGAGCAAGTCTTATCTTAGCTATTGCTCCTCTCTGTACCTTCCTGCTCCCTCCAGCTTCTCCTGGGGAGGACTATCCTGATGTGAGCATGGCTGGTGGTGATGGTTCAGTTTCTTAGGCTGAGGCCCCCAAGCTCCCAAACTTGGGAGCTTTCAGCAGCAAATTGCATCTCCTATTTTTTTCCTTTTTCTAAAGCTCCTTGCCAGAAGGCAGCAAGGACTCAAGATGGGATTGGAGTAAGAGAAGCCTTCTCCTCCTGGGTTGGCAATGGTTGAAAGAGAAATGGATGTTCTGATTCCTTTGATTTTTCTCATAAATTTTCATTATGAAGAGATAAAAGTGGGGAGCGTAGGAAGTCCTCCAGGCTTGGTTGTGGCCGTATTTGGAGGTGGTTGTGCACATCTTGGATCCTCTTTCAGCAGACCATGAGTCACTTGGCTGCCTGTATTGAATACAGAGCTGTGCTAAGTCAGAGATAAGCACTTCTGAGTCTGTCTCTCAACACCATAATTTCCAACAGTTGGTTTGGAGCTGTCAGGCAGGATTGAGACACTGCACAGTGTCTCTTGACAATTACACGGGTGCAAATCCAGAGGATTTCACTGGATCAGTACCAAAAATAACAATCCTTTCAGCAAGCCATGAACCTGTCTGCAGTGAGAGCACTGATGGAAGGTGGGGAGGCTTGGACACGTGGTGCCATCGTTGCCAGGAAAAACAACTTGGGAAAGAGCTCACTGAAATGGGTTTGGTGACCTTTTCCTGTTATATGTGCTGAAAAGAGGTAGCAGGCAGAGACCCTGCCTCTGTGGTATTAATGCAAAATTCCTGGATGTTTGACTATGTCCTGCAGGACTCCTTGGTTAGTTGGATTTTGTAGGGATCACTCCAGTGTGAATTGCATAATGGATGCTTTATTAATAGGAGTAACTGCATAGGCTAGGGGAAGGAGCAAGTGACCATCCCACTTCTGGAAGCACAGACTGTTTTCCTAAGCAAATTGTGCCATGAGCTGGTTTCTCATTAAATATTCATCTGCTGGGCCACTCAGGGGCCTTGAGTGGCCCTCCAAAAGGTTATTAATGCACAGAGCAGATGGAGGCACAAAGACTGTTTATTAAATTCAGATTGCCTTTTGCCACTATGCTAATGCCAGCTGCATGGCAGGAAGAATTACCCTGACCTCTTCCTATGCCTTGGCTGCCTGGGTTCATTTTCCTACTTATAACCCCTGACAAGACAAAACATGAGATGAAGCCACCTTGAAGTGGCTCTGACCTGAAGCATGGCCATAACATCATCCAAAACAGTGGGTCAGCACAAGGCACTCACCTCTTCTCTCAAGCTTCTGCCCCAAATGCAGCAATTGGGCTTCTCTTTCTTTGTCCATTTGAAAATAAATCAAAACCTTTCATGGTCCAAAATGAATGGAACAAACAGCTAGCAGTGCTTTTAGGAAGGCCTGGGTCAGGGTCTGTCTGTTGTGGCCACCACTAACCAGGACCCTTCTCTGGGCTGAGGAGCAGCCCTGAACCAGACCCTGGTACCCAGCATACTCCCAGGTCACAGCAATCAGCTCTCTGGCTTATGTTCAATTTCATCACTGCTTTTTCTTCTTCCTCCAGGCTATGAAAGTCCTCTCCAAAAAGAAGCTCTTGAAGCAGTATGGATTTCCACGTGGGTATCTTACATTTAGAGGTCTGCCTGTTGTCCTCCCTCAGCCAAATCTCTCTGTAGAAACATTGTCTGCAAGGACTGCAGAACTTGGCCTCCTGTGAAAGCTGCCCAAGTAGTTGGGAGCTGGTTAAAATGCAGTGGGTGATGAGGGGGCAGATACAGCCACAGGGAAATTTAACACACTCAGTAATGAGATTCCTGGCTCTGATTTTTTGTGAGTCTCTTTGAAGTGGTGACTCTTCCATGTTCACCATTTATGAAGCCTAATTAAGCACTGGAAGTTAAGCAAGGTGGTGTCCCTCCTTTCAGAGTCTCTTCTACCCCTGGGATAGCACCTGTGTCCAGGCTGGGCAGTGGGATGCCCCACACCCATCTGGGCAGCTGGGAGCAGCTGGTCTGGATGGGATTTGGAGATCTCTGTTCCAGGTGGGAGACTGCAATGCTTTGGGATGAGAACAAGGTGATGAGATCTTCCAGAATAGCTGGAGGTATCTGCAGAGTGGCCAGAGGCTGCTCATCCTGTGTGCAGGTGCTGCTGCCAAATGAGGAATTGCTCACTGTGCTGTCACACTTGCAGGTCGGCCTCCTCCCAGAGGGTCAAAATCATCCTCTGGAGAGCAAGGCAAACCCATGGCACCCCTGGACAGAGTCTATCAGGAAATAGCCATCCTGAAGAAGCTGGACCACGTCAATATCGTTAAGCTGATAGAGGTGAGCTGCTTCTCCTCCCTAAACTATGCTGAAATATGTCTGGTCTGTATTGCAAAAAGAGGATTTTTCTTCAGCTGCTCCTACTTCAGCCAGGATTGGTTTAAAATAGATGTTGAGAAATTTAGGCTGGTGGTTCCAATCAAAGTCATGCTGATTGTGTAGGACAAGCTGCTCACTCACCCTGGGCTCTGGGCTGGTGCCCAGGAGAAGGCAGCTCACTGTGCTGGTCGAAATAGCACTGAGCTTTGATCACTGAAACTTGTGGGCAGACAAGCCTGGGAAGGTGCACAAGTGCAAGGCTTCAGTGCCATTTTCATTATTGACTGAGGTCAGTTTAGGACACACAGTGCCTTTGTTGGAGGCTGTTTCTCCAAATACAGGCAGAAGCCCAGATTTTTCTGGAGACAGGAAAATCTGTGTCCTTCAAAACCCCACTCTCTGCAGGACTCTCTAAACATTAGCCTAAGCTGTTCTCGGTGTTCTGCAGCTCAGCACAGTATACTGGGAGTGTTACTTGCTTAAAAATCTTTTTCCTGCTGTTTTTCACTTTTTTCTTCTTTCCCCTTATTTCTCTATTATCTCTCAGGTCCTTGATGATCCTGCAGAGGACAACTTGTACATGGGTATGTGAGTCTCTTAAGCTAACAGAACCATCTGGCTTAGGCCTAGTGATGCAAGTGACACGTGCCAGGACTCGGGGTCAATACGGGAGGAAACTTGTGCCAACTTCAGCAGACTTATTTTTTTCTGCAAAGTTAAAACGTCTGTAAATGCAGCTGGGATGGAAAGGCCCCGTGCAGTAGGGTAAGGCAACCTTGTGTCAGTACAGCTGTGCACACCTCTTTGCCATGGGGACACTAAAAAGACCTGGCAGCTGCTCTGCCCTCCCCTCTCTGGAGTTGATTCCTGTCCCAGAGCCAGGAGGGAAAGGGAGGGTGCAGGATGGTTTCCTGATATGAGATTTCTGTAGGCTGTGGATAGTAGTAGTGACTCCAGAGCCACTCCAGTCCTGTCTGGGGCTGTTGCCTGGGACTCCTGCAGAGCCACTGACCACCCTGCTGTGAGCCTCAGCACCTTCTAAGGGAGCAGCACTCCTGCATTTGGTGGGGAAGCCATGCATGTTTATGCAGAGGATGAGGGAATTCCACCCATTTTGTCTTCCTCTCCTCCAAACCCTGAAAGTGCCATCCACAGCCTAACCCCCATTTGGGTAAAACATTGAGGGACAGGACTGGGAGGCCCTGAGGTGCTCTCTGAGATAGGCCAGAGGAGAGATTGGCTGACCCTTTTATATCTGTGCTTCCCTGAACTGTTTCCTGATGAAGCAGGTTCAAAGGCTGCTCCTCATGAAATAATTATGGGACACTTCTGAAGCTGCTGTGAAGGACTCTGCCTAGCAAATGAAGCAATTTGCCTTTGAAAGACCACTTCTCCCTCTGGGCTGAAGCCCCAGTGGCATCTGGCAGCTTCTCAAAAGTGATGGCACTCCTCATGGGGAGGGTGCTTGAGGCTGTTGTTTGAAGGCCTGAACTCCTGGGGATGGAGGAAAGGAGAGAGATGAGGTAGAAAACTACAGAGGGAAAAAGACTGCCAAACCTAAACCAAGCTCTACCTGTGGAGCAAGAGAACTGTCCCAGCAATAGCAGCAGGAGAGGTGGGGTATCTCCTGGTCCCACTGGAGGTTCTGCTAGTCCCTGAGTGATGAGCAGTGACTATGTCCCTGTTGTCCATATTCCATCACCCCTTCCCTCTGCCTGGGATCCCAAGAGTAGTTCAGGCTCATCAAGCTCCTGCCTTTGCAGTTCCCTTGGCAGAAGGAGAAGCTGTGGATGCTCAGCACTGCTCAGGACTGAACCTCCTGCAAGTGGGTTTGCTCCCTCCTGCTGCTGACCCAGCTGATGATAACTGCACCTTTCTCCTTCCCAAAATGCCCCCAGTGCAAAGCAGATCTAGAGGAAGTAGAGTTTCCTCTTTGCCCATGACTGCTGGGATCAGGCACTGCTGTGAACACTTGGCTGTGTGGTCACTGGGAAGGGGTTTGGGATGGGATGTCAGCAGGCTCTGAGCAGCCTGCAGGGGTAGAGAGAGGGTGGTTAAATAATGAAATGCTTCCATGAGCTGCAGCATCTTCCACCTGGAGGGCAAGACGAGCCAGTTCAGGCTGCCCTGTTGTGTTTGTACCTTCAGAGGATCCCACTCCCCTGGTGCTTTGGGGAGGGGATCTGCTCAGATTTTTTGAGAAGTGCAAGAAATCCCCATATAATTCATGAGGAGAGAGCTGTCCTACACTAGGTAAAAGCAAATCCTTCTCCTGTTTGCAGAGCAAGGCAGAGCAGGATCAGAAAAACACTTTCCCCCAACCCCTTAATCAGACACACAAACTCATGTGCTCTGCAAACCTCAACTCTCACCAGCAAATCCTCTTTAGTCGCTCACGCCAGGGAGTGTTTGGCTCTGACAGAGCTGTGGCTGTGCTGCTGATTGACACAGCAGAAATGGAGCAGCATGTTCTTACAGCATCTCCTTCACTATCAGCAATTTAGCAGAAATATCACACCAAACACCCTCCCTTGGAGGTACAACAGGGCTCAAATCAACAAGGGCTGACACCCAGAGCAGCAGCACCGTGGCTGATAAATTAGCACCCGCTGTCTCCTTGCATGGAACTGGCAGGAGGGGGGATATTTGTCTGTGCTGAGGAGATGAATATTTTCATTTTGCATCCTCTGGTGTCCTTGTCATGGGTGAGGGAAGAGAAATGAGTGGAGATAAATTGATTTTGCAGATATGGGAATGGATGTGTTTTTGTAGGTGATGAATAACAAATAAACCTGGGCTGCTCTTCTCACTCATTCATGCTTTATTTCCTTTTCTTGCAGTGTTTGACCTCATGAGGAAAGGGTAAGTAGCCCTCCTGGGATCCCTTCTGTTGAAAGTTTTGGTGTTCATCATCAGCTTCCCATGTGAAATGGAGGATTGATATATCCAGAGGGGCAAACCCTGTCTGCAGGGGAGGCAAAACTCAGCTATAGTTGCCTTTGTGCTGCTACAGCCTGGAATGATGTGGTGAATAGAAATGGGCTGGGAGGAGACATCCTGGTGCCAGACTCTGATCTGGAAAACAAATTTTATGACAATTCCTCATCAAGTGCCTGGAAGAAAAGGTCTGAAGAGGAATATTCTGCTGGGTTCCAGCCACATTGTGGCTTCCTCTGACACAAGGGGTGTGTGGTGGTTCAAAATTTACTTGCCACCTGCTGCTTTATTTTGCCCTCAGCAGTAACCTCTCATGGGAGGCTGTTCTGTTGGAACATTTCTTTTGCATAGTAGAAGAAGGCATAAGGTGGTGAGAGGTTCCCCACTGTTTTTTGCTATACCTGCACTGATTCTGCAGCTCTGCAGTCCGAATGAGGTCATGATTGCTGTGTCCAGGATGGAGGAGATACCCGAAGGGCTTTTTTTCTCTTTGGCCCCATGAACAAGCTGCCATCTCCAGTGGGTTACTGGCAAGGGGCTTCCCAGTCTCCCTGGTGATCAGGCTGATGCCTGTCCTGTAGCAGAGGAAGGTCCTGTAAACAGCTGAGGCCAGGGAACCTGTGGCTCATCCAAGTGCAGCCTGGCTGCCTCTGGCAGGAGGCAATTAGACTCCATTAGTGGCTCTGCCAGCCCTGAACTCACATTATTTCTGTTAGCACTCACATTATTTCTCCCTGGTTTCAGCAACAGCAAAATGTGCATAAAAGAGGGAGGGAAGGCAGTGGCAGGAAAGTGCAAGTGGGAGATGAAGGTCATCAATCAAATGGGCAGCAAGGGAGAAGAGGGAAATGCTGCAGGAAGGATTGGCTGCTGGGTGCTGAGGGGAAGAATCACAGAGCCTGCTTTTGGCAATGGGCTGTTCTCTGCCAGGGTTTGGCTTGCCAGGATGGTGTCCCAGGAGCACTCACTCAAATCCAGCTCCAGTCAGTGGATGTATCTCCAAATGCAAAGCCAAGTTGCTGAGCACAGGCAGGATTAGCCCCCAGGGCAGTGAAGTCCTTAGCTCCAGCCATTCATCCACAGAGGAACAGGAGATTCTGACTAGCTCTTACAGCCTCTTTGCCCTCAGCTGTGAGCAGGCACAGGCAGAAGAGGGACTTTTAGAGGACACTGTGCATCCCTCAGCAGTGGTGGCATTCAAAGGAAAGGAGAGGAGAAGCTGACCAGGTAACCTTGGCTGTTCAGGGCTGAATGACTGAGCTCTGGTGGTGGCTGAACCCTGAGCAGCTAAATAGGCTTTCAAAGCAGTTTAGCACAATGCACTGAAAATATTTCCATTTAACCTTTGAGCCAGTGGTTCATGTCTAGACTCTGCCTCAGTGTAGACCAGCTGCACAATGATATTGCATCAGGACTCAGCCCCAGCAGGCAGGACACCCAATGCACAGCAGCTGGCCCCACTGCTGCCTGGGATCTCATGGGAATGCTGGTGCTCACAGCCATCAGCAGCTTTAGCAGGAAACCTACAGCCAGGTCCAGCTTTGTTCTTCTCCCATTAGGACTGTCAGTGAATAGTGTTTGTCTTATTTTGTGCAGACATCAGCAGTTAATCCTGATGATGATGAGGGCTCTGTGGCTCATGCTGGCTCTGACACTATGCAACACCACCCATCACTAGCCAAGCTCAGCAACCAAAGCATCACCAGGTCCAGAAAGGATGGACATGCCTTTTGGGACAGCACCTTTTGGGAGCCTGGCTGTCAGTGCTGGGACATGGTGATGGAGAACACACTCCTGCAGCAAGGGGTGCTGCTGCCATGCTGCAAAGCCCTGAGCTGCTGTCCCTCTTCCCCACAGGCCTGTCATGGAGGTGCCCAGTGAGCAGCCCTTCAGCGAGGAGCAGGCACGGCTCTACTTCCGAGACATCGTGCTGGGCATTGAGTACTGTGAGTACCCCAGCACAGAGGCTGTGCCTCGGCCCCTGCACGGCTGGGGAGGGGCATCTCAACACTGGGGGGTGTTGGATGAGCCAGAGGTCCCCTCGGATTGCCTGAGGTGGGGTTGCTGTTGTGGTGGCCCCACTCAGCTCAGGTTTACCCAGGAAGTGTCACAGAACCATTAGAAAGGACGTTTTTTTTCCATTTGTTTCTTTTTGGAGACTGTCTTTGAGGGCAATAGCAGAGCCAGAAAGTGGGTGTTTGCAGTCTCATGGACTGAGTCAGTCAAGGAACAAATCCCTGTCTCCAGCTTTGCAGGGCAAGCACTGGCCATGGCAGAGCTGGTGAGCAGCACGGGGAGGGTGTCTGTCCTTGTCCACTCCCTTTGCAGAATCTGAGTGACTCCCATCACTCAGGGCTGTGGGGTGATGAGAGTCCAGCACTGCTGTGCCCTCCCAGGGAGGTGGTGGATCAAGTGTGTTCCCAGGCTCTGCCTAGACTCCAGAGCAGGGTTCCTCTTTGTAGCCCGTTTGAGTATCATCACCTTTTTTGGTGACACTTTGTCCCCATGTGGCTGAGGCCAGATTCACTGCTGAGTGCCTGTTCTGCAGGGTATGAGGAGGCTACGATAGGTCTGTGAATGACAGCAGGGATTTTTCTGACCCCATTGTCATTGACATGTCCCTGCTGGCATGAACCTGGCAGGGGTGAGCAAAGAGGGGTCTCTGAATTAAAGACACCAGGTGGAATGGTCTTAACTGAGAGCAGTTAGTGTTTCTGTAGCTCAGCTGCTGGTGAGCTGAGCGTGGCTCTGTGCCTGTTTGATCCTGGTGTCCTCCTTGCAAACAGCCTCTGTGAGTTCAGTGCTCTCCCCACCCACTGCTCCCCTGCCCACTGATGTGCTGAAGAATTGCCTGTGGTGAATTCATGGAGAAAGAGGCAGCAGAGCTTTGGCAGAGGCCATTGCCACCTTGCAGCTGTGATTGTTTTCCAGAGGAGACAGCAGTATGTAGATAAAGGGATCCTGTTATTACCTTGTGTTTTGATTGCCAGACAGCTTTTGATTAGATCCATTAACAGTAGCTCATAAAGCAGCTCCTGAGTCTCTTGGGTTGGATGGGCTCTTGTGGATTAATAGCTAGACAATCAGGAAAGCTGGAATACAGCTTTCACAACAGAGAAAAGTCACTAGTACAGTTAAACAGGAATCCATAATGTGGGCTGGGTTGTTCAGTGTATTCCTAAATGACCAGGAAAACAGTAGAGGACAATAAGAGATTGATGATGGTGCTGAGTTATTCAGGATAGTTGTTGTGAGAACTGACTGGGAAGACTGGCAGGAAAATGCCATGAGAGCAAGTGATGGAATGATAAAATGACAGATAAAATTTCATGTTCCTGACTGCAGGGTAATGCATGAGGGGGAGAAACAACACTGGAAATACATACAATGAGATGGGCTCTAAACTATCTCTTCTCACTCCAACTTTATTCTGGATAGTTCTCTTGAAAATGCCATCCCATTACTTAGTGACATGCAACAAGGCTAACAAGATTTGGGGGATTATTTGGAATGAAAGAAGGAAGAAAGTAGGAAATGTTGCTATGCAGTTATTTGGATCTCTAAGAGCTCTTAGGTACAGACCAGGAGTATCCTGAATATTATGTGCAACTTGGCTCAGCCTGTCTTAGAAACAGCTCCCCAGAACTGAGGCCCAAGAAGGATGGTCAGGATGGTCCTGGAACACCTTATGTAGAGAGATATGACCAAAGCTCTTAAGACTGGAGAATTACCTTGGGGAGGGATGCTATGGCAGAGGCTTTTAAAATCCTACATATCAGGGAAGTGCTTGGCAGGAAATGAGTCTTTTCTGTCTCTAAAAACACGATAACCAAGGGATAGCAAACAAAATAATCAGATAGGCAGTTTAAACCAGAAGGAGTCCCTCAGCTGGCTTCAACCACTGAGAGAGAATAAGTCTCTGAGCATGATGGGCCTTGCTGAGGCAGAGGAACATGTTTTGCAGGGTCTCAGTCCCTCTCCACAGTGAAATGCAGCACCACCTCATTTTTTGTCTAAAACCAGCAGGGAATAAAATCAGTGTTTGCAAGTCTGACAGTCCAGAAGCTTCCAGGTGCTGCCAAAATTAGTCAGGTCACCCCAGAAAGTTGGTAGAATTGAATATATGAATGGGAATCTCAAGACTGTCTTTGAGTAAAGCTTGAAGGGTGAAGATGCAGCTTTTTATATTCCCATTAGCATTCTGATTGCAGTAGAACATAGGTGCCTCACCTGGGAGATCCAAGCTCTGCTGTGCTGGATGCTGCTGCAGGAACAGTTCCTGCTCAGAGGAAACTGAGTTTAATAGAAAAAATAAATAAACCAACAACCCAGCAAAGTGTGGGTAGTCTTAAGTAAAGGGAGTGAAATTCAACAATAAATTATAGGATGCCTAAGCACTTCCAGCAACAGGAACAATAGGATGCTTTATTTTGAGCCATTGAATAACCACTTATTTTATTAGCAAATGAAAGTTAAAAATTGTGTTCTCTCTGAACTGCTGGGTAAATGCATTGCAATTATTATATAATTAAGAGGAAAAGTGCACCATTTGTGCATGCTGAAGGAAAAGTGTTGCCAGGCAATCCATAGATTGCAAGGTAATTTTAATGTAAGCATCCATAATTGTTGTGTAATTTGGGAGGCTTGATAACCATGCAGGTACTTGAAGCTCGCAGTCATCACAGCAGCAAATGCATCATTGCTGGTTGGATTTTATTAGGTTAGAAGTTGCAAACTGGATTCCTGTTGGAGCCTGAAAGGTGTTAATGGTGAGCAGGAAGGGGCTGCAGGAGCCAAGGTGGTGGGAGACATGGGCTGACCTTTTAAATCACTGGTGGTGGCACATGGTCCACGACCACTGTGTGTCTGTGGGGACTGGACTCACTGGTTTTTCATGGAGTTTGCCTGGGGTGGAGACCTCCTGCAACAGGGCTGGCTGTGGAGGGAAGTTTGGAGGGAGGAAGTGGTCCAGGAGACAAGAGCTGGGTGGGAAGCCTGGCTTAGGCATGGTGGGAGGCAGGGACAGTGCCCTGGAGAGAGCCAGGAGCTCCCTGATCCAGGCAATGGCACGGTGCTGTCACCTGCTTTTGGCTGGGTTTCTGGGTTTAGTGTGATTAATGCCAGGAGTGCACTGTGATTTCACTGAGCAGTGAAGAAACAGGTTCAGGGGCTGAGAGACAGATCTGCCCATGGCTGAGTCTCTGGCCCCTGCAGTGCTGGGAACATATTTTGAGTTCAGGCATGGTGATATTACTGATTCATGTGCTCTGTTTTAGTGCTCCTGTCGTAGACATGGGCTCTGTGGTGTGGGCTGTGCCAGGAGTTGTTGAAGCACATGCAAACTTCTGTTTGGTTCCTGGTGAAATGGGCCCTGCAAAGGAAAGTGATTTTGCTCCCACTTTCAAGACTTGCCCAGTCCTGCCAGGCCTGCACACCCCCTCAGGAACTGGGGAGGCAGGCTGGCCTCTGTGTAAGTACCACTGGAGTGGTGATTCCAGAGTGTGCTCAAGTGCTTTGGATGGGAAAGTTTGCTGGATTATTTGAGTCATTAACTAAAGTATGTGCTTAAGCATCTCTGTGAATTAGGGATATGTGCAATTGCCTCCCTTTCCACTTGTAACTCCCCTCTAGTAGTGCTTGGCTGGGCTTATTTAAACTTCAGTCTCCCTTGTAGTACAGCAAACTTTGCTTTCCTAGAGATACTCAGCAGAAATGGGTGTGCAGTCATCATGCTTCATCAAAAGACATGAGGGATATGCCAGGCAGGTATCCCAGTTTGATTTTAGGACTGGGACACATGAGTATCTTCATTTAGTAAGAGCCTGAGTAAGGAATAAGCAGATGAAAGAGCTGTCTAAGCAGGAGCCTGGCTGTGACACAGGCCAGGAGCAGACACTCCATGCAGAACACTCACACAAGTGTGACCCAGGGGAAAACCCTGCTGCCTTGTACAGTCCAGATGAAGCACAGTGACTGTCCCTGCTGCTGTGGAGCTGCAAGCTCAGTATTCGAGTCACGAGAAGCTAAAACAGTTTCTGTTGGAGAAGAAAAAAACTTTATTTCCTGCATTCTCTGTAAAAGTCCACAATTGACCTCCTGTTTCGGGGGGCAGTTTTGGTCTCCACTCTGCAGAGGAAGGCTCATCTCTCCACTCTGCAGAGGAAGGCTCATCTCCTCTCCACTCTGCAGAGGAAGGCTCATCTCTCCACTCTGCAGAGGAAGGCTCATCTCCTCTCCACTCTGCAGAGGAAGGCTCATCTCTCCACTCTGCAGAGGAAGGCTCATCTCCTCTGAGCTGTGGGTTGAAGGGAGGGTAATGACTTGCAGCTAAAGCCATTGGGAAATTACCTTTCCAGCAGCAGCTCTCTGCAGTGAGAACTGCAGTGACCCAGGGCCCTGCACCCTGAGCCTTGGAGCCTTAGCAAAGGGTCTGGCTTTTCAAAGCTGGCTTTTCTGACATAAAACTTAATCTACTTGGTCATCATTATGTGAGTAAAATTTCCATTATCTTAAAAGGAAATTTAAGCAAATTAAATCAACAACTGAGCCAACACAGTCTTGTGTCTTCTGAAGAATATCTAGTGCAGAGTAAGTCCAGGGTGGGCGCACTAAAGCATCAGTGGTGCAGATGGTTTGATCTGGTCTGGCTTTTGGCAGGAGTAAGTTGCTCAGGTTGGTGTGGGTCAGCAGAGCTGGGATCTGAGTCTGTGGTGGAGCTGCTGCATGCTCTACCATGATTCCCAGCAAGCTGCTTGCTTCCATGTGGGAAATGGGGACCTGCCTCTTCTCTGGTCCTGCTTCTTGCCTGTACAAGTTTGGAGCTCTTCAAACAGCACATGTTGAGGTGGGAGCTCCAGCTGCAAGGTTCTGGGTGTTACAAATGACACCACCAGGAGAAGAGAGGCTGGCTTGTGTTTTATCATGTGCAGACAAGCTCTCCTTAGCTGATAAAAACCAAACAAAATACCCTTTCATGAGCTGCAGGTTTTGCTGATACTAATCGATAAGGACTTTGTACAAGGGTGAGAGTAATTAACTGATGGAGCAGATCAGAGAGATGTGCTGGAGCCTCCTAAGAAAGATCAGGCAGTTTGATGTTTGTTGTTGTTTGATGCAGCTCTGTGCCTGTGCTCAGGGTTGGCAGCAGCCCCTGGCACAGCCTGTGCAGGTTGTTGTGTCAGTTCCTGCTGCTTGTTGTGCCCTGGTTCCCTGTGCTCCCTCGGACAGGGGCGTGTGTGTGCAGCCATGGCAGGGAGCTCTGCGTGTCCCCTGTTAATGTTGTTAAGCTGTGGGGGGTTTCTCCCGGCCCGTGCTGGATGGGGTCTGAGACCCAAGAAGCCGTAGCGGACCCAGAGAGGTGATCCCGTGAGGAACCCTCTGCAGAGGTGATCCCATGAGGAACCGTCTGCCAGGGGGTCGTGGCTTCTCTCAGGTGCCTGCAGAGGTGCCTGGCTCAGCAGCCATCAGCTCTCAGGGATTCAGCAGTGATTTCAGCTCTGCTCTGCAAGGCAAACCCCCATGGCCAGGCCCGGACAGAGAGAGGAGAGGTCCTGCTGGTGGTGCCACAGAAGCAGCTTTGTTCTTCCATCTCCCACAAAGGGGTGACCAGAGACAGATCCTCCCCGACTCGGGGCAGAGGGGTCTCTTTTATGGGGTACAGAGGTGGGTGTGAGAGGGTGAGAAACCAATGGGTAACAGGGTATTTTACAGAGAGTTTCCTAGAGGATCTTGGGTCTATCTTTTCTCGCCGTAACTAAAAAGGCTCGGTGTTTCCCCAAGAGGGGCCTGGAGGGAGATTGTGTGACCTCCTTATCTCCAGGCCTCCCTGCCAGGGCAGGGGCCTGTCAGACTCCACATCTGGAGATTCTGCAGTTCCCTTTATCTAAACAAGGACTTCCTGCCAGGACAGGGGCTTGTCAGACCCTACACCCTGTCTCTGGTGACAGGCTGTGCTCCTGGGGGCTGCAGGACAGGTGCAGGAGGACAGCCCCTGACAAGGTTACCTCTCTCTTCCTGCTGCAGCACCCACGCTGCACCTTCTGCCAGGAGCTCAGCTGGGTGCTGGAGGTGGAGCACAGAGGGAAGCTGAGCTACTCCAAAGGGCCGGGTAGTGCTGAGGGTGTGGGACCCCCTCTGCAAAACCTGGGCTTAAGGAACTTGTCCGAGTGGCAGAGGCTTTATGGGTACAGCAAGAGAGCAGCAAAACAGTGAAGAGAGCTGACAGCACAGCTGGGATCCTCCCCCTGCCCCTGAGTGAGCTGGTCAGGGGATAAGGGTGTTCCCCTTGCACAGCCCTCAACACCCCTGTCCTCCAGCCCTGCCTCAGCAGAGCATCGTGGATGAGTAGCAGTCTTGAGCTCTGGATTGTGGTGCAGCAGTTTCCTTGGGAGGGTGTTAAATCATTTCTTTGCTACAGGGGTGATGTGAGCCTAATACTAAGCAGACTCTGCAGTAACACCACATGGATTGCTTTTGCCCTTGAATGAGAATGGGATTCTGGTTTTAATCAAGTAGAATTCAGCACTGGCTTCAGTAAATAGCAGGATGTGTCAGTGCATTGCAAAGTTTTATAAGTATAATTTTAAATGAGCTTTTAGCAAGTTTGTGTTAACCTGCTGGAGTTCCAAGTTTTCCAGAGGGGAATGCAGTGAAAAGCACCTTTTCCAAAAGGACTAAGGAGTAACATCTCTCTCTAGCACTTCTATCTCTGCCCCCTCTGCATCTTCACTCCCTTCTAGTGGCTTTGTTGGCAGACAGTTCCCAGGAACTTGCCTCTAAGTGAAAGGGAAAGCCTGTTTATTCCTGGAGTAGCCCATGGGCTCTGGAAATGAGGAGTGTCTGGGAAACCCCTGTTCTGTCCCACTGAGGGCAGCTGAGGGACTGAGCAGAAAGGAATGATGTGCTTGGCAGGGCCTTGCTGAGGAGCAGTGATGGAGCAGAGAGGCAATGGCAGAACCGTGGAGACCCAGATAGGAGTGTACAGATAGGAGCCAGCTGGCCCAGCAGCAAAAAGGTGGATTTTCCCCAAAATCCAGCTTTTTCTCCAGCCCCCTCTACTGGACCACAGCTGTCTGTTGTTACCAACTCAGTTCAAGCACATTGTAGTGAAGAAACAAACAAACAAAGAGCCCTAAAAAGCCAGATTTTCGGGGAGACCTTTTATTTTAGGCAGTTGTTTCATATGGGCTTGAATTTGAGCACCCCAAGTGCAGGTTTGTGCCAGCTGCAGTAGGTGCAGCATGCCTGCTAGAGCTCTGTCTGAAATCAAGAGGGACAGAGGAAAATTGTCCTTTCCCAAGGATTGCTCACACCCTGAGAGCTCTGAATCCTCCTTTGAGGTTGCATCTCCACAGCATCAGCCTTCAGCAGGCTGTTGTTAGGCAGTAGTGCTCCATGCCCACATTCAGGAGGCAGACCAGACTTTTAGGCATCATTCCCTTGTTTCTGAGCACCCTGGAGCTCTAGGGCTTGACTAAGATAACTTCAGATATCCCTGGTCAGGCTTTCTAACACAGGTTGTGATAAGATGTAGTACACAGGCCTGCCCTGCCTGCTTTGTTCATGGGGTGGCTGTGAGGATTAACAAGTATTTCTAACACATTTGAGATCTTTGCCTGGATGATGCTCTAGGAATCCATGGGATTTTTATCCAGATGCAAATAGGCCTGATATAGTGTTACCTTTCCACTGAATAATGAGTCTAATAAAACCAAATTTAACAGAGTGCTTCATAATCAGACTTTGTCCTAAGGGCTCTGTGATATCTTGGGTGGTTTCATTTTCATTAGGAAGAAATACCAATCCATGCTCTGCATCAGGTCTGTCAGCACAGAAAATGCAGGGTGTTGTGGAGCCCAGGGAAGTTATTCTGGTGAGCTGACCCCTGCTTTAAGAGCAAAACCCTTTCCAGGTAAAAGCAACATGTGGGGCCATTTTGTCAGTTTGCCAAAGCAGCTTCAGCAAAGTGCTCTGCTTGGGCAGCTCAGCATCGATTTTAACCTGGGGAGGGGTGCAGGCATTTGCATGGGAATTAGTGTTTTTCAGCTGTTGGTGTGACCTTGTGCGTGGCCTGGGAGGGCAGCACCAATGGGATGGTCCTTCCCAAGGCTTCCTGCATCCAGCAGCCACATCCCTGTGGCTGGACTGGGTCTGAGGGCAGTCTCTGCCTGCTTTGTGATTCTTTCTGTACTGTCACAAGCCAAAAACCCAGAGCCTTGCTCTTTGAGCAGGACACAGAGCAGCTGGAAGTTCTCTCAAAGGCAAGGATTCAGTTTAGGGGCCCCAGTTGCCCATGAAGGGAACTAAGGGAAAGTCTTGAGTTGGTCTAAAGGAAGAATAATCCCCAGACTCTCATGGAACATGTTTAAGTGCAGCAATACAGATCATTATTTTGGTTATGTTTGTTTAAAGCACATTTAGGAGTTTTGTTTATATGTTGAAAGTGTTTTTCTTTCTCTGCTGAGCCTGATGCAGCCCCGCTCCTCTTTGTGACAAAATGTGTCCTTAATCCCAAGGACAGGACAAGTGTTTTGTTTGTGGGACCTCTTGTCCTGGCTTCTAGTGAACTAATGCTAAATTCAGTGCCTTTCCTACCCGCTGCTCTTAAATCTAGAGAGGTTGAAGCTTGCCCCCAAGTGCTTCAGGATGGCAAAATGAGAGGGTTCATTTATGCTGGTGATTGTGTTAGACTGACTGTGGCTGTACCCTACTCCCCCTGGGATGGGTCCTGTGCTCCTTGTCCCCTCTGTAGAGTCATTAACAGTCTGGAGGGTGTCATTAGTGGTAGGCTTTTATATCCCAGATGCTCAGCTCTCCCTCTGGAGTTCTGCAGGGATAACACCAGCATTTCTCTGTGGGCTGTGCTGCAAGTGCAGCTGGTTTAGCCAGCACCTTTCCCCCCAGACAGCTCGGTCCCTGGGCTCCTTTGGCAGCATGTGGCAGAGATGTGTGTCACTGCAGGCACATCCAGGCAGCCTTTGGCCAGTCCTGCTGAGTTAATTGATCCCTGCCTTTCTCCCTGCAATCTGTATCTGCAAGAGGTCTGGACTGGCAGCAGAAGCTGGTGGGTTGGGGAGTTTTTCCAAGTTTAGTTGTGTTGGTGTCGTGCAGGTGAGCAGTCCTGCTTCCTTCTTGCAGCTCCCAAACAGGCCAGCTTTTGTCTGTCACCCACAAGCAGAGCTGGGAATGATTTTGGGGGATATTTTACTCTGTATTGTGCTGAACTGTACCAGTCAGGAGGCACAGCACAGGCAAGGATAAATCCGTGCATTCTGAAGCCCAAAGCCAATTTTGGCAAGCTGTGCAGGGGAGGATGCCCACAGCAACTGGCAAGCTGGGACTTTGAGGTGTATTTCTTCAGAGCAGAACAGGGATTTCAGGTTGCCTTCATCAGGTTAGCAGCTCCACACCAAATCATTTTGTGACAGATGTGAGCACTTGCTCTTTCAGTTTTTGTGGCTGTGATGTTCATTTACACCAGCTGCTGCTCAGTGCACATCCCCATGCCCTGTCCTTCTCCCTTCATGGCCCTTGCCTCTGCACAAGGACAGGAAGGGGATTTGCAGAGAGCAGGAATCCCTTCAGCCAGCTGGCAGGAGGCTTTGGTTGCTGTCTCTCCCAGCAGCACCGTGTGTGGGTGGGACACTCTGCCAGCACCGCTGCCCCAGACCTGCCCAGCCACCTCCCCTCTGCATCTGTCCCCTTCCCATCCCAGTCTGTTATTATTCTAAACGGATGCCAGGTGTTCAAAAGCACCTGGGATGTGGCATTCCAGGGGCCAGGCTCACTCCTGGGGTCCCCAGCCCTGCAGGCACTTGTGCTGAGTTTCTCCTCTGAGCACCTGAGTCAGACTGTCACTGTCCCCAGTGCACGTGGATGTTCTCATCTGGAAACTCAAATGTTCATTGGCCAAACGAGCCTTTTTGGCTTTGATTTTTGCAAAGAATGTGTTTCTAATTTCTTTGTTCTTTATTTCTGACAAAGAGCAGTCCCAGCAGTCAGCAGTGTCCAGACCTGTTGGAGACCAGCAGAGATGGGCACTGAGGAAACACAGGGCACCTGGAAAACTGCCCACGGTGTTTCTCAACTTCCATTAGATGATGCAGAGGCAGGGAATGTATTTTACAAAATACACAGTTGTATGATAGAGAAAATGCTTTGTGGTTTTTTACTTTCCTATAAGGAAGAAATAATAAAAAGCCTGGAGTGCCTGCTCACCTTAATTTTCACAGACCAAGCTCCAGGGATGTACTCATGTGGTCTATGTTTATTTTGGAGATTTTTTTAGAGGCTTTGGGAATCTTAGCCCTATGGAATCAGGCATGGCACTAGACCCCTGCCTGAAAGCCAGCTCATCATCTCTTGAAGGAAAACTTCACTCTCCCCTCACTCTTATTTGCTCTCCCTATATTACCAATAGTGAAATGCCAGCTTGCCACCAGCTCTGCTGCTGAGCAGATGTCTCCTCCTACCTACTGTTGTTGCAGGGTTTTGGTGTTTATCCTGACTGTCTAGGCAGGCTGTTACAGCATTATCTGCCTCCCATCACAGCCTGACCACGCAGTTGCTGCACATCTGGAAGAAGATCTCAAGTACTGGTGCTCTCCAGCAAGTTTTTGTCTGCTGGATCTCCAGAAGAGCTCTTGAATGTGCCAAGGACAGCATCCCCCCACAGTGCTTTAAACTGAGGAGAGGGCCTTGCAGAAACAATACCTGCAAGTGTGACTTCCCCAAGTGTGGCCTGCTGGAAAGTTGGCTTGAAAAGATCAGAAACTTAGATGAAGTTTGTTCATTCTTGGTTCTAAAGCACAAACTGGGGTGCTCCATAGGGCAGGCTACCTTTGTGGCAGTGTGTTGGTCAGCTTTGTAAAGCAGGAAAGGGTTAGACCAGCATTTTCCTCCACCCAGTGTGTATTTCCTTGGAGATATGAAAAGTGCTCACAGGGAGGTGTAAAAACAAACATGCTCTGTTTGCAAGAAGGAAATGTGAAAACAGTGGTTGGAGCCAGGGGAGGAGTGAGGCCAGGGGGTCCTGGTCCTCTGGGGAGGGCAGGATTAGAGGATTTCCTCTTCCTCCTTCAGTAAAGTCCTCCTGGGTTTTCTACAGTTCTTCTTTTGAGGTCATTTCATGTTCTGAAAGTTGGTGGGTTTTTTATTTTTGAAGTTCTCTAAGTTCCTGAGAAATCAGCCACTTTCCTACAACTCCCTGCTTCGTTCCATGGCTTAGAAATGTCTTCCAACTGCAATGTTGCACAAGAGGGGTGGTTTTTGTTGCTGTTTTCAGTGCATCTCAGCCTCCAAACCCTTTGCAAGGGTTTGTTTTATGTTTGATGTACAAGCACTTCAGCTGATGCCCACAATTGGCCTCATGGAGCTGAGACAGAGCTGAAGTGTTTGCTGGAGCCTCATGGAGTGAAAGGCCAGGTTTGGCCACAGCTCTGGGGGCAGGAGTGGTGGGAATGGGTGGGAGCTTTGTGCCAGGGTGGGGGTTTGGGGTGACACAAAGCAAGCTGAAGTTGTTTCTCTGTTTGTAGGCTCCATTGAGAAGCTTGGCTACAGAAAGAGTGCCTTGTTGGGGTGCTGACACCTGCCAGCTGGGGATTGCTGCGAGCTTGGAGCTCCATTATTCCACCTTTTGAGCTGGAAATGCCCACTGCTTTCTGAGCTGTTGGCTGAAGTCAGCACTCAGCTGCTCATCTCCTGTTTCGTTCTACCTGTGGTTCTGCCCCTTTTGATGAGCTTCACAGCACTGCAGTTTCAAAATGAATGAACTAAAAGTGAACCTCTTTATTTGTGTCCCATAAACCTTTAATACAGCAGGTGGCCCAACCCATCAGCTGGCCTGATAGGGCCAAGCAAATCTGCAGGATTTGAGTGTTTTCCCTCTCCAGCAGCATTCTTTGTTCCCACTGGTTGAGCTTTCCCTGAGTTTGTGTCTGTTCTTTGCCTAATTCCTAGATGTACTTCTGAGAATTGTGTACCAGTGAGGGACCTCAAAGGAATGGCAGTAGAAAATGGCCTTTCTGCTCCACTGTGTTCCATCTCCAGCAGCAGCTGGGAATGTGGTGCCTGAGCTTTCACCTTTATTTTCACCCTCCTGGAAAGGTTTCCCCTGGGTGTTTTGGCTGCCATGGCAGACCATGCTCCTGCTTTTGGGTGTTTTTTTTCAGTGCACTACCAGAAGATCATCCATCGGGACATCAAGCCTTCCAACCTGCTCTTGGGAGATGATGGCCACGTCAAAATCGCTGATTTTGGTGTCAGCAATCAGTTTGAAGGGAATGATGCCCAGCTTTCCAGCACGGCAGGGACACCAGCCTTCATGGCACCAGAGGCCATCTCACAGACTGGCAAAAGTTTCAGTGGAAAGGTGGGTCTTTATTCACAGCTGGCATCTCCTGGGACCCCCAGGCATGGCACAAGGGCAGTGCCACACCTGCATCCTGACTGTGGTACAAATTAGTAAAAATGGAATTCAGTAAAATTGGAATTCTGTCCAGTCCAGGCAAAACTCACATTGGTTGTTCTGTGCAGTGGGCAGACACTTTGCTGTGGACCCCTGCTTAGGCAGAAGCCATTCTAGAGCCCTCTCCCTGCCCAAAGGGAAAGGAGGAAGCCTTTGATTCCGTGCCAGAATAATCAAGAGGCACAGAGGGCTGCTGAGCACCAAGGTCACATCTTGATTCCCTGAAAGTGAGAGGTGCTGCTGAGGGTGGGGATGCAGACACAGGGATAGAGTCTAATGGGGAATTTTTTGTCTGGAAAACTTTTGAGGTTCAGCCCTGAATGGTGGAATTTCCTGTAAGAAGGGGGCTGCTTGCTGATCACAGCAGGGCAAGGGAGCAATGCCTGGCCCAGCACAACCCTCATTCCTCTGGTGTGCAACAGCTCCCCTTAGGAACCCAACTTCAAAGTGACATAGAAAATGTTAAATCCATACAAACAGTGTTTTCTGAATTGGTGGGAAAATCCAGCTCACTTAGATCATCTGTGTTGCCTCTCCTTTACTGCCTGTTTGTGCTCTCTTCCAGGCACTGGATGTGTGGGCCATGGGAATCACCCTGTACTGCTTTGTTTATGGGAAGGTAAGCTGCCCTCCAGCTGCTGGAGCCCTGCACCACTCTGTCTGCCTGGCTTTTGACTCATTCCTTTCCAAATAAAGGCAAATATTAGAGACCTAGACCTACCTTCTGCAAGCTCACAAATCCCCCTGCAGATCAGAAGGGGCTGATGCTGTCATCTGTGGAAATGATCATTTCCAGTGTTGGTCCCTGGATGCAGAGCTGTTGTTTGTGCTACAAACCCAGAGCAGCATCAGCAGCACCACCAGCAGTTTGTGGGGAGTTTATCCACATTGCCTGCATTTAGAAATGAGCCAGAGTGTGGATAGAGGTGTAGGATTGATCACAAACTGCTGCAGCACTTTAGGAACCAGATTACAGAAAGCTCTGTCTGCCAAAGCTGAGTTAGGACTGAGGGGGTGTCCATTTTGGCAGAGGCAGCTCTTCAGTGCTGCTTTCTGCACACTCCATCTCCTGTCATGGCTTTTCCCTCACCTGTGGCAAACCCCTCATGTCCCAGCTGTGCTGTCCCAGGATGAGCAGTACAGCAGGTTGTGCAGTCCCTGTGGGCAGGAACATCACCTGAACCTCTGTCCAAGCACAGACCAGTGCAGTTCCCACCTCACAGGCACCAGGCAGCCAGCTCTGGGGTAAGAAGTGGCCAGAGAAGGTGGCAGAGGCAGTTCATGGTCGCCTGGCAGGCTGGATGAAGGAGGGTATTCCAGTCCAGTTACGTATTCCCCATATCCCGCTGCTATTCTGAATTTATTTTTTAATAAGGAATGAATTAATTTATTGTGTGTGGTGAGGTTTTATTTATTTCTATCTCTGTGTAAATTTGGGTAGGTCCAGAGGGTGTACTTGTGTTACATGAATGACAAATGCCTGAGTGATGCCAGGATCTTGGACAACTGGAAAATCTCTTGTTTGTTTTACAGTGCCCTTTTATAGATGAATATATTCTGGGTCTTCATAACAGGATCAAGACCAAGCCTGTGGAATTCCCAGAAGAGTGAGTAAACTTTACTCTGCTACTGTAAAATAAAGTTCAGTTTTCAGCATTATTCTCTGTGTGGCACAAATGCCAGTGGGTCACCACGGAGGGACAGACAAGAGTGGGTGAAGTGCTCTGTGTTCTCCTGGGTACTTCACATGGGTTTTGTGCTAGTGATGTTGTTGAGGTGCTACAAGTGCCTCTGCTCTTCCTCTGCCCTTGCTGTGCTGACAGGAACTAAAGGAAATGGCTCTTGAAATCTTTGGAAGTGAAGAGATTCCAGGATCTAGGAAGTTCTGCCCCAGTTACTTGACTCAGGAGATGCTGGATGCATGGTTTGGTTGGGGTCTTGTTTCTCCCCATGCAGCAACCACCAGAATGATTCAATGTATTCATTTTCAAAAGCAATGTGGTGATAAACCTCAGTCGTGGTCTAAGTGAACACATCCCTCTCCTGTGGACTTCCCTTGGAGCCAGGGAACTGTCTGAGGGAAGGATGCTTGTCCCAAGATGTGCAACCACAGCTCAGTGAATCCCACTCCTCGAGCACACCCCAGGAAAACATGAGTTTGTCTTTTGCACCAGATGAGAGGGGCCAGTTGTGAAAAAAACAGGAATTCCTTTACCTGTGTGCTGTTGAGGGGCTGCTCCCACCCTGCTTTGGTCAGTGAAGGAAATCCCTGTGGGGCACAGTGGCAGTGCTGGGATGGTCAGGTGAGATGGCCAGCTGTGGTCACAGCATGTGCTCAGCAGTGCAGGGGACAAGCCAAGGCCACTCCTGTGGCATTTGAGCAGTGGAAGTTCAGCATTGAGGTGGTGTCTTTGTGGTGTTGTCAGAGTCTGGCAGGAGGTGATGACACTCCTCGTGTGCTCAGTCGTGCTGGCCCAGTGGTCACCATTCCTGTAGCTTCGTGTGCTGGCCACTCCTCAGCATCTCCTCCAGCTGCAGGCCTTGGTGAAGAATTTGTTTCCCCTGGTTCCTGTCAGATGATGTATCCAGAGCTGGACTCTTAGTTTTCCTTCCCAAATCCACACAGTAGTCAGGCAAAGAATTCTTGACCAAATTGCTCATTCTAATAAGAATGTATAGATAAAATGACTTGATTTGAAACAAGCACAAAGAAATGAAAACTCTGGTGAATGTGGTATTAGAGAGGAAGGGAGGGATGTTGTCAGGCAGCCTGTGGTATGTGCATGTGCTCAACATCTGTGACAGGGCAAGACTCTTGTGAGCTGCTCACTGAAATTTCACATTACAGTAAAGGGCTGGGCCTCTGCCTTGTCAGTCCCAGACTTCCTTCTGATTCCACAGAAAGCGATGGATGCTCATGGTGACCTCTGAGACAGCTGCCTCAGCTGGGCTGACTGAGCCCTGGCTCCAGGGGCTGCATTAATTACCCCTGCACTGATGAGGAGGCACAGCCACTGCAGACAGCTCAGGTGGAGCCCACACAGGACTCTGGAGCTTCAGGGACTTGGGGGTCAGGCCACTTGTTATCTGGCACACACAGACCCCAGTGAGGGTGTGGAGCAATTCTGGCAGGACCAGATGACCTGAGGCTTTAGGAGCACAAAGGCTGGTCGTGCTCCACTGCTGTGTCCCCACCTGCAGCTGGAACAGGACTTTGTCTTGACAGCACTGCAGCCAAAAAACCCCAAACCTGTTTATGTTCCCCTGGCAGTTTTCTGCCTTGCTCAGGGCTGGCAAAACTCCCACCCCTCCCTCAGCCACCATGTATTTGGGTTAGCAGTCAGCTTACAAGTAACTGTTCCCATCTGCTTCTGCAGTAAGTTATTAACATTTAATGGGCTAACTGGGTTGTGCTGAGATCCTTTCCTTCATTCAGGCATTTTCTTCAGCGATAATTGGGCTGCATGATTTATGTGGATTCCTCAGTGACCTGTTCTCCCAGTCTAAAAAAAGCTGCCCCCCTGATTAGGTTGTTGGAGGAGCTGAGGGTTACTGGGTGTTGACAGCTGTCCAAACCACAACTATTTGTTAGAGGCAGCAACAGAGACATGGAATTCACTGGAGTGGATCCACCCTGACCTCCCACAGAATTAACACCTCTCTATGGTGAGCAGTATTTTGGTTTCAATTTATTTCACCATGGCTACAGAAGATACATTCCTGTTTGCAGACAGCCCATGGAAACTCATTGCCTGTTTCCTGACAACCTTTAGGACAGGGGGATCTGACTGTACCGGTGTCACCATCCCGTCCCTTCCCTTAGAGACGCCAGCATAAATATTTATGGCACTGGAGTTCTCATTCATGTCACCAAGTCCTTGGCATGACACGAGGTAAATGGGCTTAGCTCACTCCCTGAGGATCCTGGCATGACTAAAAAGCAAGCTGAAGTTTCTGTTCAGACATGTGTTAGTGGAGTCAGAAGCTCTGCCTTGTCCCTCCTGGTGAAGCCCAGGACAATGTTCCCTGACCTGCAGGCACCCTGTAAAGTGATCTGTGGTGCTGGCAAGCCTCCCGAAGGGATGCTGAGCTCTGTGCTTGGCATTCTCCTGAGAGCTCTTACAGGGCCATGGCTGTGAGAAATCCCAGACAGCACAGGCTTTTCAAATGAAAAATGCCATCAGGCACAGTGTTCACACTGGTGCAGACTGGAGAGAAGGGAAGCCAGAGACAGGGTGATGTGATCTGCTACCTGGCCATAGCCCCTCTGACACTTGATGATCCTGTTTATGGGGATTTTTCCCTCTGACTTTAATCCTGTGTTGCATAGAAATCAATCCCAGAAATGTTAAGTGATTTTATATTCTATTTATTGTATTTTAAGTAAAGCTGTTGACACTTTGACGCAGAACTGATTTTAAGTATTTTTAAAATGCCATCTCACCTACATCAGTGTGGTGTCTGGAAGGAATCTGTTTGTTCTGACCTGCTAAATGCTCTGTCAGTGCCCTTGGCTGTTCCTCTGGAGCTCATCTCAAGAGCAGCACCATTCTTTCCATTCCCACTGAAATTGTCACCCAAGTCTCTGAGGATCCATCCTGTTCCCCTTGTCTGGGCTGGATTGCCTGTGTACAGCAGACCCTTGATGCAACTCTGAGTGTTCAGACTTCAGACTGAACCCCCTTTCTGCCTCTGATTGAGCAGCATTTCCTTGTGGTTGTTTGTAAAGATCTCATAGCCAAAGTCCAAATAAAATATTCCTGAATTATTAAACAGCAGCTCTGTTTTCATCAGTCTGAAATATCCCTTGCTGTGATGTGGTTTTCATTTTGGTTTGTGATAGTTTATTCCCTTCTCTGTTTGAGAAGGGAGGTGCAGAGGAGGTGGGCACAGCACTCGGTGCTCACCACTGTTTTCAGTCTCAAATCCAGCCTTCATGGGGAGGGATATTTCATGCTGCTAAGTTCCATTTCCCTGAAGAAACACAGTTCTTCAAGAGTCATTTGTGACACAGACTTTCAACTGCCTAATACAATTCAGTCACATGCTGGCATTTTACTGCAGTAGCACTTTGATCATCCAGATCCTGTGTGTTTTAAAGGCATCTCCTGCATCATTAACCACAGGAGTCATGCACCCTTTGGGCTGCAGGACCAAGGGCTCCATGTCCACAGAGTGGCTTCTGGGTTTAGGCACTCTTAGATCTTGGAAATAGTGGTAAAAATTTAGATGTATTTCTCTTATTTGCATTTGTTCATTCCCTCCTTCTGTTACCCCAAGGCTGAGCTTTGCAGGTAGGGAATACTGAGTTACAGGCTGCCTGCAGTCAGTGTTCTGGATGCAATTTTAATAACACAACCTGGGAGCTTAGCTGGGAACTTGAATGTCAGATGGGGGTGTTTCATCCAGCACACAGTTGCTCATGATGCAGGTTCAGGAAATCAAGCTGTGCCCCTCTTGATTCTGAGCTCAACTCCAGTTCTGCTCTCAGGAACACTTTGTTGTTCCAGAATCTCCCCTCAGAAGTTTCCCTATGTTGTGCTGTCTTTAAAAATGTCCTTGGACCCATTCTGCTGCTCCCTTATCCTGCATTTTGAGTGTGTGCTGTTGTGTCAGTGGGCAGAACAGGGGAACCAAGCCCTGTAGCAGTGATTGTGGTGCCTTCCTGTTTCAAGCCAGGTTTGCAGAGAAAATACCTCCTGAGCAGAGCAGATTCTCCACCAAGTCACTGCAGTAAGAACTGTGCATTGCTGCATTTACAATTCCCCTGTTAACTGTGTGCTGCTGTTTTCCTCAGAGCACAGATAAGTGACGAGCTCAAGGAACTGATCCTGCGCATGCTCGATAAAAATCCCGAAACAAGGATAACAGTCCCTGAAATAAAGGTAAATTGGATCTTGGTACTAGAGTTTTTAGTCTCAGCTGGTTTTGTGTTCTGTGGTACCTTCTAATGTGGCAGAGCTGTTCCCAGTGTTTGTTTTGGGAGCTCTCTCTGGCACCCTCCCTCGGAAAGGGAGAGCTCATTTAGCAGCCACAGCTCCATTGCTGCTTCTTGCTTGGGGAATATTGACAAAAGCTTTCTTGTTTACTTATTTAAATGAAAATTACTCAAAAGCTGGCTGATCTCAGTGAATCCCTGGGAGAATCAGCATTGTCAGGGGAGCTGCTAGCTGCAGAGCCTGTGCTGGCAGTGTTGGATGTGTGTTCCAGGGACTGCATGTGTGTTCCTCCTCTGGTCCTTGTGTGGTCAGTGGCTTCAAGACAGCACATTTATTTCTATCACCATTATTTGGGAGTTGTTTAATAATAGAAAGAATGAACAAGCCTGGCAGAGCACAACACTTCACAGGCTGTGCTTTCATTCTGGGTTTGTGTGGGCTTGGTGTCCTCCTGTTGCCCCTCACCAAGGCTTTAGACCTGCTGGAGGATCTCAGAATTTCCAGAGAGATCCATCAGCATGCTCTGCTTTGCTTTGTCCCAGGCCAGCTCAGAATTACCACCAAAGCTGACAGTAAAAGGTTGATCTTCAGGGAAAACTTGTGACATCCCTTCCCTCCATGCCCAGGAGGCCAAAGCCAGGTTTGGAGCTGTATTTTTGGGAGTTCACTTGACAGCTCTTGCAGGCACGCTGTAAGACCCTGTGGGTAGAAGAGCAGAGCTGAGTGCTGGCCCTTGTCCCTGGCTGAGCACAGATGGTTGGTGTGCTTGGGGACTTGCCTTGGATGCTGACAGAGGACGTGTCTCCAGTGCCAGGCTGGGCTCTGTGCTCAGCCCACGCCCTTGGACATGGCTGTCTTCCTGTTCACAGCCAAGAAACCATCCCATGAGAGGAAGCAGGTAAAGGGGGCTTTGCACTGCTGCATACGAGAGAAAGAGATGAAAATGCTCCAGATAACTCAGGTTTTCAAAGTGTTTCAGACTTGATTCAGAGGGTGCCATGGTGCTGGTTGGTGGCGGCAGGTGTGACAGCACTGAGCCAAACTGCAGCCATTTCCAAGGAAGCTGGTTAAAAAACATCTCTGGCAGTGGGAAATGGAGCAGTACTGACAGCTACCCCTGCAGTGAGCCCTGTGCCCCCATTTCTGTCCCAGCCCAGAGCTGTGTGTGTCCCCGTGCAGGTGCACCCGTGGCTGAGCAGGGGCGGCGCGGAGCCGCTGCCGCTGGAGGAGGAGCACTGCTCCGTGGTGGAGGTCACCGAGGAGGAGGTCAAGAACTCTGTGAAGACCATCCCCAGCCTGCCAGCCGTGGTACGTGTGAAATACACCACGTCCTCTGAGCAGGGGGCTGTGCTGAAGCCTTCAGCTGCTGGAGGAGGTTTGGAGGGGGCACACGTGTGTTCCTGATGTGAAATCTTGGCCTTTTTGACCCAGTGTGAGCTTCTTGTGTCTGAGTTCTGCAGCAGCCTGGCTCTCTTGAGCAGCTGTTCTGTGGGTTCCTTTGCTTCATGCTCTTTGCTGTAGTTCTGTCAGCTGAATTATTAAAGAAGCTGTTGTTACTCCTTTGAACTGGCTTCCAGGAGTCAGTCCTGCTGTTCTCACTGGTCTGTTCTCTTTCTCAAAGATCCTTGTGAAGGCCATGCTAAGGAAACGCTCCTTTGGGAATCCCTTCGAGGTCCAGACGAGGAGGGAGGAGAGATCCATGTCTGCTCCAGGGAACCTGCTGATGTAGGTACCTACAGCCACGCTCTGTGGCATGGGCAGGGCCAAGGTCTGTGGGGATGGAGGGTGGGGGAAGCAGTTTATAAATCTTTTCTCTAGAATTTAAAGACAAAACTCCCTTCTGCAGCAAACACTCGAGATAAAATCTGCCTCAAATCTTCTCAGATTGAAATACAGTGTATTACTGCAGCCTAAAAACTCTTTTATAGATGCAGTTCCCTCTGTAAGATGGGTTTGGCCTAAACACATGTGAGGTGCTAAACTTGAGTCTGTTTTTTCACCTGTTAGTCTATCATTTGCTCTGATCAAAGATCCATTAAGAGATTGGTGAAATAAAAAAAAAAGTTTAATTAGGGTCTACTATAGATATATATTGGAGGGTTTAATTCTCCTCTCCTTTCTATGGACAACAGAAATGGCACCAGATGAGCAGTTTTTGTGGGATTTTTAACTCAGAATGAGATGATGGGACTTGACCTGTGGTTTGGAGTCCAAGTCTGGGCAGAGACACCATGGTCAGACAAGAGAGAACACTTTGAAATTGCTTTTTCACTTGAGAACACATACAGCATTTTTTTCACACTGTTTTTTGCCAGTTAATGAAATAGTAGAACACGTTGTGAGGGGATATTTGAAGGTTGGTATAAATTACTATATTGGGATTAAAAAGGGAATAGAGATCTTGATGACTAGTGGATTCTTTAACAGTTTTTAACCATGATGGTGTGTACAGGGATGGGGAGAGAATTCTTCTGTCCTTTGCTTGGTTCTTGCTTTTTCTCCCTCATTTTTGTTACTGATTCCTTTCAGAGCCAGGATTCTGGGCTATCACTCCAGTAAATAACAGCTGGACAAGTAGCCTCATCTGGGACAATTATTTTTGTGTAATAAAATTCTCACCCCACAGGTTCAGTAAGGCTGTGGCTGACAACAAAGCTGTGTTGTCCCAAAATGATTCTTTTCCACCCAGAATCCCAGTACCACTCCCAGCAGACTCCCACGAGAGTGTGCTGAGTCTCACTGCACCATTGACAATGCAATTAGAGGAGTCTGTCTCTCACAGGAGTGTGGGGATTTAAGGGCTCAGCTCAATTAAGAATGATGATGTTTTAGGTCCCCAGCTGTGTATTGGAGGCTTTAGTGAAGACTTTGCCTCAGAGTCCATGGCCAGACACCAGTTTGACATTTAAACACCCTGTGAGTGCTGCTGTGGGACACACCTGGGGCATGGCAGGCACAGCTCCTTTGCCAGCTCAGCACAAGGGATTTGCCCTGATTTGTTTCTCTTGGCTCAATGCCTTCCAAATTATTTATTGCTAATTGGACACATGTCCCTACCCATATCTTCACTATCATTCCTGGTCACTGCGTTGCATTGCTCTGAGATGGGGAAACATTTACTAAACTTGAAGAAAAATGTATTTTATTCTTCCCACTGTCCCAGACAGTAACTCGGAGCAAGGCAGGATTTCTTTCCAAACCCTGCCTGAGTTGTTATTTCAGGGTTGTCACCCTGAGCCTGTTTCTAAAAGGGACTTGTTCCATTCCACCTTCATTTGAGATGCTTGAAAACTCACGCAGGTGGTGGGAAAACTCCTTGACCCTTGACACTGGTTCCTGTCTGGAGCTGGGTTCTTTAGTATCTGCTCAGAAAAAACAAAGTTCATTTGATCTCAGGTAGCTGTGAAGCTTCTGATCAGCCACATTATCAATATCTTATCCTTTATAAAATATTCTTAGGCCTTCAAGATGAGCTGTAAGCTTTTGCTTTTGTCTCCTTTTTAAAGTTGTTAGTCAGATTCTTCTCAGCTCATTTAAACCTTCTTCTTTCCCTGTCTCAGCTCCTTCTGGCCCTGTGTTTTATTCAGGCTCCTTGTGCAGACTGAAAGGTTTATTTCTTAAAGCAGTGTGTAATTTCCATGTTGTGCTGCTGTGTCCAGTGCCTTTAGTTTACAAAACCGTGCCAGGCCAGGGATGGAGCTGCAGCCGTGCTGGGCTGGCCTCTGCCCAGCTGTGGGAGCACTTAGAAATACCCAAAATCAATGTGAATGTGCCAATTCTCCACTGCACTAATCCCTGTGCTTAATTTCTCAGTCTCGTGCCATCAGGGCCAATTTTTTGGCAGTAACAATTGACTTTATCCTGAATTATTTCATGCACAACTGGAGCTTTGAGAACCCATCCCATACTTGCCAAGTCTCTCCAACAAATGGTGTTGTATATTAAACACTGCAGCAGGGATACTCCTTTTAAGGCATATGGATTATTATTTCAGACTTTGGAAAATGCTTTACTGACTGAATCTAATGAAAATAACTTCAAATTTAAATAGATGTGTTGGATCTAATGACATTAATTTCCAGTGAACCGTGGCTAAATGGGAAATGTTCATTGTTGAGTGAGTTATCTCTTGATGACAGTGTTATTTCCACAGGGGCAAACAGAGTAGACACCAAACTCATCCACTTCTTGATTCATAGTGTGTTGTTCCCTAGAAAAACCACCCTTAATACACATATAAAGTTTAACATCAGTGCCAGTGTTATGAATAGAGCTGTATTAGTTAAAATAAGTTAAATTAGTTAAAATAAGCAGATAATATTGCAGTAGTAAGGCTCTTTAGAGTTTCTGCTTGTGCATCACCCTTGTAGCTGGACAGGAGACCCCAAAAGTGGGACATGGCAGAAAAGCAGTGCCTGTAGCCATTTCTGTGCTCTGGGCATGTGGCTGCCCATGAGGAGCTGAGCAAAAAATGAGCCACACACTCCCAAGCTCTCCTCCACAGAGCTCCTTCTCCCCTGTGGCCGTGTCTTTAGAGGGACATAAATCAGCTTTTGTAATATTGCATCTCCTTCTACTTAGAGGTAGGAAATAACTTGTTGTGTTTGTACAGAAGAAAAAAGGAAAGCAATTAGAAAACTCCAGTTTCACATTCAATTTATTTAATTAGGCTGCATGTGTAATTGCCAGAGCCCCACTGACTGCTGCTTCAAGCATCTTACATCTGTGCCATTTCTGAGGATATACTCTGTAGGAAATCCTCTGGCAGCCAAGCTGAGCTCTGATACCAGAGCTTTCTGGTATTTGATGCCCAGTTGATGACTCTTAAAATGGAGCTGTCCTTCAAGCTCACCCTTTGGGATTTGGAGAGGAGGAAATGAAATCATATGGCTGAATCCTTTTTAATTTCTCCCTGCATTACCTACACAGTGTGCTGGGCTCTGTTCCTGGAACTGCTCTGTGCAGATGTCTGTGGTGGCAGGAGGCTTTCCTGTTGTAGCCTTGGTGCCTTTAGAGGACACCACTAAGACACCAGTGATAGGAAACAGTTCTTAAGTTAATACTGGGAGGAGAGAAAGCTTTTTTAGCACTCTTTGGACCTGGAAGAAGCCAGTCCTCTCCTGGCTGTTATTTATTGCTCTGTTTATCAGCACTGAGCAGTTTAAAAGGCAGATGTTCAGCACAGACACTCAGCAGGTGGAGGGGAACTAAAATGAAGATGCCCCATTTAGCAGTCCTTGTTTTGCACACCTAGAATGGTGTGAGTGCTGCCAGCTGTCACCTCACCCTGGCACTGGGCAGTGGCCAGGTGTCACTGCATCCTGCCTTTCATGCAGCATCCCCAGGAGAGGCAGTGATTCATGGAGTCTGACAAATCCTGCAGACCATGGCCAGGTTCAAGCCCATCATTAATAGTGGCTGCAGAAGAAACTGATCTTTTCTAATTTTCCAGCTCCAAAGTATTTTTTAAGCCCAGTTCAGCATTCACAGCTAAGTTCTGGATTTCTGGTAGCAGTGCTTGCTGCATTTCTTCTGCCTGCTCCACATTTCTCCTTATTGAGTCAGCCCTGGCTTCACCACATTTTTTTGCTCTCATTTATTGCCACTACTACCTATCAAATTAATTGCTGTGTTTTGACAGACCCAATTTACTTTCCCATTATGGCTGCTATTACTGTTGATGAAATGTGGTTGTCAGTTCCTCAGTTGGTGTTTAAAAAGCCTACCCTGTTTCCAGCCTTCCCAAAAAGAGACCAAAAGGGCTGTCATTGCCTTTAGGGCTGTATTATCTGTGTAGGTTAGGCATGAGGAAGCCAAGGGGAAAAAGGAGGTAAAAAAAGTGGCTGGCCCAGGTCTCCAAGCAGGAACAGCTTCTCCCAGAGAGAGAACTGCATGTTGTGTGGGAGGAGCCATGCCCCACCTGCAGGTAGGTATCCTCACAGGACCAGGAGCTCTCCTCTGGAATGACCCACCATCAGCAGGTCCCTCCAGGGAGGGGCCCAGTGCTCCTGTGGCTCTGCCCCATTGCAGAGGTGCTGATAGGACACAAAAGCCCAGAGGTGCCAATGACATGGCCTAGGGAAGCACAGCTGACATCTGCAGTGTGCTGGAAGCCACCTGGAGCTTTTAGCAGTGGTAGGGGCTGGAGTGGGTTTGTTCCAGTGCTGCCAGTGCCACCCTCATCTGTCCTTCAGGTGAATGTGGCTGATGATCCATCTTCATTCCACTCTGCTCTCTAGGCTGGTTAGGCACAGAAATACAAGCTCCTTCACCTGCTGCCATTGTCTTCATGATCACTTTCTTTCTTTGTCTCATTGTTTTGCTCTCAGGGACAGATTCCTCTTAAACACATCTGTATATTTGCATCCATCTTTAAGGTAATTCCATGTCTGTGCTTCTCCTGGGTGCTGTAGAAACCTGTGTCCCCTCCTCAGTCTGTGTGATTTGTGTGGTAGTGAGAGCATTTGGGTCCATCCTTCCTTCCTGTAGGAGCAGTTTTATTGCAGTCATTCTGGGTGTGTGATGATTAATGTTTATGTATGCTTTTCATTATTATTTCTGTTTGTGATTCTTTGCCATTTCAGCTGCTTTTAGGGAGGGAGGGGTGAAAAATGCCAGTTGGGTTTCAGCAGGAGCTGGTGCTCAGCCCCACATTTGTAGAGGGAATAGCTACAGAATGTGGGAAAGGCCAAGCTTTGTAATTTGAGTTTAATATTTAGTGGTTATGCAAAAGAAAGGGCTGGAGCCATCTCTGCTCCAGATGCTTCACCACTCCCTTGTGCTTCTGCCTCTGGTGCAGTGCTGGGAGGGCTCTGGGCAGACCAAAATTGGTTGCTCTGTGTTCCCACCCCACCTCAGCAGGACTTCATGAGAACATGGTCACTTGTCCAACCACTTGCACAGACCCTTCTAGGAAGTGTTGGTCCAGTTAATTCTGCTAAATAACGAAATAACATTAATGCAAACCATGATCAGCTGCTTTCAGACAGCTCAGTGGAGGTCCTAGGGTGCAGTGGTTAGGCAGGACACAGCCTCCAGCCAGGCTGGGAACATCTGGGCTGAGAGACTGGGAAACAGCTGCACATCTCTAAGCACCTTTGGGAGCAGCTCCAGCACTCCAGAGACTCTGCCTGGCCTGGTTTATTGCTCCGAGACAAATGGATGAGCCAGAGCCAGGATGTCACCCACTCTGAGTGAGGAAGGACCTGCAGAAATTCTCCAAAAATAGCCAGGAGAAGGCAGGCGGAGGCAGACGGGGACTGACGTGGCGCCGGCGGGGACAGCTGGTGCCACCGCCTCCTACTGCTGCATTTTCCACAGGGAGGAAGGGACTTCAGCAGCCTGGATGAGGACACATTGTCACCCTCAATGGGGACTCAGTGGAGGAACGAAGCACTTGCCAGGGCTGTGTGTTTGTGCTGGATTTCTGCTGCTTCACAGGCAGCCGCAGCTTTTCGGGTGGTGTTTGCCACTGTGAGGGTCCTCTCACTCTGGCATGGGGTGTTTGGAGAGGCAGAGGCTGCTCAGAGTGGTGGGACAGCCTTGAAGGTCCCTGACAGGAGCAGGATCAGCAGGATGTGCCAGGCAGGGAGCTGTGCTGTGCTGAGCTGCCACAGGACAGAGCCTCTGCTGCTAAATGAGGTGATCAGTCATTTCAAGAGGGGGATGACAGGCACTGAAGATAGGGCTGTTCCTCAGCCTCTGCTGCAGGGAAATGGTCCATAGGTTCAAGGTCAGGTTTGTTGCAGGGCTTTGCTGAAGTGAAGGGAGAAGGGAATGTGATTTTTTATAATTTCTGGTTTCTTCAAAAATCAGGTTATACCTGTGTGTAGTTTGTGTTGTTCCCACAGCACAAACTACAGGAAATACCCCAGAGCCCCCAGCCCACCCCCCCAAAGACTGTGTGCTCCAGGCACACGCAGCTGCACTGACACTCCACTGCCCTGCTGGCTTGTCCATGCAGCTTCCACAGAATGCACTGGCCACAGGGTGCCCAGAGAAGCTGTGGCTGCCCCATCCCTTCAAGTGTCCAAGGCCAGGTTGGACAGGGATCAGAGCAACGTGGGATAGTGGAAGGTATCCCTGCCCATGGCAGGGGATGGAACAAGATGATCTTCAAGGTCTCCTTCCAAGCCAAACCATTCCATGATTCTGTGATAGAGCCAGGCTGGCGTGAGCAAGCTGGACACCTGGGGGACACAACTGCTTGGAAGTGATCGCCTCCTTTGTGTGATGGATATCTTTGTGGTGGAGAAATGGGTATTTTAGGTGAAGTCATCTGCCTGCAATCAGTTTCTGCTGTGGGTGGCACCTGCAGGTGTCCCCTTTTCTCCATCCAGTCACAGTCACATGCAGTCTGAGGGTGGCTGGGCTGGGTGGAGGTGTTGGTCCTCAAGGTGTTGCAGCTCAAGCCTTCTTCATGAGAAAACATCAAAAGTTAGGAGTAGGAGGAAAAGGCTGAAATTATCGTGGTGTATGTGCAATGCAGGTAAGTTACCTTGGCTGAGATTCTAGGGCTGCTGCTCTCAGGTTTTGGGAACTGCTGTTTTGGGGACCAGGCAAACTCACAGAAACTGAAATCACACAATTTTTGTGTAGGACAAACTGGGTTCTGATAGAAACATTTTGTTTCACTGCCATTTACAGCAAGGCTTTGGAGAAGCAGTTGTGGTATCAACCCATCAGTCTGATTTTTATAAAAAATCAGATTAAAGGAGAGCAAGCCAGAACTCTCTGAATACAAACTAGATCATTTGGAAACCATGCTGCTGGTCTGCAAGACTTTCCACTAGAACCAGATGCCTTCTCATGGAGAAGGGCATTCAGGGGAGTGGAGAGCTCAGTTTTTGGGTGCAGAGGCCAAGCAGGTGTCCAGGCACAAGCTGCACATCCCTGCAGGGCTTTGTGCTGGGATATTGCCGAGGTGTTTACATGACCAGCACAACTGGCTGGTTCATTGCTGGTTCATTGCTATTCCCTGGGTTGGAAGAAACACCCCTTGCCTTGCTCTGTGCCTACAATCTCTTTATTTCCTTGGCACCCCTGTAGAACCCAAGGGAGCAGAGAAGCAGCCAGGGACCCGGAGCTGCCGGACGTGTGCGAGGACGAGGCCGCGTCCTGAGGCCGCGCGGCTGCCGCAGGCCGGCCACGCACGAGCCGCCGCCGTCGTGCCCATCTGGTGTCGTGTAGAAATCGCCCTCATCACCCAGCCCGGGGCCTGCACAGCAAAAACAGAACCAGACAAAGCCCAGCTGAAATGGACCAAGGCAGAAGGGCAGGCAGGAGGAGCAGAGCAGCGCCGAGGAGCAGAGTGAGCCCCGGGGCGGCGCGGCCGCGTTCCCTGGGCAGGGTGTCCGTGGCTCCTCCGTGTGTGCCTTTGCTCTCCACTTGTGCTTCGCCTCGGGGCTCTGCATTTCTTGGCTGAGGAATGGGGGTTCATTTGTCTCAAGGGTCCTCTTCCCCTGGACACTTTTTCTTTGCATTTTTACATTCTCTACTTCAAGCATCAGGAAAAGAAAAATGGCATTGGAGCCAGGTTTTGTGTCAGAGGGCTTTATTTAATGCACAGGTAAAGCACTTGTGTCCATCAGGAGTCCTGCTCCTGGTGTGGAGTCGATGGCAAAATGCCTGTGGGTATCAGTTAAACGAGGATGAGATCTTGCTGCTGGAGTGAACCCTTCCCTATGCCTTTCTTTCTCTTTCTTTCCTTTTCCCCTTACTCCTCAGTTTTGCACAGTCTCAGTCCTGCCCCCAGCTGTGGCTTTAGTCAGGGCAGTGCTGTAAAGCAGAGGATTCCCTGGGTGTGCAATGAGCCTTGGAGTGTCACAGAGCTCTGGAGCATGGGGATACGTTGCTGCACAAACCAGCTTAGTGCTCCTGGGACATCTGCCAGGGCTGCACTTCCCAAAGAGCTGGGAATGCACCCCATCAGCTGCACCCAGTCCTGCACCCATGGACCTTGTTCTCCAGCTGAAAAGACTGGCAGGTTTGGGGTTTATTTTATTTCGTTTCCTTCTTTTCACTCCTCTCTTGTGATGAGTGATGCTTTTAAACTTTAATTTCCTGAAAATGACCCAAACTGGAAGAGGTTCCTAGGATGGAAAATGTTGGTGGAGGGATTTCAGAAAGCTACAGAGCACAAGTTCACAACTTGATATTTTGATTTTTTTTAAAGGCTTTAATTTTTAATTTTATTTTAAGACTATAATTTTTATGCATTTGCTGATGCTGCTATTTTATCCATATTTTTGCTTCTACACTTGGGGTTAGAAGCTTCATCTCAACAGTTTGACAACAGATAAGAGATTGCACTTAAAAAGGCAAATACAGCCATTTCTGTGGCTGTTGACTGTAAAGACTGTGTAGATAATCAGGAATTTCACTCTTCCATTCAGAAAGTGAAAACCAGTGACATCCATCTGTCAAAATACGTGTCATTATTTTCCCTTGAGCTTTATGGTGTCTGAACGTGCCCCTAGGAAGCCAGTGGGATTGGAATCTTATTTTATAGTACTTAAAGAAAGGACATGATTAAATTTGGTTTCTACATAATCATCTTAGTGTCTGTTTTTAGGTTAATCCTGAGGACTTGGGACTTTGTTCCCTCATTTTTTGTGCAGGGGGAGATGTGTAAAGGGTTGTTGGTAGTGACTGGTATATCCTGGTGTTCCTGTTCTGTTTGCTGCAATCTAATTTGGTGGTTCCCAACATTTCATAGCTGGGCTTTGCTGCCAGTGCCTTTTGTCTGTCCCCAGCCTGTCACCTCCCCTCACTCATCCTCAGCCACCTCAGTGGGATTCACCAACCTGGGCTCTTCCTCACATCTCACCTGTAAATATTGGCAAAATGGGAAATAACACTGCAGCTTCTGCCTTTAATGAAGGAGGCCCTCAGTGCTGAAATCTGGCACTGGTGTTGGATCCTGTAAGGGTTACTGCTGTGGGCCTGGGCCCTGCACTGCTGCCTCCAGGTGCTAAATCCTGCCTGTGTCTGCACCAGCTGTGAGCTCAGCATCCCCTGAGGAGCCTGGTCCTGCCCCGGGGGCTTGCCCTGATCCTTCCCCAGCCTGGGACATGGGACCTTCTGCTTGGATCCTGCTGCCTTGCAATGAAGATTTAAGTACCCAGAGGTAGGGAGTGAAAAGTCTGAGAGCACAGGGGGTTTTGCAAATGGGAAAGATTGTGCAGGTGGAACCACTGCCTGTGGAAGGGGTAATCTCTGGATACAAATTGGTCTGTGCTGAGGTGCCCCCAGCTCCTGCTGCACAGGAGCAAGCCAAGCTGGGCAAACTGTCCTCCAGTTTGTGGAAAAAACTACTTTCTCCACCTGGTGTCCCCAGGACAGGGCCAGGGAGTGACCTTGGAACAAGGACACATCTCATGAACTTGCCCTGCCCCAGGCAGAAAAAGGAGTTCTGGTAATCCTCATCCCTGTGGAACTTCTGAAGTCTAAGCAATACCTGGGTTGGGCTCAAAGAGCTCTAAGAATGTAAACATGAGGTTAGTTATTGTAATTTTTATCTGTGGCAAGAGTAATTTGCTAATCCAGGCAGTTGGGGTTATTTTAGTGATGCCCAGGGGATGGGAGCTGGTGGGGCAAGGCTGCAGGAAGGCTGTTCTCAGCCTCAGTTAATGCAGCCAAACAAATGATGTCATGAATTAACTCCATCTCATGTTCCTTTAGTGATACCTAAATCATCACTTTTGGAGGGGAATTGATGGTCTTTATGATTATCTCAAAACCTCCTTTGAAATATTTGTCCTTTCAGCTAAAACAAATCCCTCTGGAGCTGTTCCCACAGGTCCAAGAACCAACCCCTTGAGTTGTGCAGCTGAGCTCGTGTCACACCTTGTTTCTTCAGCAAATCTGCCAGCAGTCTTTCCTTTATACCCCAGAAATCAGCCCTATTGTGTCACAAACAGCTGCCTGAAAACTTGCATGAAATGAGATGAGAAAGGTGCCCTGGCAGCAGGAGAAACGCTCAGGTAGGCAGAAATAGGCTTTACTTCTCACTCAGCTGCAAGGAAATCCTTGCTTGTTTGTGTGCATGTTAGAGCAGCTCAGAGCAGTGCTGGTTCTGCTCTGGAGAAAGGAAGAGACTGAAGAGAGGGGATTTATTTGAGAACAAACATCCCTGGTGAGGCAGTGCTTTTAGCTGAGTGAAATCGTTCTCTTTAGCTGGGTGGGTAAATATTTGTCTGCTCCTCTCTGTGATGGGGGGGATGGGGTTCAGTGTGGGCTCTGCAGAGCAGCAAGCAGGGCTGGCGTGGCACTCTCGTGCTTTGGTGTGTGCTCTGTGTTTTTCCCCTCCCAATCCTCACCTGTGCTGTTCTGGAGCAGTGGGATGCTCTGGCCTGTGGTAGCTGGGATCACAGTCCCAAGGAGGGCTCCTCTCCCCCAGCACCATTGCATCTGGTCAAGTTTTCCAGACTCTTCCAGCTCGAGGATGATTTCCTTGAAAGGAATTTCTCCTTTGGGGGAGTAGCACATCTCTTTCATCTCCAGGAGGTAGATTTCTTTGTCTTGCTCAATTAATGGCTCCAGGCCTTTGGTTTTGGGGGGTAGTGCTAAGTAAAATTCCTGGTCAAGTCTCTTCTGTGCTGTGCTGAGGAATGCACAGTCCAGGTCTTTAAACCTTTGGGCAGGGATGTGCTGCTGTGAATGTCACACTTGCAAATACATGAGGTTTTCAGCATCAGGGCTGCTGGTGGGAAAGCTGACTTTGTGTAGGGCTGCATCCAGAATGAGCCTGGCAGGGGACAGTGCTGCTGCTGCATGCAAAACAAACTGTGGCTCCAAAAAAACAACTTCCAGGGTGAGATTTCATTCTTTACTTATTGCCAGACTTGCAAGGAGGAGCTGCTGAGAGCAATTTCATGTTCCTTCAGCACAACTCTGCATCCTGAATCCATCGGCAGCGCTGCCATGGGGGAATTTCTCTGTTGGTGGTGTGTGGCTGGGAGCTCATTTGCTCTCTCCAGCTCAGTGCTTTCCCTCCCATCTTGCCCAAAACCCTCAGGAGCTTTGTCCCACCAGCCCAGGGGCTTTGTCCCAGCCCCTTGGAGGCCCAGGCTCCCCCAGGGATGGGGATCTCAGTAAATTTCCCAAGGCAGGAGGGCTGTGCTGGGGGATGCCACTGAGAGCCCGAGCACTTCTGGTGTGGAGCAGAGAGACTGGAAAGGTGGAGGGTTTGTGTGGAAATAGAACTTGGTTTAGGTGCCAAACTTCTCTGCTTTAGCAGGGCCCATTTGCAGTGGAGTTTGCTGAGCAAAGCAGTGCAAGGCATTTCTTTCTGGGCCAGATCCTCCTACACAAGTCCATGCTTGGCTCAAGTCCCTCCCAGGCTGAATTAACCTGGATTATGCCATGACCCTGTTGCTCTGAATGCAGCCTTCCGTGGGATGAGGGAAGGAAAGCTCATCAGTCACTGCCTTGCTGCTTCCCTTCCTGAAGAAAAGCCATGTACACTCAGAGCTGCTGCTGGCAGAGCCCAGACCCTCCATCCCATCAATCAAAATGTTCCCAAAAACTGGTGTAAATTCAAGAAGACATGAATTGCAACTCTTGAGGGTATAATACAGATCCTCTGTGCCGTAATTTTGCTGCTCTTTCTGATTTCTGGGCCTGTTCTGTTGGTATTTCAGTCTCTCGTTGCACTTGATGTTGAACCTCTGCCCCTGTATGTGCTCTGCTATGATTCCAGCATGATGTAAATGCACTCAGTACTGTGACAGCACGTGGCTGTTGCACTGTAAATATGTACCATGAAGAGAGAGGCTATTTTTTGCATGCTTTTGTACTGTAGAACTGATGAGAAAATGACAATAAATTCCACAGAGATGACCCTGGGTGTAAGTGCAGTTCCTAAGGCAGCACTGGCTGCTGGCTCTTGGGCTTTCTCTGCAGCTCCACCCCTGTCTGTGCTGTAGCTGCAGCAGAGAGGGGCTTGGAGGGATTCCTTTCATTGCCCTTTCCATGCTGGGCTTTTCCTGGATGAAGAAGCTCAGGGGACTGTCGTGCTCAGGTGACACATCCCCAGCTCTTCCAGCCTCCTGCTGCAATGGGGCTGGTGAAACTGTCTCTCCTTCATTCCATTTGCTCCCAAGGAAAAGTGCAATCTCCTTCACAGAGGGGCTGGGGCTGGCCTGGGTTGGAGCTCAGTCGGCACCATTGTGGCAACCCCGGGAAATCCTGGGCTCAGCTGGTGCCCTGGTTCAGGACTGGCTGAGCCTGCCCTGCTCCAGGCATCTTCCTCCAGCACAGGCAGCCAGAGGCACCAAGCTCCTCTCATTTTTATATTGCAAAAAAAAAATTTAAAAAAAGCTGAAGGCGTCTGGCTCAGCCCTGACAATGATGTTGCAAGGCTGAGAGGTTGGGGTTGTGCAGCCTGGAGAAGAGAAGGCTCCAGCAAGACCTTAGAGCCCCTTCCAGTGCCTAAAGGTGCTTCAGTGGAGCTGGAGAGGGACTTTGGACAAGGCCTGGAGTGACAGGACAATGGGGAGTGGCCTCACACTGCCGGAGGGCAGGATTGGGCTATTGGGCCAGAACTTTGGGGCACAATAAAAAGTTTTAGTAAATCACTTAATGGGAAAAGGCAGTGTAGAAATACCCTTGTCCCCTTCCAGGGAGTGGATGATCACCTCACACACGAGGACAGAGACAGGTGTTTCAAGCCTTCTTTGCCTCCATCTTCAACATTCCTCCCTCCCTTCCCAGTGGAAAATGGGCATTGTCCCATGGGTCACTGCAGAGTCCTGGAGGAGGGCAAACCCAGCTCAGCCCCCCTGTGTGATCCACAGCATTCCCACCCTGAATCCAAAGCCAGCGTGTGCCAGCTCTTTGGAAGAGAGGAGCCCCATCCCAGTGAAAAGCAGAGCAGGGGGAGCACCATGAGAGCTCCTTGGGGAACACTGATTTCCTTGGAACCGAGGCTCTGCAGAGACTGGTGAGCTGCTAACAGAAACCTCTTGCTGGTCCTCAGCAGCCAGCTCAGGAGAGCTCCCGGGAGATGGGGGGGAACCCCACCTCCCTTTGTCTCTGGAAGCCATGGTGGACACTGGTGGCACAAAGGATCCTTCCTGATGTGCCACTTGCTCCAGGGAACGCTTCACTGCACGGGGCTGAGCTGCCATTTTCACTTGGAGGCTTTTTCTGGCCATGAGCACCCTGAGGGCTGGGCCGTGTGGGTGCTCCCTGAGGCAGGGCTGTGATGGCACACGGTGCCCCAGCACTGTACAGTGACAATCATTCCAACACCCATGGTTCTTTACCAGACCTTTCCCATTTTTCTACATAAAAATCACAAAGAAATTCTCCTTCATAGCTTCTGTATTACACAATGCTTAGGATCTGATCTCTCCCCTGTGAGGATGGGCAGGCCCTGGCACAGATTGCCCAGAGGAGCTGTGGCTGCCCCATCCCTGGCAGTGTCCAAGGCCAGGTTGGACGAGGCTTGGAGCAACCTGGGATAGTGGAAGATGTCCCCATGGCAGGGAGTGGAACTGGATGGGCTTAAAATCCCTTCCACCCAAACCATTCTGAGATTCTGTGTTCTGCCCAAACACACAATGGGCCCCAGTTGCTGCCAATGGCAAACCCACCTGTTAATTGATGGAGAAATAAATTCCTGGCAACCACCACCACAAAAGGAAGGGAAATGGCTCCATAAGAGGGACTGGCAGAGGCTGAGGTTGGAAATGGGGACATGGAGGGTTCCTTACTGCACAAGCACTTTTCCTGGATTGATTTGCCCACTCTAGATGGATTCATACCCCAGCATTTTGTCAGGGAGTGAATAAAAGGCTGAGGGCACACAATTGCTGGTTCCCTGGGAATGCCATGTCCTGGTGAGGTCACATCACTGCCACGATGGCACATCCAGCCCCTGCGTGGTCAGTGACATGTCCCAGGCCAGTAAATGTTCCTGGAGCTCATGGTCATTTAGGATCATGCTGGGGACTCAATTTGGGTTGGATCCAGCCAGACTTGAAAGCTGCTCCCCCTAATTTTCTTGTAAGTGGGCTATGAATCAAAATAGATTTCTAGAGCAGTAAATTATAATTTAGTGCTTATTATAATAATCATTAAGAGCTGCTGTCTGCTGTAGTGTTACACCAAATACTAATTATTAGAAATTAAGGTGACAGGAGGGAATAATATTCTGAATTGTGTAAGTGGGAGTAATAAGAGCCCAGGAGGGAGAAGCAGACAAAGCAGCGGGAGGATTTCCTTTCTTCAGGGAAATCAGAGGTAAGAGAATCCCCAGCAGCATGGCACTGGGAGGCATGGCTGCCCAGGAAGGGGACAGAATTAATCAGAGCTCCAAAGACACCAAGCAGAGGGCTCATGGCTGTGGGACCAACAGCTTCAAAGTGTTCAGTTTCACCTGGCAGGATCCATCCAGGGGATTGACCTCCAAAGGCTCCATCTTGCCTCGATGTTATTTTTCTAGGTTGTTTGCTTGGTTTATTTATTTTTTTTCATTCTTCTTCAAGCTGAAATTAAATTCCTACAATGATTTTGTAGCAACTTAGTCTAGTGAAAGGTGTCTCTGCTCATGGCAGGGAATAGATGATCTTTAAGGTCCCTTCCAGCCCAAACCCAGCTGCAGCAGAGGTGAGACAGATGCAGGGCAGGATGAACAGCCAGGGAAGCAGCCAAAGCCATGGACATAGTTTTTCCAGTCCCCAGCAAAGGAGAATCATAAATTTCACCCTTTATTGTTGTCTGTGCTGCTCCATACCAAGCACAGCTGTCTCCAAGGCCTCCCTCCAGCAGAACCTCTTTAATCACATTCCCTCTCTCCTATGGTTTAATTAGGGGGAAAAAAATCATCTCATATGTGAAAGTGATTCCTTTGTTGCCAGACATTTCCAGGTTTTCCATTTTCTCTTCCTTGAGTAGGAAAAAGCCATTTACCATGTTCTTTTCTAAAGCAATTTCCAGGGAGGTCCAGCAAACACGGCCAGGAGCCATCAGCAGCCAAGCCCTGACCGAATTTCTTTGCTTGAGTAAACCAATGTTTTGTCACTAATGGCAGCTGAATGCCCATTTTCCATGCCCCATTTATTTTATTGCCAGGCCTGGGGTGCAGGGGAGGCAGCACCGGGGCAGCTCTCCGGAAATCCCACCGAGGACTCAGAGTGTTCACTCCCATCCCACTTTATGGTGTGTGATGTGCAAACACATTAGGGAAGAGCTGCTGCACTCACCAGCTGGAATAACTCACAGTGCCTGGCTCTCTCTCTTGTCCATCTCTTTAATTGTCATTTGGAGTTTCCACGGGGTTGTTTCAGGATGGGGGGATGCTCTTACTCAGTTTGTGCCAGCCAAAATCCTCCTGGAAGAAAATCTTTTGCCACAGGAGTTTTTTTCATTATTGGAATGAAAAAATAGCGTTTTTCTCTGCTCTCTTGGTCCCTTCAGCCTTGCTGTGGGATGATACCAGGGATGGGAACCCTGAGCCACTGTGGGATAGCAAAGGCAGGAGCTGACCCACCACCAGCTTGAGGTGAAGCAATTAAAGCCTCTGGCTGCCACCAGCATTTCCTGCCTGTAATTAGCACTTTTAATGAGGAGGCATATGGTAGCCCCCCCCCCTCCTCCCCCCCTGGCATTTTGCCAGGTGAGGGTTTATTAACAGCTGCTAATTACACCATTATTCAGCATCTAAGTCAAGAAGGGCTGCACTGTGTGCTCCAACTGCCTGTGAATGCTGCCAAAAATTTCTTAGTTTAATTTTTCTTTTCTCCCCTTGTACGGGGAACTGAACCCCTGGGGGTTTGCAGGGCAAACCAGCACCCCTGGGACACAGGGCCAGCACCTCCCCAGCTTCACCTGAGCCCTCTCAGAGCCTGCAAATCATCTGCACATTCTCCTCCTCACAGCCTGAACATGCTTTTTTTTCCCAGGGGTGAGTTTTGCTGGAAGTCTGATAGTCCCAGGGGCTGTAGAGGGGCCATTCTCCCTCTGATGGAGTATCCAGCTGCCAGGGCATCCCCAGCCCCACTGGTCCTCAGGGCTCCTGCATGTCCCAGACCAGGAGGGCATTATCCCAGTAGGAAAACCAGTGGCTTTGTTCCCCTCAGACCTCAGCTCTGCTACTGGGGTGTTCATTGGACCAAGTGCTTGGCAGCAAGGCTCTTTCTCCTGCAAAAGGCTCTTGGAAATGTTTTACCAACAGGTGGTTACAGTTTTTACATTGGGTATTATGAAGTACCTTGCTCCCAGCCTGGGGCTCTGAATATTCCAGCTCCATGCAAGTATTGGGAGAAAATGAGCATTAAAACCATCCATCTGGAAGTTTTCCTCCTCCTTTCCGAGCCAGTCCCAGGCCCTGCTCCTGCAGCAGCCTGGTGCTGCCCTGTCACCAGAGGGACCTGTGCCATGGCCATGGAGACCCTGGAGCTGCCTCTGAGAGCGATGGGAGCCTGGGGAGAGCGGGACAAGGACAGATGGAGAGGCCAGTGGGGATGGACTCGGGGTAAGTCAATCTGCTCATGAGGGTCTGAACCTCCAGAGACCCCACAAACACAGGGACATGATTTGGAGTTGGGAATGCCTCACCAAGAGCGTTGGATCCAGCAGCTGTGGATGTGGCACTTGAGGACATGGTGAGTGGTGGCCATGGCAGCACTGCTGGACTTGGTGCTCAGAGGGCTTTTCCAAGCCAAAGAATTCTGTGATTCCATGAGCTGTCACAGCTTGCTGCCCGAGGGCACTGTTCCTGCACAGCTTTCTGGAGCATCAGGATATAATTTATAGTAAAATATTTAATTATGGTGACTGGAGTGCCGGGAGGATATGTGGCAGGATGGCATTTCTGGGGGCAGGTGGGAAAGGAGAAGGTGGGAAGAGGCAATCACAGGAGGGCTGGAGGCTCATGTGGGTTAAACCCACACCAAGAGGGTGGGATGGTCAGTCTCAGATTTAGTTGTGGACACATTTCCCTGGCTGGTGACACAGCAGCACATCAAAATGTGATGTCAGGGGTTGGAGTGATGCCTTTTCCTGGGCTTAAAATCAAGAGTCAAACATGGTTAGAAGGGAAAAAGGGATTTTACTTTGGTATTTATTTTAAGGATCCTTAGGTGCACCACATCCAGGATGAATGCACCGAAATGCACCTGCAATGCACACCCCAAAAAGATCTGATGTAACATTATAGGTGTTACTAATTAGCATATCTATCAAACATTCCCTAATGAGAGGCTTGAATGAGCCCCCCTCCCCAAAGAACCTTCCCCTGGATGGTTCTATCTCAGTTTTCAGAATGTGCTCTGGAAAGGACCTTGGGGTCTGGGGCACTCTGACCCCTACCTACAGAGCTTCTAAAATGTTTCGTCTCCTGGCTGAACAAACAAGGCCAAGAACTGAGGCAAAAAGCACTGAGAATACAGAAGTTGTAAAAAGGTATAACAGGGGTATAAAAGAAAAGGCAAAAATCATCATGGCATCAGGAGAGTGGGTCAGGCACAGCCCAGGACAACCACCACGGCCAGCATTCCCCAGTCACCACCACTCCCGCTGGGAAGAACCCTGGCCTGGTGGCGAAATTGTCTCTCTCTGGCTGGGGGAGGAGAAACGTGTGAAAATTGGAATAACTCCTTGTTAAAGGAAAATACAGCATTGGGATGTATAACTCAGTAGGGTCCAGCTTTCTGCAAATCTGTGTGTGATCGCTCCTGGCACAGAACCCCCAGGAAAAGTGTCCCCTATTTATTAAGGATAAAAGAACTGATTCATCTGAGGAAACACGGTAATTCTTGGTGTCCAGGAAGGTTACACTGAGTTGGAAAACAGACCGACTTCCTGTGGAGCCGAGCCCAGAGCCGGACTGCTGGTGCCCTCTGCTGACACTTTTCACATCTTACTCTTCTCAATTCAGGGAAGAAAGAATTCCAAACTGTGTTTTCTGTTTTCAGTACACGTTTTATTACAGTCGTCTCTAAATGATTCACAGGGTTAATGACTTTAAACTTCTATGCTATTAAGGCAGAAATTAATATTGATATTTAATGATAGGACTAAAGAGGAGATAAAAAACTGCAGTGGAAAGATGCACAGACTGTCAGGGATTTTAAATTAAGTACAGATAGAATAAATTTCTTTAAGACACAAGAGCTTATCAGTCTTCATAACATTTTTACAGGAAAATCTGATTAAACTTTAATACAAGGAACTTTGCTATTTTGTAGGAAAAGGACACTGGGCAACAAAAAAACCCCAAACAAATATATACATAAAACAACATAAGGTGAAGTAGGGCAAAGTGATGGAATTACTCATTTCCTCCAGTGGCTTCTGCTCTGTGGAGCAGCAGCGCTGTGCTGAGAGAAACACAAGCACAGGGGGAGTGGTGAGGAACCCTGAGATTCCAGAACCTGGGCTGAAATTTGGTTGGATGCCAAGAGATCTCATCAGAACCTTGTCAACAGCACCAGTGTCATCCTTCCCCCTGCACTTCCTCCTCACTGGCCTTCCAACACAGTGAAAGGCACCGGAGCCAGGGCCAGGCAGCTCCTCGGGAACTGACACAGTCCCCAGGTCCTCACTGACCCCCGGCACCGGCCTCAGGCCGGAAACCCATCTCACCTTCCTACAAGTCTTAATGAGGCTTCGATTTAATAACCCTTAAAAGGGGCAAGTGCTACATTGTGTTCAAAGGTAACAGTCAGTGGCCAGGAAGGTACTTTCAAACCCCGGTTATCCAACCCAAAGCTTACGAAGTTTACAATCTGAGTTCCATTTTACAACCTTTTCTTCTCTTCCTGCCCTAGGGAGGTGCAAACTGGCACAGTTCAACAGTTTTTAGTCCAGATCCTGGCAGGATGAGCGCAGTAAGGGAAAGATAAGCCTCTGCAATTTTAAGCAAGCTCCCTGTGAGTTCTGTTGCCTTTTCAGAATTTCCATTACATTAACTGATCATGCTGCTTCAATTTTTTGCTCTTCTCCTCAACATCCTTCAGCACATCCTGCAGTTTCTTAGAGCTCTGTGTCAGGAGGGCAAAGCTTTCCTTGAAGTTGCCGGCCCCGTGCTCCCTGCAGATGTTCTCAAGCTCATCAAAACACTGCAAAATCTTCTCCAGCTCAGCCTTGACAGCCTTCTGCTCCTCCAGCTCTGCTCGCAGCGCCTGCTCCGCGGCCGCCTCTGCCCGGCACTGCTGCTGCAGCTGCTGCAGCTCATCCTGCAGCGCCTGGAATTCCTCCTTGCTGCAGGGATACTGCTCCTGCACCCTGTCCTCGGGCAGCAGCACGTTCTTAGGGATGTTCAGCACCAGCTGCAGCAGCACTTCTTCCATCTTAGCGAAGAGTTTATCGAAGTGCTCCTTCATGAAGAGCAGGAATTTCTCGGTGCATTTCCGGATCTGGGAAGGGCTGACTTTGCAGCCGGGAATGCCGTCCAGCTTCTTCAGCATCACGCCCTCCACCACCAGCATCATTTCGAAGAGGTAGTCCTGGAAGGCGATGTAGACGCGCAGCATGCACGTCTGGGGCGTGAAGCCGAAGAACTGCGCCTCGTAGGCCATGGGATCCACCGACATGGCGGCGGGGCGGCCGAGCCGCGAGGGGAAGCCGGGTCTCACAGGGCTCCCCGGCCTTACCCGAGGCAGCGGGGCCGCTCCTCCCGCCCGGGTTCGTGGGCCGAGCTCGGGGCTCGGGGCCGGGGCCGAGAACGGGGCCGGAGCCCGGCGCTGCCACCGCCGCCGCTTTCCCGCCTCGCTCGAGCGCCGCCTCAGGGCGCCCCCGCCAGCAGCCAATCAGCGCCCTCCAGGGCGCCCGCACCGCCCAATCACCGAGCGCTCCGTCCCTCGGCGGGCGGGCCAAGCGCCAGGACAGCGCGGCCGCTCGGCCAATGACAGCACGGAGTGCTGGGCGGGCGCTGCAGCGCGGCCAATGGGAGCTCGGAGCGGCAGCAGCGAGCTGCACAGTCGGCCAATGAGAGCGCAGAGTGGAGGGAGGGCGCGGCGGTTCAGCCAATGGGAGCTCGGAGCGTCGGGCGGGCGCGGCGGGCGGGCCGGGGCGGGGCCGCCAAGATGGCGTACCAGACGTTCCGGCAGGAGTACCTGCAGGTGCCGCCCGTGACCCGGGCCTACACCACCGCCTGCGTCCTCACCACTGCCGCCGTGGTCAGTGCCGCGGGAGGGAGGTCGTGAGGGGAGCTTGGAGGGGTGGGCGCGGGGTAGCCGCGGAAGGGGAGCCCTCAGGCATCGCCCCCGCCCAGAGCCGGGGCGGGAGCTCCGAGGACCCCCCTGAGCGAGGGGATGCCTGAAATAGGCCCTGGAGAGGTGCGAAGTGTTCATAAATAACAACAGCCTCATACAGTTGTTGTACAGAGGCTCCTACTTGCCCGAAAACTCAGGGTGCTGACTTGCTAGGCTCTTTTTGGCACTCAGGAATGGGTTGCTGGTCTGGGTGGTTTTTTTGCTCCTTGTATTGATCCTTTCAAAATGTTCTCTTCTTTTTCAGCAATTAGAACTTATCACGCCCTTCCAACTGTATTTCAACCCTGAGTTAATATTTAAGCACTTTCAAGTAAGTGTGTTTTGAAGCACGGGAGGTTTTAAACTGTGCTGTAGAGTTTGTAAATGCTTCTCTTCTGAAAACAGTGTACTTTTTGTATTAAAAATGCACTTTTTAAAAGGTACTGAAGCCGGAGTGCAGACCACTGTACCTAAAATAGGTCTTAGTTTCATTTTCTGTAAAGGAGATTTCGGTTTCACTGTTACTTGCTTATCTATTTAGACAATAAAAATAAGCTGTCATGTTTAAATTCCTTGTATTTGTCTTATTTCCAGATATGGAGGTTAATCACAAACTACTTATTCTTTGGACCAGTTGGCTTTAATTTTTTATTTAACATGATCTTTTTGTATCCTTCACCAAGTTGTGTTGGTTCCCTTGTCGAGCAGAGCTCCAGAGTGTAGAAGTTGCTGTTCCTGCACACAGGAAAGGTTGAGTTCCTGGGAATTCAGCAATGCCAGCTTCATTGGTGTCATGGATGGGCTTCAAGGGGGTCTCCTTAAGTGGTGAAGAATTTTGCCAGTTAACTTTTGTGGTGTTAAGAATTTGTACAAGCCTGATCCTTCAGGTTGGTGCTGAGGAGAAGATTCCAGGTAGCTTTTTTGTCTCCTGGGTCACCCTCTCTGCTGAAGTATCCAGAAAGAACCAATTGATGCAGTAAAATGATAAAGAACTTTTAAGCTGGTGTAGAATTGAATGGTTTTGTGCTTGGATGTGTCTCTAAACTCATTTGCAATGGAATTTTCCTGACCTGAGGCCTCAGATACCGGTACTGCCGCATGCTCGAGGAAGGCTCTTTCCGGGGTCGCACAGCAGATTTTGTATTTATGTTTCTTTTTGGAGGACTTTTAATGACTGTATCCTTTCTGTTGTAATTCCAAGCTCCTTTAGCAAAGCTAAAGATGTGGGAATGAGAGCAGGAACTGTGTTGCTACTGTTACCTTAAAATAGTTTGTTGCACAAGGAGTACCCATATTTGTTAGGGCGGTTTTGAATACTTTGGGATTATTGCTGGTTTTTCAGGTTTTTTTCTGCTTGATCATGGAAATGAGGTTATCAGGGGACTGCTCAAGTGTGGGATCATGCTCAGGTTGTCTATGAAGAATTAATTTATGCTTTAGTGAGATTATTCATGCTGCAGGTACCCCGAACCTGCTGTAGCTGTTGGATTTGATGGGCAGTAGTTTGATGTACTCGCACCTGGGAAAGTGGAGTTACCAGCTGTGTGGAAAACATGGGATTACAAATTAAGGTGTGAAATTCTAGACCTCACCAGTGTTTCCTTAACGAGCCATGCCAGCTTTTTGGGCTGTTTGTGAACTTGGTGTTCCTGGGCCAGGCATTCACCATCATGCTGGTGTACATCTGGAGCCGCAGGAATCCCTACGTCCGCATGAACTTCTTTGGTCTCCTCATCTTCCAAGCCCCATTTCTACCCTGGGTATTGATGGGCTTTTCACTGCTTTTGGGGAACTCCATCATTGTGGATCTCCTGGGTGAGCAATGGCAATAGCCACGAGGGTCTGTTCCTCCTCATGTTTTACATGAAACAGAAAATGTGGATAAATCCAAGGGCTAAATGCCCTAGTGTTTGGTGTTAGTTCTTCTGGTATATTTATACCAGGCTTTTCTGATTCCTAACCTTTGTAGCATGTTTTATGCTGTGATAAGGATGGAAAGAGCTTCTGATGTTTTGGCTTTTTATTGTTTGGAATCAGTCCTGATGCATCACCTGTCTGTACATCAGTCTACTGAAATAAAATAGTTTGTATTACTATTTTATCCACTCTAATAGAGCCAAAACGTCAGTATTTTTAATAATGAGAAGGAGTTTTCCCTGTATTGATGTCTTGAAGTGTAAGTTAAACTTTTTATCAGCTGTTAGCTTTCTCCCTTAGGTTTTGTATCATCACATTTTCTGTGATGAACCAATGTGTATTGTTTTCTTGAAAAGTCTAGTGTAAAGCTTTTGAGAGTTGTGAAGAAGAAGTATTGGAAAATCACCATTTGGCTTTTGTTTCTATACCAGGCATTGCTGTTGGGCATATATATTTTTTCTTAGAGGATGTCTTTCCCAATCAGCCTGGTGGTGGGAGGCTCCTGAGAACACCGTCAGTCCTGTGAGTATTGGTGGCTGCTTTGGAAGAGACCTGGAAAGAGTCTTTGTTTGGAAAACTCTTTGCAATCCAATCCCATCAGCTTCAGGTGAATTGGGCAGAGACAGAACTGGGGGAAGTCTGTATTTGCTTTTTGTTGAACTTGTGTTCCCAAACAAGGAGCTGGCATTTGTGTAAGTGGGAACCAACGTAACTGGGAGGAGAGCTAAAGGATTTTACCTTTGCTTTCTCTGATAACACTTGTCAGGCTTTGCTGACAGCTTTTTTTAGTGGCACCAAAGCTGTGTCCCCTGCTGGGTGTGAACAGTGACTGAGGTATAATGTATAAGATATCTAATGGGTTTTTTCTTCTGTAAGTCATCCTCACTTGACAATTTTGGGAAAAAGCCCTTCAGTGTTTATAGTATTGAGTGGTGCTGTTCCCACTGAGTTCCCTCATGTGGAGGCTCTAATCCCCTGTGGTGCTCTCCCAGAACACTTCTGATGGTTTTTCAGAGTCATAGGCTGTCCTGAAGATGTCTGTCACAGAATATTTATCTCATAAATAGCAGAAGATGAACCTCATCAGTCTTGATTTGGGATCTCCTTCCTGGTGGTTCCGAACTGCAGGGCAAGGCTTGGGCATAAATCCCCCTCCCTGGGCGAGCAGTTCTTGGGGGAGGACACTGTTCCATGAGCAGCACGTGAGCAATCTCCATCTTGTTGTGAACCACGTCTTTTAAAGGGTGCCCCTCCTTTGTGTTTTCCAGGAAAGCAATATTTGACACGCCCGAGGATGACCCGAATTACAACCCCCTGCCAGAGGAGCGGCCGGGGGGATTTGCGTGGGGAGAGGGGCAGCGCCTCGGGGGATAATCAGGGCTTGTGCCTGTCCCAGCCCCCCCTGGAGAGACTGGCCTGGATCCAGTCCCACGTGGGGACTGTCCTTGCCCAGCGCAGAGAGGACTCTTTGACAGCTCTATGGTTTGGAATACAAGCACTTTATGCCATGGCAGTCTCACCTGAGACACTTGCAGCCTCTTTCCCAATCAGGGAGTTCATTGTGCTGGACATCATCTAAATGCAGTGGAGCCAAAAATTTAAAACTGGAAACCATTTCCTGTTAACTTCAGTTAACAAGGCCACACTTGTTCAAAGAGATTTCTAAAGCATTTTTTTCAAGTTATTTGATACATGAAACTCTATGGGAAACTTTACCGGGGACAAACACAACTTTTTGGGTTTTAACTCATTTTTTTATTCTTGGATAGAACAACTACAAGGTGATGGAAAGGCTAAGTCACAATTTCAATGGCAAAAGGTTTCTTAATCTGATGTGCTGCTGTCTCCAGTCGTCTTTGAATTGCAAGGAATACAACCTGCAGCATAATGCATCTTTTCACTTTGCCAGTTGGGTGTTTGGTTTTGGGAATGTTCTGCAGGCCTAGGCTACGTTTTGGTGTTTTTTTTCCCCAAGGACTGTGTGTTCAGGTGCCCAGTTTTGAGACTGGTGGTTAAATAGGTGTGCCTGCAAAATCCACCCCCATGTGCCCTCTGCTGTTACTGAATGACCTGCAGCACTAGGGAAGGAAACTTGTCTGGAGTCAGCACTCAAATGGTGATGAGCTGAATAAAATGTCTTGTGGATGCTTTTTGGTTAATCCTCTGTATAATCCTGTACTCTTGAGGCAGCAGGTGAAAAAGCAGAGGCTGGAAAAAGCAAGTCCTTGAAGAGACAGGGATAACTGAAGCTTTTTTTCACAAGTGTTTCAGAACTGCAGGACACAGGATTGTCTGTTCAGGGTGTGAAATCTGTGGTCTGTGGATGAAATTTGTTGTGGGAGGGCTGTGTCCAACAGAGGCCAGTGATGCTGAGTGGCACTTAGCTTAAAGCTATATTGATTACAAATATCTCTGAGGGGCCACAGAGGAATTTGGAGCTCAATTCAGCTCATCATGGTCAGTTGTTCTTAAATTGCCTTAGACAGTATTGGGTAGGTTTTTATTGATTATATCATAACAGATGAAGAGAGTTAAAGGTGCATCTTCATTCGAAATTTTAGAGAATGGGCTCACCTGTGACAAGTGATTATCTAATTTCAATTCAGATTTTGTTTTTAAAAACTGTCTACATGTTTTAGTTTTTTTAATTTATATGCCAGGAGAGGAATATCAGGGGAAATGCTTTGTCCACAAGCAGTGTGTTAGATTCTGATAGACAAAAATATATGAGATGATTTGTACCCACATTTTTATCTGTTAAAGGTTATAAAAACTTACAGGAGCTTTGGGGGTTTTTACAGTTTTTTTGGTCTGTTTTGGGGGACGGTTTTGATTGTTTCTAGAACAGACTTTTAGTACTCCTAGCGAGCAAGAATGAAAGCGTTTTGGACAATGTTGCTTCAGCACAGGTTATGAGGCAGGAATTAGATAAAAAAACTTTATTTTTGTGGGTTTTTTTTTAGTTCAGTGTTTGAGAACCCTTCCGTAGCTTGTTACTGGGACAAGTCATGAATGGGAACACGTCCCAGCTCTGCCTGCAGCCGGCTCTCCGCCCTCCTTGGCTGGATTTGGCTGCTTTTGGGGTCCGGGATGGTTCCGAGGGGCGCCCGGAGCCGGCAGCGCTGGAAATGGCGGTGGGGTCGGGACTACAACTCCCAGGGTGCTCCGCGCGGCGGGCGCGCGTTGCCGCCATCACTGCCCCGGGCACCCCGTGGAGCGCGGCCCCAGCCCCGGGACAGAGCCCCGGGACAGCGAGAGGCGATGGCTCAGGGCACCGAGGGGCCGCCGGCCAAGCGGTTCAAGGCGGCGCCCCCCGGCACGCAGCCCCGGAGCGCCGCGCCGCCCGCACACGAGCAGCGCCGCTCCCTGCCCATCGCCGCCGCCCGCGGCCCGCTGCTGGCCCGGCTCCGCCGCCTCGGCAGCGCCGTCCTCATCGGTGAGTGCCGCGCCGGGCTGTGTCCCAACGAGTGGCGCTGGGAAAAGCTGCCCAGAAACGCTCTGGGTGTAAATCTGAAATGTGGTGAACTAGGAATATGATGATTTTTGTGCTTTGGCTGGTTAAGGCAGCTGGGGACTTCGTTTTTATGGAGCTGGCGAAAGTATTTCCCTCTCCTTTCGCTATCTGCCTGGAGTTCAGTCAAAGCCAGGTGGCAAAACTCTCCTCTTCAGAAGAGTCTCCTCAGTTACATTTTCAGGGTTTTTCACAGATTTTATTATGCTTTTTCTGAGTCCAAACTAATAACCTTTTTGTCAGACTTCCAAGAGCTGAAGACATACAACTTCCCACGTGGTAGTCTAAAGACTTAGCATTTATTGGAATTCAATTAAAAATGCTTTGTATCTCACTCCTATTAATGCCATACCACAGACACTTCACCTCCAGAGAGGCTGGAATATGTTTCTAAACCAGAGTGTGGCTGGAGAGCACCTGGGTGGAGGGAGCTCTGCAGAAGAGTGGCCCAGCAGCAAGAGGAGGGCACTGGATTTTGTCTCTGACCTACCACTGCTTTGTGAATATTCCCTGAGAAGACAGGGAATTTTTCTCCCCGTCTTCAGCTTCCCCATCCTGAAATAAGGCTAAAAGTTAACATAAAAAAAAGAGTTTGGCAATGCTGTAAAAGGTGGAGGGGAAAAACCCTATTCCTTTGATGTTCCTTAGGAGAAACGGGCTCAGGGAAGACCACTCAGCTCCCTCAGTACCTGTATGAAGCAGGAATTGGCCATCCTGGTGTCATCGCTGTGACCCAGCCCCGCAGGGTGGCAGCTGTCACCCTGGCTGCCAGAGTGGCTGAGGAGAAGAGGACGGAGCTGGGGAAGCTGGTAGGTCGATGTACAGATTAATTTTGGTTTCGTGCTGCAGTGGGGATGGGGCACTATCAGGTTTCAATAGGTGGGATAATAACCAGCCACAGGGATGATAGTTTTAATTGCATAGTTTTGGGTGCCACAATAGAACAAGGATGTAAAGCTGTTAGAGAGTGCTCAAAGGAGTGACATAAAGATGGTGAATGGTCAGGAGGGACCACATAATAGGAATGGCTGGAGAAGTGGGGAATTTGGTCACACCTCACCAGAGTCTGCAGCTTTCTCCTGAGGGCAGCTCCAATTTCTGCTCTCTGTGACCAGGGACAGGACTTGAGGGAAGGGCTGGAGTCCCCTGTGTCAGGGGAAGTTTAGGTTGGGTATCAGGAAAAGGTTCTTCCCCCAGAGGGTGTTGGGCACTGCCCAGGCTCCCCAGGGAATGGGCACAGCCCCAAGGCTGCCAGAGCTCCAGGAGCATTTGGACAACACTCCCAGGCACAGGGCGGAATTATTGGGGTGTCTGTGCAGGGCCAGGGATTGGGACTTGATGATCTGTGTGGGTTCCTTCCCGCTCAGGATATGCTGTGATTCTGTAATTAAATGAATGGAGAAAAATGGCTCTTTACCTGCCCCATGACAGAGTGGGCATGGTCTGTCCCTGTGGTATTGTACTTCTTGATTATTATCTGGGTTCTTCCATTAGAAAACATACTGATTCATTAATAAAACATAAAAATATCATGTTCTCTTCCACTGCTCCTTATATCAGAAGTCACTGTCAAGGAGAGCAGAGTGCTGCATCTCTGCAGGTCTGTGGGAGAAAAGCAGAGGAGAAAGACTTGTCCTGCATAAAATCTTCGGGGAGCCTGGAATCATTTCTAGCAGGGGGAGGAAGGAAAGGAAACTTGTGGGGCATTTCTGATGAACTTCTAGTTAGGAAGAAGCCAACTAGAGATGTTGAGAGTATCCTTTGGGTGGCTTGTTAGATTTGGAAGATGACCTGCTCACGGGCAGCAGATAAACTGCTCTGCTTTCCAGAGCTTCCATGCACTTCTGGTTGGCTCTGTCCGATGCAGTGACATGGGGCTTTGTAGTCCTTCCTTGTGGCACGATGGCAGTGAGAAATGCCAGTCTTTGAGGTCCATAATCCCCGTGTGATCCCTTCCCCAGGTTGGCTACACTGTGCGCTTCGATGATTGTTCGTGTGCCGAGACCAGGATCCGGTTCCTGACGGACGGGATGCTGCTGCGAGAGGCCATCGGGGACCCTCTGCTGCACAAGTACAGCGTGGTCATCCTGGATGAGGCCCACGAGAGGACCATCCACACCGACGTGCTCTTTGGGGTGGTCAAAGCTGCACAAAAGAAGCGGAAGGAACGGGGCCTGCGGCCATTGAAAGTGTGTTTGTCTGGGATGGCAGCGAAGGGCAGGGTGGGGCTGGGCTCTGAGTGCTCTGAGCATCTCCTGAGGCCTTCCAAAGTGTTTGGAATTTTCAGCCTTGGCCGTTTTTCTGTTCTTAAAAAGTCCCTTTAAATCTGAATAGTCAAGGGTGTTTGTCCAATTTATGATGTGGGAGCCTGATATGGCACCTCCAAACA